>OY986437.1:234860260-235182760 GCA_963920525.1 Dichetophora obliterata | reverse complement strand
TTTATCATTACTTATGCCTAATATAGGGCTTAAAGAGAGCTGCAGAACATTTTTCAAACAGCACCCACTAGACAGAACAGAACAACACTGAAACAGCCTGAAGATTTTTCAGCAAATCTAGAAACAATTTTCAGTAACTATGCTTTGTTAATGGCGAATTCCGATAAATAATTGGACTCCATAATAACATATTACATAAACTAAAGTAAGCAAAAACGAACAACAACAAAAAAGTATGAAAAGGGAGAAAAACTGATAAATTGACACTGAAATCTTATTGTCTCTGTGGTGCAGTGCGCTAAAATGCGCTGACACGACGATCCACGCCCGTGTTAAATTCCCGGTGTGGCAACACAAAGATTTCTGATGAAGCCTGTAGCAGGGCCGAAATTGCAATAAAATCCACGAGTGATGTTTTTCTTTTCATATCGAAAAAATGTTGTTGTTGTTTCTTTGGAAAAAATTCGTTAGAGCAATTAATTGTTCTAACCTGATCTAAAGCTCAATAAACGATTTTAAACTATCAAACAACTAGAATTTGTATTTAAAATCAAGAACGATTTAAACTATTATTTGTATTTAAATTTCTATTTAAATCATAGAAAATTAACGTATTGATAATAATTTGATTATCTCAATTGATCTGAACAAAAGTTTTTGCGTTATCAAAGATATGGATGCATAAAAAATTTTATGATAATCGGAGCGATAAAAGTGGTTTCTTGAAAAAGATGAATCCCACATGACTTTTTAAAATAACTAATTGTATAAATATCTTAAAAAATTAAATAAAAACTTTGATCACTCACTGAAAAAACTTTCAGAATTTATTTTAAAAAAGAAATCAGCAAAATTGAACCATTAATTTATGAGCTTTCAGCTCGCAAAAACTTTAGACTCGATTATCTCGATACACATTTTTTTCTCACACGCCGTTTTTGCACCCAATTTTTGAAAGAAACTTTAAAAAGTTAGTACGAAATACTTTGTAAGAGCCCCATAATCAAATAAATAGATATCTTTACAAATTTTAAAAAATGTTCGTATATACGTATATATATACGTAATATATCTATACATATCTAAACTAACATCCTAAAGTATGCATAGGAGAAACCCTTTTATCTTTAAGTCACCTTCTACCTTTGCGACCCAAATTGCAACATGTTTAGAACTAATGTCGTTATCGTTGGATCTAGAATTTAGAGAATCGTTACAAACGAAAAGAGTCCTTAGACTATCTGCAAAGTGTACACTAACTGAGATTAAAAAGAGACTCGTTATTCAACTAATAATTCCACTCATAACCTTTTCCGAGCTTATATGCAGTGATCTTGATTCACATTCTGATAATGAAATACGGGTTACTTTTCATGATGCAATAAGATATGTTTACAACATAAGACGCTTTGAACACATCTCGATTTTAAGTAAAGAGATTTTAGAATGCACCTTAGTAAATTATCTCAAGGTAAGAAATTACCTATTATTAAATAAATTGTTAAATAAAAAGACTCCTTACTATTTATATCAGAAACTTAAATTAAGCATTTCATCAACGTTCTTTAATTTAACTATCCCCAAAGTCACTTGCTTACACACTAAACGATTGTTATTCAGTAACGCCATTAAGATATGGAATTCATTCTATAAAGTCTTCTGTAAGCACGAATAAATTAAAACTATCTGTTATATAATTGAAGAGCTAATTGCAATGACTTGATAAGCCACATGATCTTAAACATAAATTTTTTAGGCTGAATTACTTAATGCATTTTCAACAACCACTGAAGAGATTTTGGCTATTTCTTATTAATTTTCCATTTTTTCATTCAAATATACATTGCTTCAAAACTTTAGAGTAGAGTATTTAAAAATATTTTTTATGGGGCTTATCATGTTCTTTCAAAAAGCCCTTGAATTTTTCTGAAACATCTTAGCACTACTACTTTATCACTCTGTCCTTACTTCTAATAATTTTCTAATTGTGATAATATATCTTAATCTAGTTTTCTTAACGTATTTTTTCTACTTGCTTATTATGCGTATATTATATATGTAATCTTAAGAACTTTAATTGTAAAGTTATGACAAATAAAGTCTGGAATGGGTTGACCGATTTTATAATTTTTTTTTCTAAACTGTTCTACGCTTCTAATATTGTTTTCTTACGAACCCAAAATTTAGAAATAATAATTAATTTATAATTTATTTTAGTTTATTATTGAAAATAATATTTCCATATGTTTTATTGTTGTTGTTCGCTGAAGTAAGTTTGCTTCTAGCTTACTGCTTCTTATTGCTTTTGCTGTGGGAAAAAAATAAATATATGTATCTGCCAAAAAAACCAAATGACATGGAATGACAACAAGTTAGCGTTTAATAATATTAAAACAAAAATGATGGTGTTTGGAATATTGCGCACAAAATATTTTTAACAGATGATTAATTTGACGTTTTTGTATAGTAACTAATTTATTTTTGTCTGATAAAAATGAATCGAATCATTCAAATTGCTTTACAAACGAAAAGAAAAATATATATATATTAGGGCGGGTCGATTTATTTTTCGACAATTTTCCTATGATTTCCGTATTCTATGGGTTATTCCATGAAAATTTGCCAAAGGAACCATACCTCTATCGTTAAAATCGAGTCCCCTACTTTTTGTTGGTAGATTCTTTCCCAAATTGACGTTCGTATGAAATATTACCTACACGTTCACATCCATAACTCAAAAACTATCGATCGGGTTTAATCGCCAGTAGGCGCGTTGGAAAGGTGAGTTCATTTTAATTAACTTACAAAAAAAAATCTCCAACATTGGTCCAACGGTTCAAAAGTTACGGGCATTTTTGTCCAAATTTTGGAGCATTTTTCCATTTTTTTCATGATATTGTCCAAGAATATTACTTTCATGGCCATTTCGTTGGCTCAATTTTTTTGACTTACGAAGCTTACGAACCTTACGTTATGACTGGACTGATTTGCGCTTTACATTATTGGCATATTTTTTCACAGGGTGCACAAGACTTTTAGAAAAAATAATGTTTTTTTTCACATTTTGTCTTTTACTGCACTCAAACTGAATATTTTTTTTTTTTTTTGATAATAGGTTGATAGATACTTTATTATCTCTTAATTTGAATTTTTGTAGAAAAAAAAATAAAAAGGGAAAAAAATCAAAAAGTTGGTTTTATGTGTTATTTTGTTTTAGCAATATCAACCGAATTCGATAAATTTGGGCTTAAACTCTTCGTTTTGAATTGTAAATTGAATTAAATAATGGATTGAGCCAAAAAAATGGCCATGAAAGTAATATTCTTGGACAAAATCATGAAAATAATGAAAAAATGGTCCAAAATTTGGACAAAAATGCCCGTAACTTTTGAACTTTTTACCAACAAAAAGTAGGGGACTCGATTTAAACGATAGAGGTATGGTTCCTTCGGCAAATTTTCATGGAATAACCCATAGAATACGGAAATCATAGGGAAATTGGTGAATTTTTTCACTCCCTACAAATCGACCCGCCCTAATATATATATGTCTTTTATAGCTGATATCACACCCAGCATTTGGAAGATTGTTTTGTCGAAAACCACCTAAGCGAGCCTTTTTCGAGTCCGCTTGGTGATCTACAAAAACAAAATACATGTCGTGTGCGGAGCATATTTGGCTCTCACAGTTGATCAAAAACTAACTACTTGTTTGACTCGAAAATGAATAGTTTTTTTAAAAATTGCTTGGTTTTTTCGGGATCAAAAAACGACTCGAAAAAGACTCGTCAAGAAGAGTCGCGCGTAGGGCACTATTTTCTCCCAAACAAAGGGTCTTTTCTGATCAGAAAATGAGCGCACTTATGACTGTCGCCATCGCTGAGAAGAGTTGAAAACGACTCTTTTATGTCCAAAAATTTCAAGAAATGCTGGCTGGGATTTTTTTTTTACAAAAAATGTTTTCGAATTTTTGACTCCATATTCAGAATTTAACCCAAAACACTCTGGAAAACTTTGTATTAACTTCAAAAATTTGTTTACAGAAAATACATAACGCTTTAAATTATTTGAAGAGTTTACGTTTGAGTTGCAAGATGAAAAAATTCGGTGTGATTCGGGTTAAGGGTAAATTCGAAAATTCAAGTATACAGCTATAATTCCTCTTTCCCACATAAGCTACACAGTGGGGCAATAACCAATAGTTAAAACCAAATAAATTTTCCATTCAAAGCATTAAACTAGAGAAACAATTTGTTCTTCACATCTTTCACTCTGTTTGGCTGGATTTTGAATATGAATTTTTAATATTCACAATTTTAATTGAAAAAGTGAATCTATACATAAATCAATAACACAGGGTGACACTAATTCTGCGGCATAGTGTTTGTTACTCAATCTACATACAAATGTTGATGAAGATCTAAGCCTATAACTTACATTATTTGAATAGACTCTAGTTCTCGAGATAAAATTTTTTCAAAGGTAAAAGTTGGAATTAAGAATTAACAACCAGTTCCGCAGCCATTTACAAAACATCACCTTTTTTTAATCAAGCACATTTTTAAACGGAATATTATTTTTAATTGCGTTTTCAGCATTTTGTTTAATTTCGTGTTTTTGTTTAATAAAAGTAATTCTTTACTTATTTATTTTTAAACTCCATTTTAAACTCCAAATTAAACTCCACAAGAAATTGGACAAAAATGAAGCTCCTGCTTCTCATCTTAAAAGAAACAACGCAATTTAGATGGTGTTATTAAGCAGAGTTAACTGAAAATTATCGATCGTGAAAAATCTTAAGAGCTTGAAATTTCTTGAATCTCTAAAGTTGATGTTTGTTTATCTCGCAGCTTTCGTCGATAGCTCGGGGTCTTACGAAAGAGTCCAGAAATCCCAAAAAAAAAACTGAGTATGCTGCCTTACTATACTTAAGGTGTAGTCTTGCATAAGAATTTTTTTCAACTTTAAACAACTTTCATTTATTTCTGGAACTGTTTTATAAATACTATTTTAAAATAGTTTTTGGTTCATAAAAATAAAAAAGTAATTTTTTTTTCATATCTCCTTAAATAGTTTTAAGAAATAAAAAAAGATATAAAAAACAAACACTTTACGTTTATGTACACCGAGAAAAAAATTAATACTTAAATGCAAGTACTTTTTGCATTTGTTTTGTGCTCAACAACGACAGTTCTTAAAACTGAAAGCACCGATTTGTTAAATATTCTAACAATTTTTACTGTTAGCTTAAGAGTGGAAATGGTTAGGTTAACTATTCAGGTACTTAAATGAATTAAGAGTTGAAGTCGTTGAATTAGTATTATAAGTATTTAAAAAAAAATAACAAGCAAAATTTTCATTTCAACAGCGAAAGTATTTAAAGGAATTAAGAGTATAAATTGTTCGATAAACTATTCAAGTACTTGAAGGAATCTACGAAACAATACCCCATAATCAAGCGGCTTGTGGTTTCAAGGGTTGCCGTACTACGTTTTTTAATAGTTAGAAAATTTGAAATTTAGGCATGATACAATTAAATTTGATACAACTTGTGACTGATTTTTCTCTAATCTGATATATATGTAAAAGATTTTAAATGTGAACAGGGCTATTGGCTATGCTTATTAGCTCAGCCGAGTTTTCCGCAAGTAAAAAAAATTTAAGGGGATTTTATTGTTTTCTATATTGAATTTTCTTTACTTTGATACCAAAAACACAAACACACTCTAAGAAGAACAAATAAAATAAATTAAAATAAGCGGGCAAGCCATATAGTCATATGAAGCATTTAGCACTCTTTTTCGCGTTATTTTCTGAAAAAAATTCTGACCTCACAGAACGCAGAATTTTTTAGATTCTGACCTGAATTTACAGAATGTTAACCTCTTTTCAGCTGAGAAAAGAACGGAAGAAATGAAAAATTTTTTTATTTGATATTGGCCGCAATGTTGTTTTGAATTCCCATATATTTGAATCAGAATGTCATCTAGGTGCAAGTAGAATACTAAGAGTGATAAATGCTTTATATGAGTACATGGCTTGTTCGCTTATTTTAATTGTTCATCTCAGAGAATGTCTAGATTTTTTGGTATCAAAATTAAAGAGATTCAATATTAAATACGATATAACTACATTTTTTTTTAAAATATGGCTTAATATATAAAATCATTACTTGTTAAAGTCAAAATTTTTACCCAAAAAATGAAAAATTTCATAATGAACCTGAATATCTCACAGACCAAACATGGCAAAAAAATAAAAAATACCCCACTAAAAAGCATGTTTAATTTTCTATAAAATAGTTTTTTGTTTTGCTCTGCGTTAAGTGGTTTGTATTCTAGAGCATTAAAAAGGATCAAAGTCGTAAAACACACAGCCCGAAATCACAAAAAAATCTGATTCCAACTAAAAAAAAATTCAGTTTCATAACAAGGGAAAAACGCTTAAACAGTATTAGCTATCAAAGTTCGTGTGACATAACCACTGTTTACCAATGTTACTTACATAATTAAATATCCCAGTAGGCATTGGCAGCGCTGCTAGCAGGCCTTCGTATGGATTTTAGAGTACTGCCGCACTCATATACAATTACACTTGCTTTTTTATATGAAATGGGAAAATTTTTCAGGCCTTCCGCTCTCCTTGCTCAAAAGAGACCTGCCAGAAGCACTCTTTCGAGAAGTCACGTAAGAAGGAAAAGCAATAAAAATATCATCTTCTAATAAAAATCGACGATCAATTTGAGATTTGAACCATGGACTTCTCAGTCGGCGGTACGATGTCTTACCTACTCGACTACCGTGGTTGTTAAGAATCATTTGCTAATTTTGCATGAATACAAATGAAAGTACGCTTTCGGGAGCCCGGGTTCGATTCCCAACTCGGACAAAAAAAAAATTTTTTTTTTGTTGTTTTTTTTAAATCTAAATTTTTTTACAAACTATTCTGTGTATTTAAAAATTTTTTTGGAATTTTTTTATAAATTTTCTTCATACAAAAATATAAGAAAAGACTGAGTTTTCCATATAAATATTTTCATATAATATAATATGTTATGTGTTAGTTTTCGGGAGCCCGGGTTCGAGACCCAACTCGGGCAAAAAAAAAAATTTTTTTTTTGTTTTTTTTTCAAATCTACATTTTTTTACAAACTGTTCTGTGTATTTAAAAATTTTTTTGGAATTGTTTTGTAAATTTTTTCATATAAAATAAAATGAAAAGAATTAGAACCTTCAAAAGGTAGGCCTTACAGAAGTACTCATTAATGCAGTGATCATGGAAGGTGTATTGACGCCAACAATAGCAGTGCTAGCATGCCTCTTTTTGCGTAGCACTCGCTAAAATGCCCACTGGGATATAATATTAAATTATATAATTTACACATGGTAGAAGAATACAGGTATATATATGCACCAGATGAGAGCATACTGCCGGAATTGTCAAAACGAAGAAAAACTTTTTCTTGATTTTCTTTTGTTTCCATTCGCCACACAGCTAAATTTGACAGGCATGGCAGTATGGAAAGAGAGCAGAGTCAGCGCTGCAGCTACCTCTATCCTTCTACTATGAATTTACAACGTTTCTTACTTTCAGAGTAACAACACATTTGGATAAAAACATCGCTCATTAAGGTATCGCTACCGTGTTCACAACAGCTGACTCCGCTAAATGCGGCCATTTGTATTCACAAGTTGGCTGTCAAATGAAAAGAGCCTTTTTCAGTCTGAAAACTTTTTTTAAAAATGAGGTTTTTCAGCTAAAATGCGGCTTTTCAGCCTATGTGTGTCATGTGTTTGTTTGTATATCTTATTATTGGAAACTCACTACATGAATATTTGCTTATATGACAAAATCAAGACACAGTGGTACCTACTTTTATAATTTAGGCACTATAGTACTATGCATAACCCAATAGTAGTAACATAAAGCAACTGTAGTAATTTTGGCAACACTGTCTGTTTCCACTCTCTTCTTCTATTTTCGTTTTTAACCCTTTACGGTGCAAAAATAAGTTACCAATTTTGAATCGTACATGTGGGATGATATAATATTTATATTAATATTTTAAATATTAAAATCAGATTTGGAAGCATTAAACAATTAAAACAGTCTAAAAATTTCAAAATTTCAACCTTAATTATTGGATTTTTGAGCGCTATAATGCTGAAATCATGCAATTAACTTAGAATAAATACCGAATAAGCAAAAAAAACCTTATTTTTATATATATTATATAATAAAATTTCTATCTTCATCACATAAAAAAATTTTTACCGAAAAATAAGCTCTTGTGTCGAAAAGGGTTAAGTTTGCAGCTGCACTTTTAGTACTTGTTTTGTTACATTTACTCAGCATCGGTCACTGCTTCTAGCATTTGCATGTATGCTTTGTTTCGCCTCTACCATGTTTGTACGTAATTGTTCTTTCTCAACACGTTGCTGTTGTTTCAAACAACAACAAAATTATGCAGAGAAACAGGTAACAAGATTTTTAAGTTGAATTATAAAAAGGCTTAAATGAGGCATTACTTCTGATATTAAAAAGATTTCCTCGTTAGTAAATTTGAAAAATATTCCTTCATATGAATAAGAAGTTATAGTTTTTAAGTTTTTATAAGCTTTTATTTAACTTGCTTCGTTCGTATGTATGTACATATGTATGTCCGTCAAAATTTGCAAACCTTTTTCACAACTTCTTGGTATCCGATTATGCTGAAATTTAGCACATGTATGCACATCCTCTTCAAAAAAGACAACTCAAGATTTTTACTTTTTCAGGAGGAATATAAAAATTTTTTTTGCTTTAAGGGACTCCATGCAAAACAAAAAGTCAAAACGATTTTTTTTTTAATGAAAGACTAAGAATTTGTGTACAAAATTAGGACATCCGAAGTAGATGATCACTACGAATAGTTTTACACGAAAAAGTAAAAATTTGGAAATTTTGAGTTGTGGCTTTTTTGAAGAGGGTGTGCGATATGTAAGTTCGGTGACAATGCAATATTGTGATGAGGTTTTTTCCATAATACGAAAATTATGTTTTTTAGAATTCCAAATAATAAATAACAAAATGTACGGCATCTTCCAATCCACCAAAGTACCCAAGTCAGTGTGAATACCCCTATAATATTTTTTTTTTAAAGCTGACGTTTTCGTCTGCATTTAGCAAAAGTTTCGTTGTTGGTTTTAAAAGAAACATCTTAATAATAACGGTTTTACTTTCGCTAGCTTAAACAAATGCAAAAGCATTTTAAAGTAACAACTTTGCTGTTTCCGCAACAAATTTTTTCTTTGAATGATTGAACAGCAATCTCATTATTGAAACAACAGATTGTTTGTTCTTTTTACTAATTCATAATATCAAAATCAACAATTTTTTTCTTATTATAACAAGTTTTTTGTTAGCCCAACAAAAATACTAATAAAGTCCTATAAGTCCAAAGTACTATTGTTTTTAATACTTTTTTTTTCCTCAGTGTACTTAAAATTAAAAATTCACAAGAAAGTTTGGCTTTTTCAAAAATCATTTGATAAGATAATACATTAAAATTAATCATATTCTTTTTAAAGTTGGACCCAAATTTGGCGTTATTTTAAAAGCACTAGAAGAAACGATATAAGGAAAATATTCTAACTTAGTCGTATATTGAAATGCTCAAGCTAAAAAAATTATTTTTATCTTTAAGTATATTTTTTATGTGTCCAAGAAACTCTTTCGACTTAGCTGCGCAACAATGTAAGTAAACAACTCATTTTGTCTCATGTGTTTGCAAGAATCTGCAGGTCAAAATCTTTGGGGCGACATTTCGAGTAGCTTTTGCATCAATTTGAATACATTAAGAAAATATTTCACGAAGTCGTAAAAATAAACGTTTGGAAAAATAAGATATGTTTAAACAAAAATCAAACAAAGCCCGGTGCTTGTACGCAGACATCCCACGGAATGTTTTTGTTTTTATTTTATTTTTTTACAATCTGTAGCTGAATTTCAAAAATATTCTTTTGAGTGTCTTTGCGGCTATGCAAAAGATTTCGTCAACGTTGCCGAAAGCTACGTTAACGCAGCCGAGCCGAAATACCGAAACACACACGCATTTTTGGCCGCGCCAAACGTACAGAAATTCAAACAGTTCAGCGTCGCGTTTCAGAAAGTGAAAATCGAACGGTTGGAAAAAAAGCCGGAAAAGTGAAAATCTTTTCATACACGAAACATTTTCCAAAGAGAATCTTGACATATAGTTGAAGTGAGTGCACAATAAAGTGCTGAAAGTGCAGTTGAAATAAACGACGAGCAGTTGCTTAAATTTTTAAAATTAAAAGTTTAAAAATACAATTTTAATGAATTAAAAATACTTTTTTGTTTTCTTTTTTACAAAATTAGCCGAATAGTTGTGCTGTAAACCGCAAAAATGCAAGTTTTCGACCAAAATATGGTAAGTGTTGCCACCACATTTGATATTGCAATTAATTGAATGCTTTTTAGCGCTTAAAATTGTTTATTTGCGTTTTGGCAATGAAGTGCAGCCAACTTCAATATCAACATCGAAGCCAAAATTTATAACGATATCCTGTAAACTTCGCTGTTGTGCGTCGCTCCACTTAACCCAGTTACGACAGCGGGTCAGATTGTTTGCATGGTGTTTTTGCTTATTTGAATCTTGGTATTTCCTTAGTTTTTAGTTGCTGCCAAAAACAACAGCAATTACAACTGCAGAAACCAACAACAAATTCATAAAACGAGCAATCAAACAAAACCGTTCGTTTGCCACCGTGTAAATAAGTGGTTCAGTGAGCTCTCAGCGCCCTCTGTAGCCAAATTAATTACAAAAATTCACTCGATGGCTGGCATCCAAATGGGTCGGTCGGTCGTTGCACGTACAGCTGTTGTTGTTTTTGCTGCTGCTGCTGCTGTTGTTGGTTGTAAAACAACTGTCGACAACATAAATTGCAGCAGGTTAGGCGGCGCTTCACTTGCATTTGCAGTGATTTCCGGTGCGCCCTAAATTCGCTTAAAACCAATATGAACGAAAATCTGGCAGCACACTTTGAATGCGCCTTATTTATTTTTGTTTGGTGGCGCACAAACATAAATAAATATTTTTGTGTGTGGGAGAAGGGGAGGAGGCAGAGGCGAGTCTGAAAAGTTAAATGCCGTGTTTACATAAATTAATCGAATTAGATTAAAGTTTTACATTCTTAAGTTGCACACTTAAAATTGCATTATTATGAAAATCAGCTTGGAATTAAGCCTAAAAAATATATTTTTAAGATTTTCATAATTTTTTTGTTACATATTTTCTATTATTCACGAAAATTACAGTCAACATTTTCCAATATCTCTTATAAAAACAAATTTCTTAAATCGTTTTCATAATATTTTCAATTTATTATTCAGCCAAAGCATTGAAACTATGTCATTTCTAAATATATTTGAGGCACTATAGATAGAGCTCTTTTTTCTTTTCTGTATTTGATAGTCAGAGCATATACTTGAAAAACTGAAATATGGCCAAAAATTTCAAATTGACCCGTGATGAGTGACGTTCATTAATATTTCGTTTTTGCATTGTTTTTTTTAACCAGTCTCTATTTACTACTTCCATCAAAAAGAAAAAGTCTTATTACTTTATTTAAAATTTGGGTTTTGCAAATATAAATATTTATTCATTTTAATTTTTACCACTTGTCTGTCAGCTTAACGCCAGAACAAAACGTACCAAACTAACAACAAATAAGTGCCGGATTAGCTTTTTGTGAGACGGTAAGTACTTGCCTGCCTCTTCTATGTGAACATTTCTTAACCCTGAAGTGGCACACTCCACTTAAGCCAACCTATAGTTTTCGTTTGTTCAGCAAAAATTAAAATCATTGGCTATAAGGAATGAAAAAATGGCTAAGAAAAGGAAAGAAAACTATTTTAAAATTACTAATTTTCATAAGTACTTAACTACCGTATTACTTTATTACTCCATTGAACTACAATAGAAATTTAAGTAACGTCACTCAAGATCAAAAAGCCTAATAGAAAAAAAACTGAGAAGATTTTTAAATTTGATCACATGGTCATACATGAAAAAAAATTTCCTTCTTAAAAAAAATTGCAAGCAAAAAGTCTTGACCACTTCAAAAAGTTTTGCAAATTTTGTAATCAAAGCCAAAAATCCTTTCTGGTTTTTGTAACGTAATGCCAGCACATATTTTTCCTTATATCCTTACGTCTTTAGGGTCGCTTGTTGTCATTAATTATTGTGCTACTTAATTAGAAATAAACTTTCTAAAAATTAGACTTTTTCATTCCTTTTTTTTAATATTTTTTCATACAAATAGTCCGTAATTTAGAGCATTTACTAAGGTCCCTTCGCCAAATAAGGCCCAAGCCTGAATAAGGCCCAATTTCTAATACGCACATTTATTGCATTCCCTACAAAATGATTTTTTGCACGTTTAAACATGTTCATATCTGCATCACGATGCAAAAAAAATTACTTCGATTGCGCATCTGTGAAGCGAGTGACAGTCGAACGAAGTCAGCGGTAGCGTCAACAACGTGGTTGATGTAATATTGTGCTCGCAGTAAAAGTCCGTTATTCTACGAATTAACTATTGCCTATGTCCAGCTCTGAATTAAAAATCAAGAGAGGTATTTTAACGAAAACAAAAAGGTTAATTGATGAAATCTAACTGTGGTGTATTCCGAGAAAAACTTGATTAATGAAATTATATTGAGAGCGCCTAAAAAGGCCCAAACATTTTTTTTTCTTTCCGGCTTTCTTTTTCCGATCTCATGTCCGCACCTAAATCTACCTGGCAGAAAAAAACTACGATAAAGAAAGCCCTCAACTATAAAGGTCAGCAAATTACCACAATTTTCTTTAAAAAGCCAGAGTAACTTTATTTTAATTTTCAAAATGAACTTTTGGCAATAAACGTATTTTTTCGAAAAAGTTTTTATAAAAAAAAAGCTATGAATAGCATTTATGTTTAGTATTAATGTAAACCAACATTTGTAATAACAATATGTGTTCTTATTTTATTATTTTCTGACTGTTTTGTTATGTTTCTAAAATTGTTATATATTGGGCCTTATTTATACATGGTGGTCCTAATATGGCAAAAATCAGACCATTTTAAAACCTTCTGAGCTGGATATATTTTTTACTTCTTCATGCTTTATTTTTATGTTTTTGAAAAAAGAATTGAATAAACAAAAATACAAAATTGCAAAAATAAGTTTAAAAATACCCGTTTCTCTTCTGTCTGGTAAAAACCGTTAGGTTGGCCTTATTTGGGTAACTTACCTTATATATATATTTGTCCATGTTACTCCTACAATGAGTAAAAAGCAGGTCGTAAATGTGGATTTCGTAAATTCACATTTAGCTCTCATTGTGAACATAGCATAATGCCAGTTTAGAAATGCCCATATGCTATTAATGCTATGTTTACACTGAGTCCTAAATGCGCACTTACGAAATCCACATTTACTATCTGCTTTTTACTCGTTGTATTGTAGGAGTAACAGGGACAAATATATATAGTGAATGCTCTAAATACGTTTTTAGCTCACCGTGTGAATATAGCATAAGATAGATAAAATTAAGCGATCAAGTGTCTGAGTCACTCTCTTTCTCGCGTATGTGTAACAACGATGTTAAAAAAGGGCTGTATAGCTATTGTTTCTCATTTTGCTCCAATGGGGCAATGAGAAACAATAGCGATACAGCTTTGTTTAACACCGTTGTGCACATACACGAGAAATAGAGTGACTCAGGTACAGTGTGACCAGAGTGGAATATTGTATTCCACTTTGGCATATTTAAACATCGGGAAGCATATTTTTTTTATAAAAATATGCAGCATAAAAAGTGGAATATTTTTCGTATGATTATATTTTTCAAAATTCACAAAAATTGCAATAAAAAAATGTCTATTTGGTTACTAAATGGTTATTTTTTGGCTATCGACAATTTATATTTTTTCATCTCTGAACCACCTTGTAAAACGCAATATAAGGAATTCATTTTGTGGTTAACTTCTTCGTTGTCAATTTTATTGCAATTCATTTAATAACTTCACGCAGCTTAAAAAGTGAAGTAAATTTGCTTATATGTTTGTTTGGTTAGATTTTTTTATGGATTATGTTGCAGCAGTAAGTAATTTACTTCATAAAACATTAGGGGTATTCACGATGTGTTGTATTTTCCCTTGTATTGTGTATTTTTGATAAATTTGATATTTGTAGTAAATTTTATAATATAACAAAAACAAAATGCACAGTTTTCAAAATACAACCCTACAACGATGGCACACTATTGTATTCTGTGTAAATTTCATTGTGTATTGGATCAGCTGATTGTACAAGCATTTCTACTCAGCATGGAGCAAGCTAAAGGTTACGCTGTGAGTTTGTTAAATAAAAATTAATATAATTTATTCTTTCATTTCAATTTTTGTATGATTTCGATGATTAGTTAAATGATGATTTAAATTAATATTTCCAAACAGAAGAACATACAAAAATCAGCTGATTTTAAAAATATAATATGTACTTTACTGAAGGTTCGATCACAATAAGTTGTAAGTATTGTAAATTTTGCAAAAATTTATCACAAATGCACCACATCGTGAATACCACTGTTATTGCTAACTATAGATATTTCTTTTAACTATTTTAAAATGTGGATTCAAAACAATAAAGCAGAAAAAAGTTATTGATCAAAGTTCGGAATCTGAAGATTTATCAAAATTTGTGCTTTTCTCGCTTAGCTTACCATTTAGCAATGCTGGAGGTTGAGAAAATTTTTAGTTATATGAATCTTTCTTATTTAAACGAAAATTCGAAATAGAATGCCAGAAAAACTCTTAAATAATTTGTTGAATGTAAAAACATGGCTGCATGTTCAAAGAAAGTGTTGTAATACCTATCAAATACCAGATAGCTTAATAAAAAAAATTTAGAAATGCGAATTTCTATGATAATAATACAAGCAACAATTTAAGAATTGACCTCGAAGATGTGCCTGAATTTTAGTTTTGTATATTGTATATCGTTACTTAAAATTCAAAAAACCATAACAATGTTTATAATTTTTTACAGGAGAAGAAAATAAATTTAAGTGCGATAGTAATCAAATAAATAAATGTTTTTAAACTTGCTTCTGTGTTTTTTTTATATGCATATTAAGACTTATTTAGATATATATCTTTGAAATTGAAAGTGGAATATTTAGCATATTTTTTTTAACAAAAAGCATATTTTTCAAAAATTTTTTGGTCACACTGCTTAGGTACTTGAACAGAGCTGTGTGGCATTGTTGTTGTTGTTGCTGTTTCTTAGTTACTCTTTCTCGCACTGATTGTCTGAACAGAATGATCCATGGCATGGTACAATTATTTGATAAGGTAGTAGTGACAGTTTTTTGGCGATCAGGAGTTGTCAAAAACAGCTAATGGAGTTGTAATTTGCTGCTGTTGACTAGCTATGTTTAAGTCGTTGCTTATTTTTTAAATTTTCTTTTATTCATTAAATTCATTCGCGAAGTTAATTGCAATATTTTTAGTTTGCTGCGGTTGACTAGCTATGTTGAAGTCTTTGGTTATTTTTCACTTTTCTTTGATTCATTGCATGAACAGCTATTTTTGACAACTAACGATCGCCGCTCGAAAAAAAGCCAGTTTAAATTGATGACGAATTTAGCACACACAGTGACTCTAATATGAAAATTTTTACATTGTAGCTTAAGAATTGTAAACAAATATTTTTTGTAGAGTGTTGCTTACAAAGTTAACTCAATGTACCGTTAGTTGCTTTCTTAGATATTCTTAGATTTTCTTACATATTTCAAGTAGTTGCAATTAATAAGGTTTAAATGCTGGACACGAATTTAGCACAGGTTAAAATTACTGTTCCATTTCTTATATAATTTTGGTTTATTAAACTTTACTGGTACGATTTGATAAATTTGTTAAGTCTCTATTTGAGTTTTAACAAAAAATTGCAGACATTTATGAAAAAAAAACTGCTGGTACTCAGAAGCTCAGCGGTATTTGATTCAGCAAATGAAAAGTTTTAGAGATTGTTCTGCTTCTTAGATGTTTCAGAAAGTTAGTATACAATACATAACGTTAATATACATGTATAACGCTTTAAAACATGTAGAGCAGTATGGGAGCATTAAAAATCTAAAACAGCGACTAAGAGCGCAAAAAACAGCAAGAAAAGACCATTTGATTTATAGAGCTTATTTAAGTATCCTTTGAAGACCCCAAATGAAATTAAAAATAAAATTTTATCAAAATATGGGATTGACGCTGAATCGTATGCTGAATTTGAGGACACATTCCTCAAAAACCATAAAAAGACGCTTTAGTGAAAAAATTTGCGTGGCTGTATAGCCCAGCATAAATTGCATGTGTCGCAAAAAAATATGAATTGTTGAATTGCGTTCGCAAAAAAAAAAAGCATTTAAAAAAGCCAATGAGTTTTTGGAAAAATGTTCTTTGGAGTTATGAATCAAAATTTTGCCGGTTCGGATCTGACTACAAACAATATGTTTGGTGTTCTCAAAACATGCAACAGAGTCCATGGTATACACTTAAGACTATTAATCATGCTGGCGGAAATGCTATGGTATGGGCGGCGTTTTCTTGGCACGGATTTGGTCCGATTGTTAGAATTGACAAAAAAATGGATCAGCACGTCTACAAAAACGTACTCGTCAATACCATGATACCATTTGTAGAGGATAATTTGCCGCTTTTATGCAGTATAATTATGAAAGCACACGCCTCGCACAGTTAAGAGTTGCTTGGAAGAAAATCATGTCAATATTTTGAAGTAGCCAGCGCAATCACCGGATCTCAACCCGATTGAGAGTCTGTGGAGTGATGACGAGCAGCAAATACTAACAGTAAAACCCAAAACTTGGCTTAATTTGAAGCCGAAAATCTGAAGGATTTGGTATAGTATTCTAAAGTACCGTTGTGAGGCTTTGGCAGAAAGTTTACCTATAAGATGAGATGCAGTAATTAAAAATAAGGGATTTCCTACGAAATATTAAGTTTTTTGTAATAAATTTTGATTTTATTTTTATTATGCTAAATTCATGACAAAGTGGAAATGCTTCTTTTTATTTTCTACTTGACTTTAAGTTATTTAAAAAAAAAATTTAAATAAAAACTGTATATAAGAAACAAAAAGGATATTTTATATACACTGAGGGAAATATGTGTTAAAATTAAATGAAATTGTGTTCATATAAAATGAATTTGTTTTTGAAATAGAGCTTGAAACAATTTCATTTTAGTTAAACACAAATGTGTTTAAGGTAAGGTTAGGTTAAACCGGATGCCTTCGTGAAATCTCACATAGACCAATTCAGGTCCTTAGTGGTACCGGTAGTGAACAAAAGGAACCTTTGTGTTTATTTAAAAGTCTTTAAAGATTTGCGTTGAATTCGCAAACCTTAGGAGGGACTCCAGAGACACCCTGGCTACATCTTTAAGCGACGGGAATGTCGATGAGCCTAGGTATTTTAGTCTCGATCTAAGTAGGGCGGGGCATGTGCATAGTAGGTGCTCCAGGGTCTCCACTGTGCCCGGTTCCTTGCACTTCCTGCAGTTGTCATCCGTTGTGATGCCAAGATTCCTCGCGTGGGCTGTCGTCATGCAGTGACCAGTGAGCATGCTCACTAGTGTCCTGCAATCTTTGCTCGGGCGTACCAAGATGAACAGAGTTCGTTAAATGTGCTTAAAGTTTAATTTAAAACCAAAGGTTCCTTTTTTAAAAACAACTTTTTTAATATACTTTCATTGTAAAAATTATGAGTTAAAACACATTTATTTAAACGAAAAATCAAATGAAAAAACTTTAATACTTAAAACAAATGTTTTAAAACATAATTTAAAAATATTGTTATTAAATTTAAAACAAATAAACTAAACCGCCATTTTTTCGATGCCATTTTTTTAACTTTTTCGAGCTTTCGAAGTCAGATTCGTGATCCGCGACCCCTGGGACTCCCCGAATAAGAAAGTTTTTGACTTTATTTAGTGAAGTTTGCGTTTCATTGCGGCTTGAAATGTTTTCCATATTAAAATAATTAATTAGTTCGTATCTCATCTTATGTTCAATATTTGTAAGACTAATTCAAAATAATAATGGCTGGCAATAATTTGCAATGATTCTACTGTACATAATTTTTTAATTCAATCTCTGATATCGACGTATTTTTTGTTGTTAGAAGGAAATAATAAGAAAAGATTATTTCTGACAAAAGAGAGAAATGAGCTTATAGTTGAAAATTAAACACGCGTGTTTTAAATTTTATTTTGTAGAAACGCAAATTAGTTAAATTTCTATTTTAAAATTTTTTTTTTGTTTAATATTAAAGTATGTTTTTTCTCAGTGTATATATTTAATAAAATTTCATTAAAAATTTCAAACGAATAAATGGAAAATTTAAATATTCACTATACTATTTAAAGTGAGCTAAGCTCATGGCCATCACTGTATTTTATAACTAGAAAAAGTAGTGTTAGGGCTGAATGTGCTCTCTTTCCTAGTGACCATAACTGCCAAACTCAGACATTTTGCTATTTTTGCCTCTTTATGCTTTCTCATTGCATTCTCATTGGCCGCATTCAGCGCAGACAACTGTTGTGAACTGTAATGGTAGCGCTACCTTAGTTCACGATGTTTTTCTCTGAATGTGTTACTGGTCTACACGTCAGAAGTTAGATTCAATTTAATTTTTATGTAAATTTAATTCAATTGCAAAGGTTTCTCACTTAAATTTGCTGCGTTTTTTCTGCGTTTATTAATTTAACAGCGTCAGTAACAGCATCTGACAGTTAAGCAAACAGTTGTGTTCATGTAGCATAGAATTTGTTCGCTCGATTAAAAGGCGTTCGCTACTTTATCAGTTTTAGTTAGCGCTACCAAATTTATACCATTCAGCGAATTTTTACACAACAGTTGCCAACTGTTGTCTGCGCTGAATGCGGCCATTGGTTGCAGATTTTGTGTGAGCTGTCAACTTCGTTCTGACAGTTTCCATCACCGGCTCTCCACCCTAACATTACCTTGTCTAGTTTTACCGTGGCATGAACTTGCCGATGAGTAAAGGGATACGTTTATAGCTTTGCTGTAGGAAGATTAAAATTCTTGAGTTAATGTGATAAAGCATGTTAGTAAACATGAGGAGATGATTGTGTTTTTTTAAATAGCTAAATCGTATGCTGATAACTACCCGACTTTGGCCAAGGGGCAGCAGCATGAAGGAGACGACAAAATTCAATGTCTTTATTCGATTTTTAAGGAAATTGGGTGCTTATCTCTATATATTTATTGGTAAAATTAGTTTTAGGCAGTGTTTAAAAAATATGTCTAGTTCATGAATTATTCTGCTAACAAGCGCATAGATTGTCAATTTTATTTTTTTTAAATTTAGTTTTTTTTACCTTTGTAAAACGTTTTTCAATAAAAATTAATAAAAAACTAAAAACAAAAGAAAAACCGATTTTGATATTTTAGTTAAATATTACTCTGCGTTATCAAAAGGCGTAAGCGAAACAGTTCGCTACCATTTCTTTCCATGCCTCTCAACCGATTCTTATAAACATTTTTTTTTATGAATCATGTTGCAGAGAGATTTGTGTGACCTCTGTTTGAAATAAGAGCGTTGAAAGATAATTTATAAATAAAAGCTGAACTATTAGAGATGGTGGAACATATTATTATAAGAGAGAATTTTTCATTGCTGATATGTGAAAATAATACTCCAAACGTCATCTCTTACAGATACCCTACAGTAAGCATTTTTTTATGTGACATGTGTGAATATATATTTTTTTTTTTTTTTTGATTCGCCCGGAGGTATGAATCTTCCAAAGATACGTATACCCGACCTATACGCATGCACGATTTACATTCTAGATCCTGCCCGGATCAGCCGGGACAGGCAGAATGTACCTACGTACTAAAACATACCCCCTTTTGGCAATTAGGATTTTCCACTAAGCACATTAATTGGCTTTTCAGCGGAATTTAAAAATTTAATATATAACAAACGCGTATTTAAGTATATTTAATTTTATATAAATAAGCAACATCGAATAAAATTATTGAGATTATCAATTTAAGGTACCCGAAAAACAATCCTGATTTCAAAAACAATCCATAACACTAAATTCATTTTAATTGGTTTGCGGACATTGTCCAACCCAAGGACCTACGTGGAAATGAGATAAATAGAAACGAGTTTGAATTTAACGCGAAATAAAAAAAACAAATTTTTAAACCATTAGTTCTTTATTGTGAATCTCTCTAATACTAAGGTATAATAATTTCTTAGGTGGTATTTATACTAACGAAAGTGCTGATCTTAAATTTTCCGTCTGTAAGCTTTTAATATTAGCAATAAACAATTCTTTGGAATTGTTTGTTTATTTTGGGTTTGGGTCAATGCATTTTCGTTTCTATAGAACTTTGTCTGTTCGAACGGAAATGCATTGATTAGCAAAATTGGTTGCGAAGTTCATTGGAATTATTTATTAAAAAGTTAATCGTAAACATTTCTTTGGAATTATGCATTTTCGTTTCTATGTGAACGGAAATGCAATTTGGTAAGTTAAGGTTCATTTATTAATTGGCAAAATTGGTTGTAAACAATTCTTTAGAATTTGAAGTGCGTTTTCGTTTCTACGGAACTTGTCTGTAGTAGCGAAAATGCAATTTGGTTAATATAGATAAGGAAAAAGATTAAAACGCGATTTTTATATTATTTTAGTGGGTGTTACTGTAACTATAAATCTCATATCCGCCAAATCAAAATCCCAATTAGTTGAATATGCACTCGGGCCAACGCAGGCATAAACTTGTGTGGAAAAGAGATATACTCTGGCACACCAATCCAGATGAAAGTGTGAGTTCAGTCTAATTTCAAATCAGGAAACCACGTGAGCACGTAAATCACAATTCGATTTAATATTAAAATATTGAATAATTAAAAAGTAAGTTTTAAAAACGATTCATATTTGATGGTGCTTACTTAATAAAACATAATATCGAGACAAAAAGGAGAAACAGAACAGTCTCAATTACCGAATATTACATTGTTATAAAACTGCGTTTGGTATAATAGGATGAAGTTAAATTGATTTAATTATTAAAACGAATAATAAATTTCCGTTTTAAGACGTCTAGCGAATCAGAAAAATTTATCATGTTGAAGTTATCATTGAAATCACTGCACATACATCGTAAAGGTTCATGAAGAGCGTAATTAGAACTGCACTGACTCAACTTGAAAAACAGAAAATGTCTAGTTCCTCTCCTTGGGATGTTAAAATTTAGAGCTGAGATGAGATATTCCGAATTAATCTCGCCACGAAGTAATTTATACAGAAACATGACATTAAGCATTATTCTTCTGCTTCTTAGGGCAGGTAGTAAAATAATTTTAAGGGGTATTTCATACGATGGAAGCATAATATTGCGGTTACAACGACTATGACGTAAAGCAAAAAGTAAAAACTGTTTTTGAACGGATTCTATGGCGTCGATGTAGACATTATATTGTGGGTTTCATACAACTGATGCATATTTAAGAATTAGCCTTACTAGAGAGGTATATAATAATTTAGTAGTAAAGGGATCATTGAATTCTTTAGCCCATCTTTAAATGAAACCAAAGACTCCTCTTGCCTTATTTATCACCATATTAACGTGGAGATTGAAGCGAAGTTTTGAATCCATAATAACACCAAGATCGAGAAAACTGGAAACTATTTATAATGTAATTTATGTTACTAGCAGATCTTCGCGAGAATGTCATTTGCTTACATTTTTTTAAGTTGAGATTTAATATATTTAAGCTACACCAGTCCACAAGTCTATTTAGATCAGATTGTAAAAGATGTCGTTCTTCGGGTGATTTGTAACAAAGGAAAAGTTTCACGTCGTCAGCGTACATTAAAACGTTACAGTGTTTTATTACCGAAGGAAGATTATTAATGAATAGTAAAAACAAAACCGGTCTAAGCCATCTTGGAACGCCAGAAGTGACCAAAATACTTTTTGAAGATAATATTTACATAAATCCCTTTGAGTACGTCGAGATAAATACGAATTTATCCAATTTAATAATGTGACAGGAAACCCAATAAGGTGGAGTTTTTTCAAAAGAAGATTATGATTAACACTGTCGAAAGCTTTGCTAAAGTCCGTATAAATAACATCAGTCTGCAGTCCCAAAGTAAAACCATTTATAACACGCGTAGTAAACTCTAAGAGGTTTGTTGTAGTGGACTTACCCTTCAGAAAACCATGTTGAAAGACAGAAATGGTGGAAGACACGGAGTGGGTTAGTTGATCAGTTATGATTTTCTCAAATAACTTAGGGATTGCACTAAATTTTGCAATTCCTCGATAGTTAGAAACATCTATCTTGGAGTCAGATTTATGAAGGGGTATAATATAAGAATCCTTCCATATTATAGGAAAATAACCACTATGCAAGAAAATATTAAAAATGTTTGCTAGAGGAGTACACAGGTTTGTAACACATTGCTTTAAGATACAGCTTGGAATTTTATCAGGGCCGTTCGTAAAAGAAGATTTTACTTGTCGAAGAAAACACATGACAATATTTGGGTCTATTACAGGAGTTTCAAAAGAGTTAACTGGCGGGAGAAAAGGATACACAGTGCTAGTATTAAATGGTATATCCGAGTAAGTTGATTTAAAGAAGTTTGCAAACATGTTAGAAATCACATTGTCACAAGATGATTCTTCCTGATTGAATTTCATAAGGGGTGGAAAACTGGAGGCTTTACGTTTTGAGTTAACAAAACTATAGAAAAGTTTTAGATCATCTTTAAATTGAGATTTTATGTTAATTATATAAGCAGAATAGCATTGTTTATTTAATAGTTGATATCTATAACGACAAGAAGAATAGGAAGCAAAGTCTTGACTAGAACCAGATATTTTATATTTTTTAAATAAACGATTTTTAAATTTTTAAGTGCCTTTAGATCATTTGATAGCCAGGGTGGATTTAAAGGATTGGAGAAACACCTTTTTTTTGACGGACAATAAGAAACACCATTGCAGAGTATCATTGAAAAACTGTACAGAAGATTCGGCGTCATAATATGAATATGATGATCCGCTAGTTAAAATTGGAGACCAATCAGTCTGCGAAAGTAAGGAATTAAGTTTTACATAGTCCGTTTTCTTAAAATTATAAACTTTTTTATTTCGCGCATCAGAAGTTACTTTATCTTCTTTTTCGTGGGGGAGTAAAACTGTTATTTCAAGAGTTGGATGATGTACATCTTCTGGAAGAGATACGGGATTCGAACAATGGAGATTAACAGTAGTGCATCTATCTACAAATACAAGGTCTAGGGTTCTGTGGTTTATATTTAAAATATCATTGACTTGTTGAAGACACAGATCAGACAGCTTATCTAAGAAATCATTTATCCAATCACTATTGGAAACAGGAGTAAAAAATTAAGAATCGTCAGACGATCTCCAAGTCACAAAAGGTAGGTTAAAATCACCCAGCACAAAAAGAACGTCTTTATTTTTAACAAATTATGAACTTTTTCGATGACGTGTAAATGTTTTAAATACATTGTTAAGTCACATTTAGGAAGAATGTAAGAGCAGGTAACATAAATAATACTATTATTTAATTTAACTGCAACACAAATGAACTCAATGTCACTGGTGTCAAGAATTGTCAATTCTTCAGATACAAGCGGGTTTTGAACAGCTATCAAAACACCACCACCGATCTTATCATGACGATCTTTACGAAAAATTTGATATTATTGCACATTATTTCAGAATTTAAGATATTAGAGCGAAGCCAAGTCTCTGTAAAAATTTTAATGTTATATTCAAAATCAAAACTGTTTATGAAAATATCGGAAAGTTTGGAGTTTAGACCCCTGACATTTTCATACACAAGCTCTAATTTAGACTTGCGGTTTATTAATCGTTTTTTGGATGAGATTCAGGGCTATTTCGGGGACGCGGCAAATGTCCAACATTTACCGGTCTTGGATTTCTTTTAAATTCAAATTCGCGTACAATTGTGTTAGGCGGCCAAAAGTTTACATCAACTATAGAATTAAATAAATTTTCAGGAACTGTTAATCTAAAAGAAGTAATCGATCTTACATTTGAATATTTGAATTTATGAACCGAAAGATGCAAGGAACAATTCAACTTTGATTCAATGAAAAATCTATGTCAACCTCTGTTGTATCCGCTGCTGAGCGAGAAACAAAGATTGATTTAGTTGGTGGAATTACAATGATTGGCTTAGGTGGGACAGAAACCTGAGTAGTAAGAGGAACAACCTGGGAATCGACCAAAGTTGGTGAAAGAGAAACAGTTTGGGCATAAGACTGGCAATGAAGGTGGAGGTGCCAGCACTGGCAAAGGAGCAGAAATCGATATGTTTGCTGTATTCGAAGTAGAAGTTAAAATAGGTGGAGGGGCTGTTATACCACCAATGTCCATGTCATCAGCAATGTCATGTACAGAAGAATGAAGAGTTGGAGTTGAATCCGTTTTTTGCTTACTATGCAAAGACATGTGTTTTTTTTCCTTTTGGGTGAAGGAATTGACTCTTCAATATATTTAAAATCGTCGAAAAGTGACTGGTATTTAAAAAATTTTGCAGAAAGCGAAGAAAGTTCCTTACTTATTTCAGAGAAGCCTTGCTTTGTCTCATTGGCGTCGGAAGCGGGGGGGGAAAAGGGGGGCAGTTACCCCCACTTTTTTAGCTAGATAAACAATTTAAAAGGAAAACTTCAAAAGTTATTTAAAATATCAGTTTTTTTTACAACAATAATATTTTTGTATTATATATTTTCCTCTTCTTTCTCTCTTCTTCATAAGCATGCTTGCGGATAACCATTTTCTTTCTCTGTGTTTGCAAAAAGATAGAACAAAATGTAGAGTTTCTACTGCAAACCCACCACTTCAGTTTAAAAGCACCCTTAATTATGTAGCTTAATGCTTGTTAATTTTGCAACTCTGGTAAGAAAAAATTTGATATGTTCTTAGGGGCTTTCCATATTGGACGACATGTTGTACGATAAGTTAGATGGAAAACTAATATGACTATTTGATTGAGCGTTTGAACGATCCAACTTTTAAAGCAACTTCATTGATTGCAAGCTCTCAAGCAGAACACATCCGGCTAATAGCTAAGCAACTTTTAGATGCCTTAACAATTGAGCAGTAATTTTACATAGTTGTACAATATTGTACAATCGGCAGAAAAAACCAAAAATTTCGACTATCGTTTTAGGTTACGCATGGTACTACATGTTGTACAATCTGCCATGTTGGTCCAATGTTTTGGACCATGCGAAAGCCCCTACTGTGAATTAGCTGATTAAAATCCACCTCGACGCTTTGAAGAAACATCAAATCCGGTTCCTTCAGTACAGTTGCCATTATATGATCGGCTACGAAAAGATTATTTCGAAATTTTAGATCTTCTCTCAAATGAGATAACGGCTAGATTCGATCAAACAGGTTGATATTTTACTTTTTTTTTTATTTTTGCAAGTTTACACCAGCTTCACTCAACCGACTCACTTTGATTTAACATTCGGTGAGTCGGTTGAGTGAAGCTAGTGTAAACTGGCACTTTGTAAATCTTATTGTACATTTAAACAGATCTTAACACTCTGGAATCGTTGGGAAATATTGTAATCGAAGCCTTCAACGGAAAAGTGCCTTCTGAACAAAATCTAAAAACAAAACTTGATCTTTATGCAGATGACTTTTTTGCAGATGAAATTGCTGAAGCAATTGCCTGGCCAAACACCTTGAAATTGTAGTAAAATTGTATACCAATTTGCGAAAAATTCGGTTACTGTAAAAAAACTATTAAATGAAGTTGAAAAACTTATTGCTGTGCTTTTGACTGTCAGCTGTGCATCAGCAGCTTCATCTGAGCGTTCTGTTAGTGCACTAAGACGACTTAAAACGTATCTTCGAGCAACTATGAAACAGAAACGACTCACTCATGCGGCACTTATACACATTCACAAAGATAAAACCGAAGAATTGAATTCGATGGAGGTGGTGAAAGAGTTTGTTTCTCGCAAGGACAGAAAGAAACATTTTGGAATAATTTAAATTTATATATTTTTTTGTACCTTATTGCATTTAAACCATGTAAAGATATACCTAGTCTTGCTTTATAAAAGCAACCATTATTTCTTATATTTTCATATTACCATATAAAAGAATGATTTCTAATATTGAATTGGAAGAACTTTTAAAAATAATGAAATTTTAATATTTTTTATATATTTTTATTTTTTTTTTTTATTTTAAACTAAAATGAAAAATTTGTTTATTCACATTCATGTTTCATTGAAGAAATTTTGGTGAACTTTTTTTTGCACCACCTGTACTGCCCCCCCAGATGAAATTAGCTTCCGACGCGCTTGCTTTGTCTGCTTGAAAAGCTTGTAGAAGTTGATATCAGCCAATCTACATTTCTCGCAAGACCAACTCAACCCTTTACCTTCCTCAATACAATCCACAATTCGGCCTGTCACGCCTGCACATTTGGTATGAACAGCATTATCTCATAACCAGCATGATAAAAACCGCTCAGTTTCACCTCCTACAGAGCAGCCAGGCTTAGCACAAATCATATTAAAATAATGCAGATAAAATGGCAAAAATAAGGCAAAAAAAAACACTGCACTTAAATGACAAGCAAAAATTTTAACAAATTTTATCAATAAGAATAAAAAAAGAAAAATTAGCATTGTAACCACCCTGTACTAAAAGTTCCTAAAGGTAAACAGCGATAAGCAAAAGTATATAGCAAAAATTTAAAATACAATTGATGTACAGCTGCTTATGTAAATATGAGACAAATAATCAAACGATCAAACGAAAGAAGAAAAACCACAGAAACAAGCGAATATGAATGTAAAAACAAAACTCAAAAACTAAGCTTCCACAGCTTATGAAAAAAATTTGTCAGAAATAAATTTTAGTTTTTTTCTTTAATAGAATTAAGTTAAAAAATAAACAAAAATTATAAAAACCTCAAATGTCCCAAAAAGTACAAGTTTACACAGAAATTAGTCTTAAATATTCAAAAACACTGGATTAACTTAAAAATGTTCACAGCTTAGTTATCAAACAATCTGTTTAGAACGAGAGTTGATTGAGAACCTGTGATGAGGACCTGAGAATTGTGATGATGAAATTTTTTACAAATAGTCAGTTTTAAAAAATTCCCTTTATCTTGACATAAAATTTTTGATCTCATATATTAGTTGGTTTCGGTTGTGTTTTATCGTGTTATGTAAAAGCCTTTGTTTGTTATATTCGTGAGTGTATTAAAACAGTTTCAATATCGTAATTAATTAAATATTATATTGTACTTACTAATAGCATTAATATACAACTATGCCATTAAATAATAATTGTGCATTTAAGTTGTGTAGGTTTAATTCTTGCATATTAACTTTGTTTAACTTTTTTAGTTAATGCAGTGTTGTTTTTTTTGCATGCTTACTGTGTTTTAGTTTCTTCTTTGTGCGGTGATTTGTTTATCTTCAGCTCAGTGAGTGTTGTTTTTGTTTTTTAGTTTCTACTAAACTGTGCACAAACCGCCTGAATATAATAACCCTAAAAGCACATTTTGCATCTGCTCATTTTTTAAAAATTAAACATGGATTATTTTTCTGCAGAAAATATCGTTGCTTGTTCATTAGACGAACTTTGCAAAAGCCAGAACATTCTGAACCCCATGTTCAGCTATTCTGGTCCATGTGAGCAAATGTTTCATACATCTTGTGCCGGTATTTCCAAGTCATGCCTTGACGACTTAAAATCTCTGCGATCAGGTCTTCGCTGGTACTGTGCTTCGTGTAGGGCACTTTCCCCAGATGAACTTTATTCAAAAATTAAGCTTTTTGGGGAAAGTCTTAACTCGTTAAACAACAATTTTCGAGAAATTGTAACATTTTTTAGTGAAGTTAGGGCCGCACCCAGTACCAGCGTCTATGATGAAAATTCCATTTCGGAAAATATCCCGTTTGCTTTGTCACAGACCGTTTCTTCCGGGACACAAACAATCCTTTCATCAGAAGACCATATTATCTCAAAAAGAAAGAGAACAAATAAAAAAACTAATAAGAAGCGAAAATCATCTGGATCTACTTCTCAGGCCAAGCAGCCCTCAGCACTGCTTTTGAACAGGAACACTCCAGTTACTTCCTCGTCACCTTCTAACAGTCCTTCTTTGACTAATAGTTCAGTTTTGACTCCTATTGAGCCTAGAAATCTATCAAGCTTAAGGGCAGTGTCGAGGAAAAAAAATTTATTTATTTCATGTCTTCAGCCCGTGAAATATTTATTACATTTGTAAAAAAGCATCTTCTATGCTCGGGTTTGTAAAACGCTGGGCCAAAGAATTTAATAGTATGATCACAACTACAACGCTGTATTATGCAATTGTGCGACCTCACTTAGGGCGCGTTTATAGTGACAGCTGGTTGCTGGGCCGGACCGAGCTGGAAAGGCGTCCTGTCAAAAGCAGCTGGAAGTGCGTATAGTGCGCGCTTGTCGCTGGTGACTTGTTTCAGCTGGTTTTGACTATTTTGGGTTTGTTTGTATATATTAGTTTTTTTTGTTTATTTTTGCAACCGAAGCATCAAAAAAGCCACATGATTCCGTTCATTAATTTTGCTTTCCTCAAACCAACATATGCAGAGACGAAAATGCGAAAACGCTGCTGAAACGCGCCTCCTGCAACTGCAAGTCGTTTTAAGTCACTTGAGGTACCAGCTTGTTTCGACTTTTTTCGCAAGTGTTTTCTGCTGGTTTTTGTTGACTTCTTGTTGTGTTTTTGTTTCAAATTTATTTTAACAAAAAAGAATATCATAGAAAGAACGCACATTAAAAAAACGTACATCAGCTGCTGGCTCAAGATTTTTGATGCTATGACTCAGCGAAAACGCACTTCAAGCCGCATGAAGCCACTTCATCATCCAACTGGTTAAAACTTTTTTTAACTTTTTCTTTAGGTTTTGTTTTTGTTGTATTATTTTTTATTTTGCAACAAAGCAATACAACACTAATCTAAACAAAGTTGTTATCTTGTTGCTGCAATTTTCGTTTGTTTACTTTTGTGCACAAAATCAAATGGAAAGGAAGAGCGCACATAAGAAAATTTGATAATCTTCGATTCTCTGTTTTAGATGAAACTCACTTGCAGCCGCTAATCGGCGAATTGCTTCACCGGCTGGTTTTGCTTTTTTCACTATTTCTCTTTTTGTTTTCTGTTTGCAACAATTGATAGAAATTTATCTTCGTTGCTTCTTTATAATGCTGTTTCTGTGCGTATTTTTTGCGGGTAAGAAAATACAGCATAACAACTGAGCGCAATTTCGTGTTCTTGTGTGCTTATTACTTTTCTTGTTCGTCTTCTTTGCTGCTATCGTATGTTCTTTGTTTCCTTGAATGAATGAATTCAAGGAAATACAGAATCTATCGCGACGCTGGCAGTCAAGTGTGCTGCAATTTGTTGTTTTTTGCGTATATCAATATTTTTCCGAGGAATTTAGTTTGCTACCGCCAACGTTGCCAACTTTGTGGGAAAAATCTCTTCATTCGTTTGTTCATTTTACACACTTGCTTTTGTGCACAAGAAAAACAAAGAAAAGACGAAGAAAAAGAGCAACAGCAACAAAAAAAAAGAAATGTCTTCCTTGTTTCTTTTTCCATTTCAAGTTATTTAACGAAAGTAATAAGCAAGCAACGTGTAAAATGAGTCAAAACACAAGCAAACCGTGCGAGCGAGCGAGAAAGCAACAATCGGGAAGATGGAAACCAGCGCACAAGTCACTTGAAGTTGCAAGCTCGGCTGGCACTATACGCACTTTGAGCTTGTTTCATATGATTGTATGTGCAGCGTTTTCCAGCTTTCCTTCTCGGTTCAGTCCGGTCCAGCAACAAGTCGCCACTATAAATGCGCCCTTAGAGTATGCAAGTCAAGTTTGGTCCCCAAGTTACAATGTACATGTTGAACGTATAGAGAGAATCCAAAAACGTTTTGTTCGGTTTGCTCTAAGGGGCTTAAGTGCAACTGACACTTTAAACCTTCCTCCTTATGAGGATCGTTTAAAACTATTAAAAATGCAATCTTTGAATGAGAGAAGGAAGTCTGCAGATATCGTCTATTTACACCAACTCATAACTGGTGTATTTGATTCACCAGAACTCCTAACTCTTATAAATTTTAGCACTAACCTTAGAAGCAGTAGAAATGCTAACAATTTAATTTACTTACCTTTTAGTAGAACAAATAATATGGCTACTGCTCCTTTACATCGCATGAGTACCTTTGTTAACAACTGTAGCTTTTTTGATGTTAACTTATCGAAAGGTCAACTCAAAAGTAGATTGAAAACTAATGTATGATTAGATCTATGTAAACGCATGGTTAGTTGTTATGTCTTGTCCCTGAGCCCAACCCATATTATGGTGGGTAAATTTTTCTCACTTTGGATTGTTTTGGACCACTCTTATCGATATCGTTAAGGCTATTCACGGTTTGAGCGTACTTTTAACAAATCATATTTATAGCATTTGTTATTGTTCAAACTGTGGGCACCTCGCCATGTGACTGTCGTATAAAAAGATTGTGCAACCCTGTGATGTATGTGATTATGCGGCTGTAGACAGAGCATAAAAATACGAGGTACAAAGAGCACGTCCAAGGGCTGCTTTTATTTACGTGTGCCTGCGTATTTGCATTTGTATGCAAAACAACAACGAAGCAAAATACGTTTTCGTAAATTGGCGAACAAATAGCAGATCGAACAAATGGCACACCAGCGTATTCGAACTGTGAGTGGCCTTATTGAGATGTTTTAATGTTATTTGGGCTGGTTCTTAAGATGATCTAATGCGGAGAAAGTGCGAAAAAGCTGTAGTAGCTGAACTCTATTGTTATTGCATGTATATATATATGATATCTCGAAAACTGTAGTTTTTCTCAGTACAACGTATTTTAGTATGAAAAGTCGTTGATTGCAAAAAATAACGGTATAAGAAAGGTTTTTTGTTAATATTTTTTACAAATAGTGTACTAAAAAATATATTCGTCATTTTGACATCAAAATTATTGCAATAGAAATTATTGCAAAATTATTGCAAAAATTTAGATTTTCTCAGTACAACGTATTTTTGTACGAAAAGTTGTTGGTTAACACTGAATGGCAAACTGAAAATAGAAAAAAATGCGTTTATTTTTCTCTTCCTACACTCATCTGAGAACGTAAGCGAACTCATATAATAGTGTAGGTTGAAAGGTTACAGTAAAAAAGTCGAATTTCGACCACTGGCAAACCTAGTATTAAAAAAATGCCTTATGGTAAAAATGCTTTATGGTATAAAGAGCTGAAATTCTAATAAAACAAGTATTAAAAAAAATTATGTATCTAACGATTGGATTTCAAATTAGTCAAAAATTTTTGAATCTGTATCAATGAATTGCCATTCTTCTGTGATCTCAATACATCCAACAAAATAATCAGATCAGCGGTTACTATGCATTGTGATAACCAAGTCTGTATATAAAACTGTCGTCTGTCTTTAGAATAGTAAAAATATATGAATAAAAAAAAATTGGCAAAATCCTTTTAACTAGACATTATTAATGCTACTATGTGTAAGTTACTTGAATTTTCTGTAAGAAGTTTTGTGAAACCAAACAGTTTTTCTACTTAACTGGTACTGTCATAAAAATAAGAAAGAATCCATTGGACTTATGGTTTGTATGAATATTTACTAGAGCATAGGGAGCAAAAACTCTAAACAAATAATGCCTGATTAATTTTTGATTCAACTGTTAGTGAAATAAATTAAATTTTTGAGGATTTTACGCGTTTTTCAGAACAATATTTTTGAACTATTTTATTAAAAGACTAAAAAAGTTAACAAATTAGTCAAAATAGATGCTCAAACTATTTTTAAACTCACAATAATATCGTCGTTGCGCGTGCAATACCGCGTATTCGCCACTTGCTTTACCGAATATATTGCAAAAAGGCCAAAATTAATTTTATTTTCATTTTGATCATTTATAATGGATTCTGATTGGATTCTGATTGGATTATGAATGGATTTTGATTTTTCATTAAATGCATATTTGAGAAAAAAGCAAATGTCTTCTTTCAATAAATGTTTAATTCAATTAAAAATCAGTTCAATAGTTTAAAATGAAATTGATTTTTCTGCACTCCTGCAAAATTTTACTATTACCGTATTTTTTGGCTTTACATATGTGCAAGTGGCAATTATGCGGTATTGCACGCGCAACGACGATTTTACTGTGCAACAATTTGAGGGTTATTTAAAATAACATAAAAATTAAATGGTTGTTGGTAGTCGTTGGTCCATATAATATTTTGTCCAAAGAGTTATTCTGAGTTAACTTAGATAAGTGACTTTAAGTTATTTTTAAGGTTTTTAAAAAGTCAAAGTTCTTAATATAGGGCTGTAGTTAGTCTCTTTTATAACTTAGCTAAGCTAGATGTTGGTTAAAGATGTTCATAAAATTGTTACAATCTTATTCTTCATTGAAATTGGGAAGCATTACTGCCCCCTAAAACTTACACCGTTACTTTTTACTTCTACAAACAAATAAACATCTTCCTATATATAGCTTATAGTCCGAAAAAATCAACGAAAAAAATTGTTATTGAAACATTTCACCAAACATAATTTCACCAAAACTTTTAAACATTTTGTACTGTTTTTTTTTAAGTTAAAAAGAAAATGTATTTGTCATTTAAAACAATACATTGAATTAAAAACTATTCCCAAAGACTGAAAGATAAAATCCTTTAAAATTGAAATATTTCACATATGCGAAAAAAGAATAAATGTTTGACTAGTGTCCATAGCATCGTTTATAACCGCGTTTTTCTTATCATCATTGATTTTCTACTATTGAAATTTTGCCATAAGCATAACAATATAAAAGTAGATATATAAAGGTAGAAAAGTATTGAAAGCTACACCTATTTACCGGTAGAATTACCAAAATTTATAAGCCATTTTAATATTTCATCTTTCATATGAGCATACAACAAATTGTATTAAGATCTGTCAATGAATTTTTTTTCTTTATAAGCTATTTGAAGTTGATGTGTAAGCGTATGTTTTTGGAATGGAAAATACCGCATATCGTGCAGTGACAAAATTATTTGTTTTGGAAGCTTTATCAGCAACAAAAATTTATACAAAAAAGTTGAAATTGTTAAAGGGAGCTGCTCTTTCATATCCAACTGTGCACGATAGATGTAAGAGTTTATACAGTATCGGACAAAACTAAAGCACGGAATATTGCTTACTACTATGTAGTTAAAAAAAATTGGAAAACTTGGTTGGATTTAATTTTTTTTTATTATTTTATAATGATTATACACTAAGTTTACTAAAAAAAACAAAACATAATAATATTCTTTATTTTAAACAAAAAGAATCATATTTAATTGAAAATACTCGTTATCCTTACGCGACAAAACTAAAGCACAGGTTCAATATATTAAAAAAAAATTTATTTATCTAATACTTGGTTGCGTAACCCTTATTTTTCATAACTGCTGCACATCTGCGTGGCATGGACTCAATAAGATTGGACAAGACATTCCCAGAAATGCCTTTCCATGCGATTTCTGCTTGACGGAAAAGCTCGTCCTTATTTTTGCTAGTTTCGCGTAATATTTTACGATCTACAATTTCCCATAGATTTTCTATGGGATTGAGATCTGGCAATTGGGCAGGTCACTTTAAAACATCGATCTTATTATTAACAAACCACTCTTTCACACATTTTGCAGTGTTTTTGGGGTCGTTATCCTGCTGAAATATCCACTTTAGTGGCATTTCCTCCTCTGCATGTGGTAGCATAACTTCTTGCAAAATATCTTTATACATAAAACGATCCATTATACCGTTTATCTTATGGATTGGTCCGATTCCATGACCCGAAAAACATCCCCAGACCATTACATTCCCTCCCCCGTGCTTTACTGTGCATTTAGTATAGCGTGGGTCAAGGCGTTTTCCTCTTGGTCTACGCACTAGCTTGAATCCGTCAGAATCCTTTAAATTGAATTTCGATTCGTCAGAGAAAAGCACAGTTTTCCATCGAGAAGTAGTCCAGTTAAGATGTTTCTTTACAAACTCAAGCCTGGCCTTTACATTTTTATGGGAAATAAACGGTTTTTTTGCGCTTCTGTATGTTGCGAAGCCACCATCCACAGCTCGTCTTTGGATGGATCTGGGCGTTATGTTTAATTCCAATTGATTTGCAATAGACCTTGCTGATACAAAAGGATCCTTTTTAATAATCCGAATAATTGCCTGGTCTTCGCGTTTGGTGGTTTTTCGCGGTCGACCACCTCCATGTATGGTAGTCAACGAACTCGTAGAGCTGAATCGGGTTATAATCCGGGAAATTACGCTATGGTGAATGCCAAATTTCTTAGAAATGCATGTCACTGATTCATCATTATTAAAATCACTAATTATTTTTTCTCTGATTTGAGTTGAATACTTATTGCGAGCCATTTTGTTTGATAAATTTTAAAAAGATGCACGGCTACTTTGAATGATCAAATATGACTGATATCCACGTGACAAATTTTTCTAAACACTAAATGTTCTTCACAAGATGTTCTCCAAATAACGGTTTTCTTATTTAACGGCACTTGTTGTTGGTAGTTTCTAATAATCAAATAAAACAGAGAGCATCAAAGATTATGTGCTTTAGTTTTGTCGCTGGCATTTCTTGGCTTTTGGCATAACTTTGTAAAAAAGACATGGTTAAATTAAAAACAAAAGCATTTTAATTATAATTTTTGTATATTTAGTATGTTTTCCACATAAAATAAAGAATACAAATTAAATAAGAGTTATTATTTAAACTTTATTGTATAATTTGGGAACAAGCAGAAGTCCGTGCTTTAGTTTTGTCCGATACTGTACGTCGTCGTACAAGCGTTGACGATGAACCACGTAGTGGTCGTCTAAAAGTGCAACAACACCAGAAATCATTGAGCAAGTGTATGATATTGTTTGTAAAGATCGAAATTTGACTAAGCGTGAAATTTGTGATACCGTAGGCATCTCTGACGAACGAACACTCCATATTTAATATTTAGCATTACTTATGAAAAAGCGATTCAGAAAGTTAGTGACATTAACAATTCAATAAAAAACTGAATCAAAAACAAATATCTCAGCGAAATTTGAAAGGTTTTATTACTAAAGATGAGACTTGGATCTGCCACCGTGATTCAAAACTGAAACCAGAATTTTTACAGAAAACTAAAGCCTTATTCTGGTGATTGACATTTGTACATTTATTGACGGGCTAGTCTGTTAGGTGCTTACTTTGTTTGTCCATGGAGTTGGAAACTTCCAAAATGTTTCGCAAAATTATTGTATTTCCAATGAATTTTTTTTCTAGAGTCAAGTTGTGAGCTTTCGATTACATTTTAGAATAAGAAATGTTTTCAGTTGTCAATAAAATTAAAATTGTCGTTCACCAGAATAGGGATTTGTTTGTTCAACTCCAAAACAGGTGAAGTCAGAACGATCGGCAAAAAAAAAATTAGCATTAGTAGTTTGGGATGCAAAAGGGATTTAGTTTAATGATTGTCTTGAGAAAGGTAAAACAATTAAATCTGAATATTATTGCAACCTTTTGGATAAGCTAAATGAGAAAATTTATGAGAAAAGACCTGCTTTACAGAGGAATAAAAACGATTTTTCATCAAGACAATGCAAGTGTTCACACAAGTGTTTTGACGATGTCTAAATTGAATGACTTAAAGTAAGATTTTGCTTGAACACCCCCGCATCTACCGGATTTGGCACCAAGCGACTACTAGTTCTTCAGAAACTGGAAGCAATTCCTTCGTGGCCAACTTTTTTCGTCGTATGAAGAAGCTATTGCAGCCGTGGAACAGTATTTATTTTTTAAAGTTTTCGGTCAAATCATTACAGAAATGATATAAAATTATTGGAGAATCATTGGAAAAAGTGTATTGAAGCTGAGGAAGGTTATCTATAATAATTAAACTCATTTTCTGTTTGTTTGTTTGTTTGGTTGTTTGACCTTTATACAAATCTAAACGGCTCAACGGATTTTGCTCAAACTAAGTATACAAATTAAGTGTATCCCATCTTAATATGTTACATACTTAGTTTTTGCCACGCCCCCTCTGAAATTTTTCAACTAACGGTAATTTTTTTATTATAAAACTTTTTTCTATCGGATATTTTTTTGTATTTAATTTTAAAAAATTTCTGTTATTTTGACATTAAAAACATTTACATATCTTCAAAATTGGAAAAATTTTCAGTATAACGACTTTTTCATAAAACATCGTTGCCTAAGAATGAGAAAAAAACGACATGAAAATCAAAGTTTGGTCTTTCGATGCAAATATCTCCGCTGTCCATTAATATTTTTCATTCAAAATTATTTTGTTCAAAAGTTCAATAAAATCACTTTACAAAAATAGGTTGAACTGCACCGTTAAGTCAGTGTATATATGTTTTATAATTATGTCAAAAAAGGTCCAAAATATTGACTTTTTACTCAAAAAATGACTCAAAAATTGTTGTTGTTGTAAAAACGAAATCAATTAAAAATTGCACGTCTGGCTACCTTTCATATGACATAGCATTTATTTGCAAAAATTCTTCCAGCTAAGCGCAAAAATTATTTTACTGTTTTTGTCATCAAAACAACAAGGGTACCCCCTTTGATTTTTTTCGCGAAATTTATTTTTTCCAAAATGTTGTTTTTATATTTTCTACAAAAAAGTCAAGTCTCAAAAATAATTTATAAGAAAAAATTACCCCAATATCTCTTTCCAATCAAAAGATATGGCTAAAAATCTATTTTTTCATACAATTGACTATTAATAAAACTTAGTTTTGTGTTAAAATTCTCTATATAGTTTGAACGTCCCCATATAACTCTGAGAATGCATTTGTGTGTCTAAAGTAATTACGAACATTTTGGATTATATAAAATTTTCTTTATAGTGATCATCTTCTTATATTTTGCATCCCCACCCCCCGCACCAGAAAGTAAAATAATGTAAAATAATGCAGTACTGCCAGTTGTTTTTAGAAATTTTAGTAGGTACAATCATTTTTAGCACAACGAATTTTCATAAAACATTGATAGCTAATAATGAGAAAAAATTATATGAAAATCAAAGTTTCTACTTTTAATGCCAATAACTCTGCTGTTTTTAACATATTTCATTAACTTTTTTTTTTTTTTTTTTTTGTTAAAAAGTTCAATATGTTTTTTAATATAAATCTTTATTTAGACGTTAAAATGTCCATACCTCAAGGACGCATTGAGTCCCACCATAATTTTTGTTTTGTTGAAAAGGTAATTGTGCTTGCTTTAAGATTGAGTAAATATAAAAATTCTTTTTAATTTTTAAAATCTGTTTTTCGTACCGCTTCTTTGAATTCAATTAGCTCACCGCAAGAGATGGAACAACCAACAACATAAATTTTCCTAAACTTTTTTGGATCAATGATAAATAAAATTAAATAAAATAAAATTCAAATAAAATTCAACATGTTTTTCATTATTCCCGATTTTAAAAAACATTTAATCGAGAAGTGTATGTTAAAATGTTTATATAAATTACTCTCGAGTAACACCGGGTATATCAGCTAGTATTGAATAAAAAACTAACATCATTTAAAAATGCACATTCTTTCACATTCACATTCATTCAATACTCTTAAACTAACCTGTAATTTTATTTTATCCATACAGTAGCTAGTTTCTACAAATCATTCCAGAAATACTCGAATGAAAGTGATGTCAACCATTCACGAACGGTCGAATTCGTACGGTCGAGTGTTAGCATTTCTGCAAATTGAAAATTTCACCTTCACTTTTATATTAATAAAGCATGAAAATAGTTTATCCACTAATTTCAAATTTGCTAAAACCAATTGGCATTCGCAGAACCAATCGAACTTTTTTAAATTCAGCGCTCAAACTCACTTGCCAAAAACCAACAACCAAAAAATTAACAGACGGCAGGTTCTCGGTTCACCAAAATTTCAGAAACAGACCAGACGAGAAATACGTCATCCTGACGTCAGTTTGAGAAAAGCATACTAGAAAATCATTCCAGAAGAGTCATAGAAACGAGGTACAGGAACAGAATTTGAATGAATTCACAAACATTTTATTTTTTAACTTAGGCTTTTAAAACTTTTAAAAAATAAGTTTTTGTAGGTGAAAAATTTGAAAAACAATTTTTTGGCAAAAAGGTTGATTTTCTAAACTATAATGTTCTGAAAAGTTGTAGATATGTTCATAAAAATTTTTTTGCAAAAGTCATTTAAATAATATCGATCTGTAACGAAATGCATTTAATTTGATTTTATTAACAAAAAAGGCGAATCAGTGAATAACGAAATAAGAATAAATTCAATGAATGCAAAATTAATTCATAAACTAAATTTTAAAAAATTTAATAATTACACTGTCTTACAGCTGAAAAAGAACAAGAACGGCATATATGTGGGCGTGTTTATTTGAACCTCCTGAACATAAATATCTCTATAATTTCTTTCCATTTGCTAGAGGGTTAAAATAGTCTATTACCAAAAAACAAACTAGTGAAAATAAAAACGAACTAAACATAAAATCAAATGACTGTGGCTATTAATTGATAATCGATGCAAAGTCTAATTTTCTCGATTTTGTTTACAACAAAACCAGCATGCGAGTATAAATAATGGCGGCCAATTTACACATCCGTTCAAGTCAATCGCTGCTCTCGTAATTATAAATTTGTGCACACTCCGAACATAGTGAATAAATCAATAAATCTATTTTTGCATCAGAGTAACTGAAACGTCACCAAAAAAGCATACAAGAAGTTTGTCCTTGATGCACAGATATACATTTTACAAATTCAAAAATAGAACAGCATCGAATGCAATTTTGAATGTAAAGATGATGAATAATTTAAAGAATAGTAAAATTGATTTTTATTTTTCCGACAATTGTTGCAGCAAGCATCAGACACTTATCGATAGCTGCAACGAAATATTAAAATATTTATTTTTATTTCTCTTTTCAAATAATTTTGGATCACTTTCAACACATTATTTTTTTCAATTTAATTAAAAAAACATACCGCAACAAAAATGCTCCACTTTACTCAGCATACGCATAAAGATACACATCTAAATATGTTTATTTGCGTTTCGAAAATTTTTCTAGCTACTCGAAAAAAACCTAATTTTAATAAATCTTGACTTCTTTTTTTGTGTTTTTTAATTTCAGTTTATTCTCTTGGGAATAAATTTCCAATTTTAAAATCAATTAAATGTCTTAGAATATTGTTTGATTTAAAATAAAAGAAAGAGTTCAAGCAAATAAATTCCATGCAGCAGCTGCTGCTGACATATGTTCAAAATGAGATAAACTACAAAAACAAATGACGCACAAGTGTCACACATATTTTTGACGGATTACTCACAGCTAGCTAATTGCATGACTTTCTAATGAGTTTGTAAATGCTATACTCACGTAAATAAAAACCACTCAAACATGCAGCAAGTAGTTGTTAAGATACTGCCACACAATTTTATGGGTTGTAAAAATTGTTTTCAAAACTAAGCTAATTTAATGATCTAGAACACTCAATCATTTATTAATAGTAAGGCATTTTTAAAAATAACTCAAATGGGACAGAAAAATGATAAAGTGATAATTGCGGAGTGTGGCAAGAATGTTGCTTCACGCTTCGCTGATAAAATCTATTTGTGATTTTGTATAATTGCCAAAATCTTCAAAAACTCTTAGCTTTGTTAATTTTAACATTTAAAAAATTTTAGTCAATCCAATACTTTTCACGTGAAGGCAGCACCGCCTCGTTATGAAACTCGGAAATAGGTCAAATAAGTTTAAAAGTAAGCACAAGTTGATGAAAAGTTTGCCCATCTCCCAAACAAAATGATAATGATGCCATCAAAAAAGCAAAACCTTCATAGATTTCATAAGAATTATTGACCTGACTTGATATTTTCCCAAGATTAATAAAAAAGTTTTCAGCTGAGGCCTTATTTTAAGTATTTTTCTCAGTCGTACAAGGGTCGATTGCAGGACTTTTTGGCCAAACAGTGGCCGCACAGAGACCATTTTGAAACAATCTCGGTACAACTAAGTATAGCGGCCGTACATCGGCCGATCACTAACTGTTCTACAACGAAAATAAGCAGCTTTGCAATGAAAATTGTAACTTCACGTTGAAATATTCTTTGTATATTTTCTTATTTTATATTTATATGAATACAATGTAATGCAACTTGCTATAAATAAATTAAAAAACTTTAATCAACTGGTAGAGCTCTACCAAACGGAAACAGCTGAAAACAAAACCAGCAAAATTCTAAAAACAACTTCAGTAAACATGCTTTGTTAGTGCAGACTTCCAGCAGGCTGTTGGACTACATATAATAACATAAGCATAGAGACTAAAGTAAAACAGAAATACAACAACAAATGTGAAATTATGAAATTGAGAAAAAACTGAGAAATTGACACTTCAAATCTCATCGCCCCGGTGGTGAAGTGCGTTAGTGCGCGCTTGCACGGGTATCACAAAGATTTCTGATGACGCCTTTAGCCGGGCAGAAATTGTGCAATAAAATCAGCTAGTGATTTTTTCCTTTTCATATTGAAAAACTTTGTTGTTGTTGTTGTTTCTTTGGAAAGATTCGTTAGAACAATTAATTGTTCTGACTTTGACCTTAAGCTCAATAAACGATTTTAAACTATCAAACAACTAGAATTTGTATTTAAAATCAAGTATGATTTAAACTATCAAACATTTAGAATTTGTATTTAAATCATATAAAGTCAACATAATAAATTAAATATATGTATGTTAAGTCAGGCGCAAATGAAATTTGTTTCTTTATTTAATTAATCTTTTAATTAAAATAATTAAAATAATCATTACTTTTGTTTGTAAAGTGTTTAATAAATTGTGATAAAAAAAATTTTAAAATCAAACTAATCGGTTGAAAATGCATAAACCAATATTAAACAATGATACCGAGTGAGGCTTGCTTTTGTTGTAACGCATACGTTTGCTGTTGAATAAAAGCTTTGAAAAATTTGCATACGACGAGCTTACAACATAATTTAGGCCTTGTACGACCTTTCAGTACGGTTGTTCGACCTAACTTTAGGTTAGGTTAGGTTAGGTAAAGTTGGCTGAGCCGATAGACGACTCGTACACTTAGGCCAGTGCAAGCCCGTTGTGATACATTTTCATTATTATTTATTTATTTATTATTTATTTCTTCATTCCTTCATCAACAGCTAAGTCATCAATTAAGCTAAGTCATCAATTAGCTGTAAGGAACTCCTTAGTTAGTTCCATTATTGTTATTCCCTGCTCTGCTAACATCGAACTTATATGCGTCAAGGTTGTACATTGCAATTCTAATGTATATCTTATTAATGCATACGTTCCTCCTAAGAGCAGTGTAGAAGTTTATGCAAGCCTTGCGGATTGCATAGAATATGTCATAAGCATAATTGACGTTAATGACGACATTTTATTGTTAGGTGATTTTAATATGCCTGACTTGAAATGGGAATCTTCTGACGATGATACATATTTTTGTGCATCTAATTCGAAGACTCGCCAAGAGCATATATTTGTTGATAATATATGTTCTGACTTACAACAAGTGAGTTGTATTTATAATAGTCGTGAAAGACTTCTTGACCTGGTCTTAACTACAGATAGTAACAATGTGATTGTTGAGAGGGCCCCTCATGTTTTGACTGCTGTTGATGAATACCATCCACCATTGAGAATATGGTACAAATCAGACAGGGAAAATATAGTTAAGTCTAACTCAATAGATAAAGTTTATGAATTCAATTTTAAAAAAGCTGACTTTTTGAAGTTGAATCATTTACTTCAAAGTAAGCTTCATGTTATTTTAGAATATGTTAATAATAACACTCTTGATGATTCAATTAATTTTTTTTATATGGAAATCTTTGCTATGTTTTCTCTGTCCGTGCCATATAGCCTCAAATTTACGAAAAATTGTTCTTACCCCTGGTACACAAAGGAGTTAAAGATTCTTCGCAACAGCAGGAATAGGGCATGGAAAAAATATGTCTGTAGCTTGGACTTGAATGACCTAGAAATCTACAAGCGTTTGTTTCTGGACTTTGAAAATTGCTCAGCTACCTTATATCAAAATTATTTAGACAGTACTAAGCTGAGAATATTGTCTGATCCGAAGAAATTCTGGGGTTTCATAAACACCAAAAAAAAATCTGATGGATTCCCTTCATCATTTAAAACCTCTGACGGATTTACTGACGATCCTGTCGTAATTTGTGGTCTATTTGCCAATCTCTTTAAAGAGTCATTTTGTTCAGACTCTTTTAATCCTGATGAAGAGTACTTTGAATATATGAACTCTACACCCAGGGTTTCGTTGGATTCTATATCCTTTACTTCAGAGGATATTTTAAAGTATATTGGATTGATCGATGAGGATTTTAATGCTGGACCTGACGGAATTCCTGCCGCAGTGTTAACACGATGTGGTTCCGTTCTAAGTCAACCACTGTCCATGTTATTCAATAAATCAATTAGCGAAAGTATTTTTCCACTTTTTTGGAAAAAATCTTTTATAGGTCCTATCTATAAAAAAGGTTGTAAGAACGATATAAACAACTACAGGCCTATCGCGAAACTCTCGTCGATTCCAAAACTTTTTGAGCGCCTCGTGTATGATCGTGTGAAAATTCACTGTGGGAAGGTCATGACAACTCGTCAGCATGGATTTGTTACTGGCAGATCCACTGTGTCTAATCTCCTCGATTTTACAACGTTTTGCTTAAATTCATTTTATTCAGGTAACCAGGTCGACTGTATTTACACTGATTTTAGTAAAGCATTTGATAAACTGCCCCACAACTTAATTCTATTTAAACTTAAGTTAATGGGTTTTCCACAATTTTTTGTAAGTTGGATTCAATCGTATCTGACAGAGCGATCTTATCAAATACGATTTCGAGGCGTATTGTCAGCTGAATTTATTGCTGAATCAGGTGTTCCTCAAGGTAGCCACCTTGGTCCACTTCTGTTTATTTTAGCCATTAATGATGTAACCCACATCATCAAACACTCTCATCTACTTATCTATGCAGATGACATGAAAATATACAGAACAATAGATGCTAAAGACAATTCAGATCTGCTCCAGTCTGATTTGAAATCCTTTGAAATTTGGTGTTCTAAAAACAATATGTTTCTAAATCCAGATAAATGCCAAATTATGACCTTCTCGCGAAAAAGGAATAATTTAATTTTTGAGTACAAGATAAAAGATACTGCATTAAGTCGTGTAGATGCTGTCAAAGATCTGGGTGTATGCATGGATTCTAAGCTATCGTTTAACGTTCATATTGATTATATTTGTAAAAAAGCATCTTCTATGCTCGGGTTTATGAAACGCTGGGCAAAAGAATTTAATAGTATGATCACAACTACAACACTGTATTATGCAATTGTGCGACCTCACTTAGAGTATGCAAGTCAAGTTTGGTCCCCAAGTTACAATGTACATGTTGAACGTATAGAGAGAATCCAAAAACGTTTTGTTCGGTTTGCTCTAAGGGGCTTAAGTGCAACTGACACTTTAAACCTTCCTCCTTATGAGGATCGTTTAAAACTATTAAAAATGCAATCTTTGAACGAGAGAAGGAAGTCTGCAGATATCGTCTATTTACACCAACTCATAACTGGTGTATTCGATTCACCAGAACTCCTAACTCTTATAAATTTTAACACTAACCGTAGAAGCAGTAGAAATGCTAACAATTTAATTTACTTACCTTTTAGTAGAACAAATTATATGGCTACTGCTCCTTTACATCGCATGAGTACCTTTGTTAACAACTGTAGCTTTTTTGATGTTAACTTATCGAAAGGTCAACTCAAAAGTAGATTGAAAACTAATGTATGATTAGATCTATGTAAACGCATGGTTAGTTGTTATGTCTTGTGTTGTCCTTGAGCCCAACCCATATTATGGTGGGTAAATTTTTCTCACTTTGGATTGTTTTGGACCACTCTTATCAGTATCATTAAGGCTATTCACGGTTTGAGCGTACTTTTAACAAATCATATTTATAGCATTTGTTATTGTTCAAACTGTGAGCACCTCGCCATGTGACTGTCGTATAAAAAGATTGTTCAACCTTGTGATGTATGTGATTATGCGGCTGTAGACAGAGCATAAAAATACGAGGTACAAAGAGCACGTCCAAGGGCTGCTTTTATTTACGCGTGCCTGCGTATTTGCATTTGTATGCAAAACAACAACGAAGCAAAATACGTTTTCGTAAATTGGCGAACAAATAGCAGATCCAACAAATGGCAGACCAGCGTATTCGAACTGTGAATGGCCTTATTGAGATGTTTTAATGATATTTGGGCTGGTTCTTAAGATGATCTAATGCGGAGAAAGTGCGAAAAAGCTGTAGTAGCTGAACTCTATTGTTATTGCATGTTTTAAAAAAAAAAAAAAAAAAAAAAAAAAAAAAAAAAAAAAAAAAAAAAAAAAACAGATTAAAGTATCCTTACTGACTACTAGACTTAAAGTATTAACAGTTAACAATGAATTAATAAAAATAGTTAGTTATTCAAAATATTGCTTATACTATGCAAATAAGAACATAAGTGATTTTTGAAAGCATCTCTGCTTAAACCTGGATAGAAATCAACATGTATGCAGACTGAATTCGCCAGTTTTAAACAACGTGTTATTGGTTCATTACAAGTGTAGTTTACTCTGCGATATGGTATATGAAATAAATTCCGTGCTCTAAGATCTCGTGAGGGAATGCGAAAACTAATCTGAAGAAGCAATTCAGGACAATTAATGCTACTACATATAATATCCCTTACAAACATGACGGCAAAATATTTACGACGCATCTTCAAAGTGAGAATATCGAGAAGTAGACATCTTACTTTATATGCCGGCATTTCTATATTCCAATTTAATCGTCCGATTGCCAATCTCATGAAACGTTTTCGAACTCGTTCAATTCTATCAGAGTGCACTGCGTAAAAAGGATCCTATATAATGCAGCAGTATTCTAATACTGATTTCACAAAAGCATTATATAATGAAATTAAAGAAAAAGGATCATTAAATTCCTTTGAGTTTCTAGCAATGAAACCCAGCATGGAATTGGCTTTAGAGATCATATAATCAATGTGCCTAGAAAAACTAAGCTTATGATCACGAATTACTCCTAGATCTTTCCTTTCCGTTATTCGTGATAAAGTTATATCGCCAAGCTTAAACTGGTAAAATAACGGAATAGAGTTTCTGTGAAAAGTCAAACATTGACATTTTGAAATATTGAGCGATAATAAGTTATCTCGATACCAAGAAGATAGTCTCTTTACATCTGACTCAAGATCCGCGCATTCGGATGTCAACTTCAAACGAGCAAAAATTTTTTATGTCGTCAGCGTACATTAAACACTGAGAAAATTTAAGAATTTTAGGTATTTCATTAACAAATAATAAAAACAGAAGAGGTCCTTAATGACTGCCTTGAGGAACGCCTAAAGTAACCCGGATAACTTCTGAAAGCACACTGTTAATGCGAACATATTGCGTCCGTCCAGTTAGATAGGACTAAAGCCATTTTAAAATATTTGAATGAAAGCCAATTCTTTCCAGTTTGCTTATTAGTAGGTTATGGTGAACCCTATTGAACGCTTTGGAAAAGTCAGTGAAAATAACAATACACTGGTAACCTTTTTCAAAGCTATTTAGGACGTAATTACAAAAAATAGTAAGGTTAGTAACAGTTGACTTACCGATCACGAAACCATGTTGGAATGGAGATATAGCCTTTTTTACAAAAAAAGTGAGCCTGTTGTAGACCAATTTCTCAAACAATTTGGGAATCGACGATATTTTACAAATAGGTCGAAAGTTCGATACATCGTTCTTGGACCCTGATTTGTAAATTGGTAGTATAAATGAAATTTTCCATTCGGAAAGAAAATCACCATTTTTGAGCGATTGATTAAAAACTAACCACATAATCTCTTTAAAACCTAGTAAAGATTTCCCTCCTCAAACTAGTTCGAGCGGATAATGAATTTAAGGATATGCTTGATTTCCAGGCATGAGACTTCGGCAACTCCATTTAAAAAGGAATGGCCCAGAATTGCCATTTTCCTTTTAGCTAGAGCCGGACATTCGCAGAGGAGGTGCTGAATATTTTCTACCTCCTCCTCACATCTGCAATTTCTGCAGAAATCGTTTGATGCAAGTCCCAACCGAAAAGCATGCGCTCCGATTAGGCAGTGACCCGTTAGGATTCCAACTATTTTTGACAGATTTACCCTGCTTAATTCAAGCAGTGAGCTTGTGCGTTTTAAGTTGTAAGTTGTAAAGATGAGATCTTTTTTCTCGGAGTTCACACTTAAACCACACGAAGATGCCCATCTCGAGAGAATTAAGAGTGCTCTCTCCATGAGTTGACAGAGAGTCTGGGGAAACTTTCTGCAAAAATGATTGCAATATCGTCTGCATAAGCAACAACCTTGTAGCCTTCCCCCTCCATGATACGCAACAGCTGGTCAACCGTCATGGACCACAGAAGTGGAGACAAAACTCCTCCCTGCGGAGTGCCTCTGCTTACAAACCTGCGAGTGGAGGATCCCCCAGTTCACCACCCTGCCCAAGAGCATCTGGTGTATGAAACTCACGAGAAAATCCTCCACCCCCAGTTCTCAAGGCCGAGGTGACTGCACAGGGAAGGACGTTATTGAATGCCCCTGCTGTATCTAGAAAAGCAGCACGCGCGTATTCTTTGTTCTCATGTCATTTTTCGATGGTAGCCACAAGAGAGTGCAGAGCTGTTTCTGTAGATCTGCCTTTGATGTAGGCATGTTGGGATTTTAGAAGCCTGTCAAGTTTCGGCTTAAGAAGAAGCCCAGTAAATCTCTCTAGAATTTTAACCAGGAAGGAAGAGAGGTTTATAGGTCTGAAGTCATTCGATTTAGTGTGAGAGGACTTACCCGCTTTCGGTATAAAGATAACTTTTGTCTCTCTCCAAGCTGTTGGAATATAGTTAAGGCGTAGACAACCATAGTAAATTGTCTGAAGCCAGGGTACTATAGCATTGAAGCTATAGAGGAGTTGGGCTGATATAATGCCATCGGGACCCGGAGATTTGTAAGGTTGGAATGAATAGATCACCCATCTTAACTTCTCCTTGCTGGTCAGTTGCTCAATCTGTTGAGGCGTAAGGTCGCAGGGGGGTTCTTGAAAGCTGGAAATGTCAGAGTGAACAATACCAGGAAAATGCGCATCTATGAGTATATCTAGGGTTTCGATGCATGAATCTGTCCAGGTGCCATCTTCCTTTTGAAGATAGCATGGTACTGTCGGGGATTTCGATAGTATTTTCCTGAGCCTTGAAGCCTCAAAAGTACCCTCTATTTTTTTTCTGATACTAGGCTGATATCCAGATTTTCCTCTCAATTTTTAATAATAAATGTCAGCTCATTGCCCTTGTTCATTATATTTAAATTAGTGCTTAGTAGGAAGTTAAAAAATGACTCACCTCTGTTGTTTTTTGTTTGTGCTGCTCCACTGGACCCAACTTTAGTCCGCTGTAATTTTTGGATAGTTTTTAGGCCTTGTTCGACCCTTGTACAGCCGTGTGGCCCATGTTCGACTGCTGTTCGCGCGGTAATACATTTACTCAGGTTAAAACACATACCATTAGAAACTCTAATCATATTCCAAGTTTTAAATTTGGAACAACTGAATGAAAACAACCACTGTTCTCCATGTCAAGTACTTTAAGAATTTCAAAATAATAAAACCTACTTCACTTCTAATATAATACATAAATACAGCCAACTTAGACTAAGCCGAAGATAGTTCCTTACAGATATCACTGGTCAACAAAATTTAAAAAAAATTTGGCTCCTTTATATATTTTCATAAGTACTTTAACAAAATATATCCTGTTTATAGGTAGGTATGTAGTTTTTTTTATTTTTTGTCTCATCAGAAGCTTTTCACACATTTTAATGTTTAAACACTCATTGCCAAGCTGTACGATATCAGTTACTTCCTTTTAGTAACATTTTTTAAGATATAGCCATTCAAACTGAGCATTACAATTTTTTTCGAAAAATTTGACTTTTTAAACAATTTTCTATAGATTCCACGGGAAATGGAGAAATGAAATTATATGATTATAGTCAAATGTACATGATCTCTAAAAACTATTTAGATAAAGCTATATTAAGTATTTTTTCAATATGACAAGTTGTTGTTTATTGTGAACAAGTCGTACAATTTTTTATCAGTCACAACGCGATGTCCCACCAGTCACAATTTATATCTTCTATATTTTCTTGTGGAAACTAAACTTGGTCCTAATTTTTAGTTTCTATTGAAGTCTATTTAATCGTTTCATAGCATAGTAAAAGACATATGGCTATGTTTAGTATTTGTGCTCATATCTCATTTTACAGTGCAGAAGGCGGCGGTAAAGTATTTTTGACTGTCCCACCAGTCACACTCCAACCAATGAAATATAACAAAAATATTTATATGAGCTATTTTTTTTTTTTGTAAAAGTTTTATAAGTCGGTTCATAATCTAAATATCTATTTTATAATTATATTACATCAAAATACAAAGATACAGGTCTAAGCATTAGGGATTCTGGAGTAAACTGTCCCACCAGTCACTATGGAAAGCCCTAGATAATTTCACTGCGTATGTTTTTTCTAAATGTTTTGTTTTGTTTTATTTTTTATACAATTTTCTGCATTCCCACATGCACATTTTAGCACAGGTAATGTAAAAAACAATAATATCCATTTTTCGATGAGATGAAAATAATGGAATACAAATTTTGCTTTTTTTACATGTTGAATTTTAAACAAATAAAAAAATGATAAACTGTATCACATGCTAAAATTTTATACGATGTAATTGCAAAGAATTGTATAGAAAATTTAATTAAATATTAAGAGAATGAAAACACTGAGCAAATGTCTGCAGAAAATTGCAAAAAAAATTTTAAATATTCACATTGAATGACTCAGTACCTAAAACACTAGAAAAAATATTGAACTGGTTCATACTGCGTTAGATAGCTTGTTAACTAATTTCTTAAATAATAATTTCTGTATTTTGATTGCAAGGTATGTATTTTGAAGGTAAAATATCTTCAAAGTCAACAAAAATTTAATAAAAGATAGCAAAAATCAAATTAAGGATATATATTAATCATGTTAAAATCATAATTTTGGTATTATTTTCATTTTATGTAGGATTTTGTTTAAGCTAACCAGTGTATTTTAATTTTCAGTAAGCATCAGTTTTAGTTTAATATTCAATATTTCATACTTACTAAACATATTAAAATTATATTCTTTTTTTATAATTTTTTATATAACCGCGCTGCGTATTTAGTCAAAAAATTAGTGTAGTCAAGTAATTGTAAAATGGTGGTATATTAATCGGCAACAGTTTAGTGCAAAACTAGTTTAAATAAACCAATAAAAATTTCATAGTTCTTAAGCAACAACATTGAACTTTGAAATTTGGCAAGCATTATTTTTAATAGCTTGTTAAGATATTAAAAACATATTAAAAAATTTAATATTAATTTGTTGATTGTTTTTTTATTATTATTATAAGAATCACAAAATAATAAAAATTTTATTGGTAAAATGTTTTTTTGAGCGATCGAGTAAAAGTTCCATGAAGAAATTCATGACATCAGAAAGTTTTTTGATGGAGAATTTTTATGACAACAAATCTCAGCAATGAGTTAACAGATTTAAAAATTTGTTTAACTGAACAGTTCTTAGCTCCTTAAACTCTTTTGGCTGGAAGCCCGAATTTGGAAATGGGTCGACAGAATTTAAAATTTTGTTCACTGAACAGTTAGCTCAGTAGCTACTAGCTCTTTAAACTCTTTTGGCTGGAAGTACGAGCTATGAAATTTTACATATGTAGTTTAAAAAAAATAGGGAAAATAAGTTTCATAACTACTGCTTTCAAGTCATATGATTAAATGCCCGATGAGAACATTAAAATTCTTAGGAATTTGTTCGAACGAGTGTCAAATCATATAAGACTTAAAACAGTGGGTCGGTCATAGCTTTAATCACTCAAGACTACTGTAGAGCAGCCTCCAAAACAGTTCGGTCTAGTATTCTGTGTGATTGACTCTATAAAGATTTGTTGTTTTTGTTGCCTTCTTCAAACTTACTTGATTTAAAAAGCTCACAATTAAAGTCATGTGAGGATTCATTACATTATTTGTTTTAATATGCAAAATCCAGTTTGGAAATTGCATTATTTTCTTATTACTTTTCTGCCTTAGTAAAAATAAAAACTTTTTAAGCTGAGGCCAAACAGTGGTCGAACAAGGCCTAATTTTAATTGTTTTTCTCGGCCATATAAGTCTCGTTTGCAGGACTTTTTCGGCAGATGTACGGCCGTTGTACAGCCAAGATTATTTAAAAACGGTCTCTGTACTCCCGCTGTTCGACCCATGTTTTAGCCACTAGACTTTTTGTATTATTTTAAGCCATGTTCGACCCTTGATGGCGACCGCGACCTATGTTCGACCCATGTTCGAACGCTGTTCGCCCGCTTATATTTTAATTTGTGTGATTGCTGCGTTGCATGTTGCTGCGTTTGAGTTTTCAACAATTTAAACTTCTGCGAATTGTTTTTATAGCTTTTTGTTGTAATATTTATGGAAGTCTTTTAATTAGTTTCTCGACAACAAAGCAAAAAAGTGTATTTGTTCAAATATATTGCAATCATTTTACATATTTTTTTACATGATTTCAATTGTGAGCTTTTTAGATAAAGTATACTTTTTTTTTTTTGAAAAAGACAACAACAACAATAACTCTGTATAGAGTCAATCACACAGCAGACTAGACATAACTTTTTCAGAGGCTGCTAAGCCTCGCTCTTCATTAGTCTTGAGTGATTCAGCTATGACCATCCCACTGTTTAAGGCTGCAAACAGAGTTAATGCCGAAGCGTACAGGCAGGCAGACAGGCGAAGGCAAACTATGTGAACAAGAGAGATAAAAGTAAGCTTGGCTTTATCTCTATCTCGTTCTTCGCAGGGCACTGCCTGCGCCTGCCTGCCTGCCTGCCTGAATCGGCGTTCACTATGTCTGCATCCTAAGTCTTATATGATTTTGCACTTGTTTTAACAAATTCATAATATTTTTAATGTTCTCATCGGCCATTTCATTATCTGACATAAAGCAGTAGTTATTTTTAGATCAATCCTTGAACTCTACCAGGGTTGCCGTCTGCTCTAGTTGCTTCTTATTTTTTCGCTATTCATTGGAGTTCGACGAGTCTGTCTAAATCTATATATATAAAAATGGATGTATGTATGTGGGTATGTGGGTATGTGGGTATGTGGGTATGTGGGTATGTGGCTATATCACATATAGACTCCAAAACCGCTGAACCGATCTTTATGAAATTTTCAGGGAAACTGAAGCCACATCTTGAGAGTGTTCCTGTGAGGTTTGGTAACTATTGAACGAGGGGGCGTGGTACCTCCCATACAAGCCAAATTTACGCTATCGATCGCAAACCAAAAAAAGGATATATTAAGACGGTTTCAATCGTAAAAAACTAAGATTTGGTAATTTTGTTCAGATGGTTACTGTCGGTAACTGTACGAAAAATGGGCGTGGTCGTAATATAAATACGCCCACTTTTTTGAAATCATGGCAATTCCGGAGTTTTACACATTTTTACAGTGAAACTTGCTGTGTAGGTGATCTAAGAGGCGGTCACTATATGTAAATGTTTTCACGCCCACTTTTACCGCCCACAAATCAATATCTATATATATAAAAAGCAAAACGATGTGTGTCTGGCTGTGTGATGTCTATAGACTCCAAAACTACTGAACCGATTGACCTGAAATTTTGGCAGTAGATTTGTTTCAGGTACGAGATGGTTTAGGAACAAAAATTTGCCACACCCCCTTTTAACCGCCCCCAAATCAATAAAAATGTTATATTTCAGTCGGTTTGGGTCGTATAAGGCTAAAATTTTGTAATTTAGTATGTACGGTTACTGTCGACAACTGTACTAAAAATGAACGCCCCCTTTTACCGCCCAAAAATAAATGAAAATAGTTTATTTCAGATGGTTTTGGTCGTATAAGACTTAAATTTGGTACTTTGGTTTGTGTAGTTACTGACAGTAACTGTACGAAAAGTTGGTTTCCACACCCCCTTTTTGCGCCCACAAATCAGTGAAAATGGTATATTTCAAGCAGTTTTGACCGTATGAGACTAACATGTGATACCTAAGTTTGTATGGTTACTTTCGGCAACTGTACTAAAAAAAGGCGTCATCGCTATATAGCCACACCCATTTTTTGAGAAATCATTAAAATTGACTACTGGGTCGATTGAGCTAAAATGTTGGCTTAGTTTGTACAGTTACTGTCAGCAACTGAACTAAAAATTGGTTTCCACGCCCCCTTTTACCGCCCACAAACCAATGAAAACGTTTTATTTCAACGGTTTGGGTCGTTTTAGACAAAAATTTTGTAATTCAGTTCATATGGTTACTCTCGGCAAGTGCACTAAAAATAGGCCTGTCCCACTTAAGTTAAACTCACTTTTCGGGGAGTTAGCATCGAGTGAAGTTAAATGCGCCAGGCTCAACCTAAATTGAGCTGAAATTTGGGCATTCGATTTGTTTCGATTACGAAATGGCTCTAAAGAAATATTTTGCAGCACCCCTTTTTACCGCTTGCAAAACAACAAAAATTTTATATTTTGCACGGTTTTGATCGTATTAGACCAAAATTTGGTTATTTAGTTCATATGGTTACTTTCGGCAGCTATTCGACATTTTCGTAAATGGCAGTAAGGCGGTCTATGGCAGAACAACGTCTGCCGAGGAGAGTGAGTGTTCCTGTGAGGTTTGGTAACGTTTTGACGAGGGGGCGTGGTAGCTCCCATACAAGCTAAATTTGCGCTATCGACCACAAACCAAATAAAGGATATATATCAGACGGTTTCGATCGTAAAAAACTAAGATTTAGTAATTTTGTTCAGATGGTTACTGTCAGTAACTGTACAAAAAATGTGCGTGGTCGCAATATATATACGCCCACTTTTTCGAAATCATGACAATTCCGGAGTTCTACACATTTTTATAGTGAAACTTGCTGTGTAGGTGCTCCAAGAGGCAGTCACGATACATTAATGTTTTCAAGCCCACTTTTACCGCCCACAAATCAATATCTGTATATTTAAAAATGAATCGTGATTTGTTCGGATGCTTAAAACTTGAAAACGACTGAACCAAATTGGATACTTCTTTTTACTGGTTTATGAAAAATATAATGCCACACCCCATTTTGTCGCCCACAAATCAATAAAAATGCTGTATTTAAGACGATTTTGGTCGTATTAAATTAAAATTTGGTAAATAAGTTCGTATGATAACTATCATTAACTTTGATAAAAATGGGCGTGGTCACACTTCATCTACGCTTACTTTTAAGAAAATATCAAAATACTTCGAAACTATTGGTCCGATTGAGCTCAAATTTTGTAAGTACGCTTTGCCTTGAGCACGAGATGGTTTAAGAGGAAATGCCACACCCCCTTTTACCTCCCACATATATATAAAAAATTGTTGTTATCGAATAGCTTTAGAGTTATGGGTCGCACAGCTTAGAAATTCGGTATTCGACCACAATTTAAACGTACCGTTTCAGTGATGAAATTTTATGGGAGTGGGTAAGGGGGAGGGGCACCTCCCATACAACCCAAATTTGTGATATCGAATAGCTTTGAAGTTATAGGAATTCAGCTTTGGAATTCAGTTTTTGACCTCAATTTACACATGCAGTTTCAATGGTTTTATTTTATGGGCGTTGGACAGGGAGGCGTGACATCTCCCTTACAACCCAAATTTGCGATATCGAATTGCTTTGAAGTTATAGGTTGACAGCGTAAGAATTCGGTATTCGACCTACATTTATGCATGCACTTTCATTCCTCTACATTTTGTGAGCGTAGGGAAAAGCGGAGTGGCACTTCCCAAACAACCCAACTTTGTGCTATCAAATAGCTTTGGAGTTATAGGTCGCACAACGCCGGAATTCAGTATTCGACCTCAATGTACACATGCAGTTTCATTGATTCAATTTTATGTTCATTGGTAAGAGGGGCGTGGCACCTCCCATTTCACGTAAATTTGCGATATCGAATATCAGCGTCAGAATTCAGTATTCGGCCCCAATTTATACATGCAGTTTCATTAATTACATTTTATGAGCGTTGATCAAGGGGGAGTGGCACCTCCCATACAACGAAAATTTGTGATATCGACAAGGGGGAGTGAAACCTCCTATTTAACCCAAATTAGATATATCAAATAGCTTTGGGGATATAGGTCTCACAGCTTTGGAATTCAGTATTGGACCTCAATGTACACAAGCAGTTTCATTGATTACATTTTATGAGCATTTATCAAGGGGAAGTGGCACCTCCCATGCAACGAAAATTTGTGATATCGAATAGCTTTGGAGTTCAAGGTCGCACAGCGTCGGAACTCAGTATTCGACCAAAATTTACGCATGCAGATTTACTGATAAAATTTTTGAGTGTTTTTTTGGGTGGGCGTGACACCTCCAATTTAACCCAAATTTGCGATATCGAATAGCTTTGCAGTTATAGGTAACTCAGCCACGGAATTCAGTATTCGACCTCAATTTACACATGCAGTTTCATTGGTAAAATTTTATGGGCGTAAGGAAAAGGGTAGTGGTACCTCCCATACAACCCAAATTTGTGCTATCGAATAGTTTTGGAGTTATATGTCGCACAGTTTTGGAATTCGGTATTCAACCTCCATGTACACATGCAGTTTAATTGATTACATTCTATGAGCGGTGATCAAGAGGCACTTCCTATACAACCCAAATTTGTTATATCGAATAGCTTTGTGGATATAGGTCGCACAGTCTCGGAATTCAGTATATGACCTTAGTTTAGACATGCTGTTTAACTGATAACATTTTATGGGCGTTTGACAAGGGAGAGTGGCAGCAACGCGCCGGGTTTCAGCTAGTACACCATAGAATTCAAATGAATTTTGCTTCGCTAGAAGCTAGTGTTTTAACTGAAAACTGTCTATTAGCAAAACCAGATGTTCAATTAATTATGACCATGACCGAAAGCGATCAATTATTTTAGGACTATTTAATAATGTAAAACATTAACATAATTGTTAAAACAATTTAACATATGTAAAAATAATTTTAATTATGGAATATGTTTTTGTTTATTTTTAGTAAGACTCAGGAAAATTTGACGTAAGTTCACAATAAACTGAAAAGGTTCTTTTCAGGACATTGCAAACATATTTCCATAATATTTTCGGAATAATTAACAGTAAAACAAGAATCATTTCTCACACACGTTTGTTTGAACAAAAGCTTTCTAAGTAAACCAATTTGAAAGTCATACACTGCACTGCACAAAGTGCTTATAGCTTGTGCTTGTGAAAACAGACTTTTGCATGCTTGCTTGTTTGCTTGGCAACGAAAGAACAAAATTATTTGGGAACTGGGATTGATTCACATGAAAGTAAAACAGTCGTGTGTCTGTTAAAGCATCCGAAGTAACGATGGCTTTATTATGTTGATGTAATGTCGTCATTTTTATTCACTTTTAAATTCAATTAAATTAAGGGCTTATATGTAAAATATGAAGTAAATTCATAAATTTTTGTGGAATTTGTAAAGGGTTTGCTATTTGGATGAAGTCATTTTGTATGGGCGGTAAGTGTTGTTTCCATTCGAGTTTATCAGATTCAAGTTGCTTGAAGAGTTGAATAAATTATCAAATAATACAAAAAACTATTAAATGAAAAAATGCTTTTGAATAATCAAATATTTCTAATGTTTTTATTCGATAGATCCCATCACTCCTATATTTATGTTTATAACCCATTAACCGCGGCTCCCAAATGCTTCGTACAAATTTTTTTAAATCTCATGTGCTTTTTTATATTGATAACAGGAACTACCACATCAAATTTCAACTTTGTCGAGATATGAGTTGGGTATAAAAATACCCAAAAGTCTAATATATTTGAAATTTTCTGTCAATGGCATGTATAGTTGGTTAATTGGCTTAAAGAGCTTTTACATTTTTTTAATATATACATTTTTTTACAAATGATAAGAACACAAATTTTCTGATTTTTAAACTTAATCACTTATGACTTTGAAAATGTAGTCGTGAACGTCAAAATTTCTTGACACACTATTAAATAATTCATAGCCCTATGTTTTCTTAAGGAGTTAAGGGTGGTCAGAATTTTTCACACATCAAATTTTCTTTTTTTAAATTTTCCTAAAGTATAATATTTTTAAAATATTCGCTGAAAATTTGAAGTGAATCCCAAAAATACTTTTACAGTTATTTGACAATTAACAAAGGGCCCTCGGACGCTTCAGAACGCTTGAGAAAACTATGAATGCGTTTTTCTCAAAACTATGCTTTTGAACTGGTGACCACTGTAACTCGAAAACCGCTCGATAGATTTCAATGCAATTTATACAATTTTTGGAAAATATAACAAAGTAGTGCCTGATGGAAGGATTTCTTTTTTTAAATTTCAATTTCTTATTAGCAACTAACTGTTGGTTTTTTCCCGAAAATCTGGTGGAAAATTTCCTCAGGCCGCCATTTTGTTATTTTTTTTTAAAAAAAAAGCTTTGATCAGGCACGAGATTATCTATTGATAAAACTAATTTTTTCTTGTCCGATTGATTTTAGATGAATCTCCAAGGTGATGGTCACCGCAATGAGCTTCTGTTGGAGCTGGATTAACGCAAGCAGCCATAACTTTAAAAATTATTAATTTTTTTTTAATTTATTTATTTATTTATGTATTTGATTGCTAAACCTTAACAGGTTTTATAGCAAGTTTAAAATTATAAAATAAGATATTTAATGCAATTCAAATATAAAAAGTATGATTTTGATTGATATCATGTATTATTAATAAACTAAAAAGTTTTAATAAATTGCTTAAAGTATATAATTTTATTAAAGTATAAAAAATAACAAAAGAAAGTTAAGTCAAAATCGATAATATCAGACAGCAAAGCAGGGTTGCGTTTTCAAGACAAACAAGGTCAAGTTAGCAACAATTTTTGTATCCGGCGGAGTCGTGTGACAAACAAGGTCTCATACCCAATAAAACACCCCTCCAATAGGTAAATATATAATATATATTGTTCTGTCTTCCTGAAGCTGGTGGGATCCTGGCTTGACAGGGTGGTTACTCGACAAACTAGGTCAACTTCACCAAACCAATTTTCATAAAATAAAGAAAACCAGTTGCGAACGCAGGCACCAAGACAAACTAGGTCTTCTCGGCCACTCATATTAATATATTACAAATCGATCTAACGTAGTGTTTACGTTACACCACTACCCAAGACACCACGGTACCGTCGACAAGTGTAGTTACAATCATCATGAAGATATGAGGCAACTGAAGATCCCATTCAGATTATTTAGATGTTTGTACACCAAAATTTTCCATTTTATGCTTAGGTCCATTTATCCACTTAGATTGTTATATTAATGATAATGTGTTTACAAATCACCGGATGCATCAGATATATGTTTGAAAGAACTTTACATAATCAACGTCGGTACTGCAGGTAATCTATAATTTTATGTTTGATTGAGTCCATGGATTCACTTAAGGATATAACATCAGATACAAAATTAAAATCACCGCAGGCGCTTCTAAGAGGTTCATTTTGCAAATAATTAGTTCTACAAAAGTTCATGTGGAGTAACTCAAAAGATCTTCTAGGACACAGAGGAATATTGAAATATACTTTACTCAATAAATACGGACTGTTGACATATCCATGTAAAAGTTTTGTAATCCAACAAGCATTTATCATAATTCTCCGATTTTTTAAAGAAGGAGGATTTAAGAGTTGTAACCGATATTCATAAGATTGTAAGTGAAAATCAGTATTACAATAAAGATAGCTTAAGCAAAACAAAAGAAATTCTTTCTGCACTGATTCAATGTCGTCTACGTAACAACCGTATCGTGGGCACCAAACAACTGAAGCGTATTCTAAGATAGGCCGCACTAGTAAAGTGAATAAGGTTTTCGTTATGAATGGATCATTAAACTCTTTTGCCCAACGTTTAATAAATCCTAAAGTACTATTTGCTCTATTTATTATTTTATTTACATGAATATTAAAGCGTAGTTTAGGATCCATTGTAACTCCAAGATCATTGAAATTATCTAAGGACTCCAATGGATAACCACAAATTTTGAAGGTACGTTTAATTGGTGATTTGAGCGAGAAACACATATGCTTGCATTTCTTCATATTGAGGTTTATACGGTTCGTTTTGCACCAGTTATGAAGATGATCAATGTTGGCTTGCAAAAATACAGCGTCATTATCATTTTTAAAAGAAAGAAAGAAAGAGTTTGACGTCGTCAGCAAAAATTAAGATGCTAGAATGCATTATGACAGATGGCAAATCGTTAATAAAAAGTAGAAACAGAAGGGGCCCAAGATGACTTCCTTGAGGTACTTCTGAAGTAACAGGAAACTCATGTGATTTCTTGAGCTTAAAAATAACAGACTGTGTTTTATTGCTTAAGTAAGATTCAATCCACTTTACTACTTTAATATAATAAAATGATTAACTGGCAAAAAAATTCTTGAAAATTCTCATTGTTTCATGTATCTGACTACCCCTAACTCCTTAAAGCTACAAACTAAAAATTATACACTTAGCTGAGATATGATCAATTCTGCAGAAGCATTTTCATGTGTAAAAGTTATCCAACCGCGGTTAATGGGTCAAGTCACTTTATAATTTTTTTTTTTTTTGTTTTATTGTTCCACTTTGTAGCTAAGCTTATGAAAATTTTTCTTCGACTTTTTGTTTTGCGATAAATTGAATATTGAATTGGATTTAAATATTGATTTTAATTACCGTAGTAAATCATAATATTAAAAAAAATCCGTTCGTGAAATTCCTTCAATTCTTCAAAGGCTTATAAACTGGTAATTAGGTTTGATAAACTGTAAACTGTCCCACCAGTCACTATGGAAAGCCCTAGATAATTTCACTGCGTATGTTTTTTCTAAATGTTTTGTTTTGTTTTATTTTTTATACAATTTTCTGCATTCCCACATGCACATTTTAGCACAGGTAATGTAAAAAACAATAATATCCATTTTTCGATGAGATGAAAATAATGGAATACAAATTTTGCTTTTTTTACATGTTGAATTTTAAACAAATAAAAAAATGATAAACTGTATCACATGCTAAAATTTTATACGATGTAATTGCAAAGAATTGTATAGAAAATTTAATTAAATATTAAGAGAATGAAAACACTGAGCAAATGTCTGCAGAAAATTGCAAAAAAAATTTTAAATATTCACATTGAATGACTCAGTACCTAAAACACTAGAAAAAATATTGAACTGGTTCATACTGCGTTAGATAGCTTGTTAACTAATTTCTTAAATAATAATTTCTGTATTTTGATTGCAAGGTATGTATTTTGAAGGTAAAATATCTTCAAAGTCAACAAAAATTTAATAAAAGATAGCAAAAATCAAATTAAGGATATATATTAATCATGTTAAAATCATAATTTTGGTATTATTTTCATTTTATGTAGGATTTTGTTTAAGCTAACCAGTGTATTTTAATTTTCAGTAAGCATCAGTTTTAGTTTAATATTCAATATTTCATACTTACTAAACATATTAAAATTATATTCTTTTTTTATAATTTTTTATATAACCGCGCTGCGTATTTAGTCAAAAAATTAGTGTAGTCAAGTAATTGTAAAATGGTGGTATATTAATCGGCAACAGTTTAGTGCAAAACTAGTTTAAATAAACCAATAAAAATTTCATAGTTCTTAAGCAACAACATTGAACTTTGAAATTTGGCAAGCATTATTTTTAATAGCTTGTTAAGATATTAAAAACATATTAAAAAATTTAATATTAATTTGTTGATTGTTTTTTTATTATTATTATAAGAATCACAAAATAATAAAAATTTTATTGGTAAAATGTTTTTTTGAGCGATCGAGTAAAAGTTCCATGAAGAAATTCATGACATCAGAAAGTTTTTTGATGGAGAATTTTTATGACAACAAATCTCAGCAATGAGTTAACAGATTTAAAAATTTGTTTAACTGAACAGTTCTTAGCTCCTTAAACTCTTTTGGCTGGAAGCCCGAATTTGGAAATGGGTCGACAGAATTTAAAATTTTGTTCACTGAACAGTTAGCTCAGTAGCTACTAGCTCTTTAAACTCTTTTGGCTGGAAGTACGAGCTATGAAATTTTACATATGTAGTTTAAAAAAAATAGGGAAAATAAGTTTCATAACTACTGCTTTCAAGTCATATGATTAAATGCCCGATGAGAACATTAAAATTCTTAGGAATTTGTTCGAACGAGTGTCAAATCATATAAGACTTAAAACAGTGGGTCGGTCATAGCTTTAATCACTCAAGACTACTGTAGAGCAGCCTCCAAAACAGTTCGGTCTAGTATTCTGTGTGATTGACTCTATAAAGATTTGTTGTTTTTGTTGCCTTCTTCAAACTTACTTGATTTAAAAAGCTCACAATTAAAGTCATGTGAGGATTCATTTACATTATTTGTTTTAATATGCAAAATCCAGTTTGGAAATTGCATTATTTTCTTATTACTTTTCTGCCTTAGTAAAAATAAAAACTTTTTTAAGCTGAGGCCAAACAGTGGTCGAACAAGGCCTAATTTTAATTGTTTTTCTCGGCCATATAAGTCTCGTTTGCAGGACTTTTTCGGCAGATGTACGGCCGTTGTACAGCCAAGATTATTTAAAAACGGTCTCTGTACTCCCGCTGTTCGACCCATGTTTTAGCCACTAGACTTTTTGTATTATTTTAAGCCATGTTCGACCCTTGATGGCGACCGCGACCTATGTTCGACCCATGTTCGAACGCTGTTCGCCCGCTTATATTTTAATTTGTGTGATTGCTGCGTTTGCATGTTGCTGCGTTTGAGTTTTCAACAATTTAAACTTCTGCGAATTGTTTTTATAGCTTTTTGTTGTAATATTTATGGAAGTCTTTTAATTAGTTTCTCGACAACAAAGCAAAAAAGTGTATTTGTTCAAATATATTGCAATCATTTTACATATTTTTTTACATGATTTCAATTGTGAGCTTTTTAGATAAAGTATACTTTTTTTTTTTTGAAAAAGACAACAACAACAATAACTCTGTATAGAGTCAATCACACAGCAGACTAGACATAACTTTTTCAGAGGCTGCTAAGCCTCGCTCTTCATTAGTCTTGAGTGATTCAGCTATGACCATCCCACTGTTTAAGGCTGCAAACAGAGTTAATGCCGAAGCGTACAGGCAGGCAGACAGGCGAAGGCAAACTATGTGAACAAGAGAGATAAAAGTAAGCTTGGCTTTATCTCTATCTCGTTTCTTCGCAGGGCACTGCCTGCGCCTGCCTGCCTGCCTGCCTGAATCGGCGTTCACTATGTCTGCATCCTAAGTCTTATATGATTTTGCACTTGTTTTAACAAATTCATAATATTTTTAATGTTCTCATCGGCCATTTCATTATCTGACATAAAGCAGTAGTTATTTTTAGATCAATCCTTGAACTCTACCAGGGTTGCCGTCTGCTCTAGTTGCTTCTTATTTTTTCGCTATTCATTGGAGTTCGACGAGTCTGTCTAAATCTATATATATAAAAATGGATGTATGTATGTGGGTATGTGGGTATGTGGGTATGTGGGTATGTGGGTATGTGGCTATATCACATATAGACTCCAAAACCGCTGAACCGATCTTTATGAAATTTTCAGGGAAACTGAAGCCACATCTTGAGAGTGTTCCTGTGAGGTTTGGTAACTATTGAACGAGGGGGCGTGGTACCTCCCATACAAGCCAAATTTACGCTATCGATCGCAAACCAAAAAAAGGATATATTAAGACGGTTTCAATCGTAAAAAACTAAGATTTGGTAATTTTGTTCAGATGGTTACTGTCGGTAACTGTACGAAAAATGGGCGTGGTCGTAATATAAATACGCCCACTTTTTTGAAATCATGGCAATTCCGGAGTTTTACACATTTTTACAGTGAAACTTGCTGTGTAGGTGATCTAAGAGGCGGTCACTATATGTAAATGTTTTCACGCCCACTTTTACCGCCCACAAATCAATATCTATATATATAAAAAGCAAAACGATGTGTGTCTGGCTGTGTGATGTCTATAGACTCCAAAACTACTGAACCGATTGACCTGAAATTTTGGCAGTAGATTTGTTTCAGGTACGAGATGGTTTAGGAACAAAAATTTGCCACACCCCCTTTTAACCGCCCCCAAATCAATAAAAATGTTATATTTCAGTCGGTTTGGGTCGTATAAGGCTAAAATTTTGTAATTTAGTATGTACGGTTACTGTCGACAACTGTACTAAAAATGAACGCCCCCTTTTACCGCCCAAAAATAAATGAAAATAGTTTATTTCAGATGGTTTTGGTCGTATAAGACTTAAATTTGGTACTTTGGTTTGTGTAGTTACTGACAGTAACTGTACGAAAAGTTGGTTTCCACACCCCCTTTTTGCGCCCACAAATCAGTGAAAATGGTATATTTCAAGCAGTTTTGACCGTATGAGACTAACATGTGATACCTAAGTTTGTATGGTTACTTTCGGCAACTGTACTAAAAAAAGGCGTCATCGCTATATAGCCACACCCATTTTTTGAGAAATCATTAAAATTGACTACTGGGTCGATTGAGCTAAAATGTTGGCTTAGTTTGTACAGTTACTGTCAGCAACTGAACTAAAAATTGGTTTCCACGCCCCCTTTTACCGCCCACAAACCAATGAAAACGTTTTATTTCAACGGTTTGGGTCGTTTTAGACAAAAATTTTGTAATTCAGTTCATATGGTTACTCTCGGCAAGTGCACTAAAAATAGGCCTGTCCCACTTAAGTTAAACTCACTTTTCGGGGAGTTAGCATCGAGTGAAGTTAAATGCGCCAGGCTCAACCTAAATTGAGCTGAAATTTGGGCATTCGATTTGTTTCGATTACGAAATGGCTCTAAAGAAATATTTTGCAGCACCCCTTTTTACCGCTTGCAAAACAACAAAAATTTTATATTTTGCACGGTTTTGATCGTATTAGACCAAAATTTGGTTATTTAGTTCATATGGTTACTTTCGGCAGCTATTCGACATTTTCGTAAATGGCAGTAAGGCGGTCTATGGCAGAACAACGTCTGCCGAGGAGAGTGAGTGTTCCTGTGAGGTTTGGTAACGTTTTGACGAGGGGGCGTGGTAGCTCCCATACAAGCTAAATTTGCGCTATCGACCACAAACCAAATAAAGGATATATATCAGACGGTTTCGATCGTAAAAAACTAAGATTTAGTAATTTTGTTCAGATGGTTACTGTCAGTAACTGTACAAAAAATGTGCGTGGTCGCAATATATATACGCCCACTTTTTCGAAATCATGACAATTCCGGAGTTCTACACATTTTTATAGTGAAACTTGCTGTGTAGGTGCTCCAAGAGGCAGTCACGATACATTAATGTTTTCAAGCCCACTTTTACCGCCCACAAATCAATATCTGTATATATAAAAATGAATCGTGATTTGTTCGGATGCTTAAAACTTGAAAACGACTGAACCAAATTGGATACTTCTTTTTACTGGTTTATGAAAAATATAATGCCACACCCCATTTTGTCGCCCACAAATCAATAAAAATGCTGTATTTAAGACGATTTTGGTCGTATTAAATTAAAATTTGGTAAATAAGTTCGTATGATAACTATCATTAACTTTGATAAAAATGGGCGTGGTCACACTTCATCTACGCTTACTTTTAAGAAAATATCAAAATACTTCGAAACTATTGGTCCGATTGAGCTCAAATTTTGTAAGTACGCTTTGCCTTGAGCACGAGATGGTTTAAGAGGAAATGCCACACCCCCTTTTACCTCCCACATATATATAAAAAATTGTTGTTATCGAATAGCTTTAGAGTTATGGGTCGCACAGCTTAGAAATTCGGTATTCGACCACAATTTAAACGTACCGTTTCAGTGATGAAATTTTATGGGAGTGGGTAAGGGGGAGGGGCACCTCCCATACAACCCAAATTTGTGATATCGAATAGCTTTGAAGTTATAGGAATTCAGCTTTGGAATTCAGTTTTTGACCTCAATTTACACATGCAGTTTCAATGGTTTTATTTTATGGGCGTTGGACAGGGAGGCGTGACATCTCCCTTACAACCCAAATTTGCGATATCGAATTGCTTTGAAGTTATAGGTTGACAGCGTAAGAATTCGGTATTCGACCTACATTTATGCATGCACTTTCATTCCTCTACATTTTGTGAGCGTAGGGAAAAGCGGAGTGGCACTTCCCAAACAACCCAACTTTGTGCTATCAAATAGCTTTGGAGTTATAGGTCGCACAACGCCGGAATTCAGTATTCGACCTCAATGTACACATGCAGTTTCATTGATTCAATTTTATGTTCATTGGTAAGAGGGGCGTGGCACCTCCCATTTCACGTAAATTTGCGATATCGAATATCAGCGTCAGAATTCAGTATTCGGCCCCAATTTATACATGCAGTTTCATTAATTACATTTTATGAGCGTTGATCAAGGGGGAGTGGCACCTCCCATACAACGAAAATTTGTGATATCGACAAGGGGGAGTGAAACCTCCTATTTAACCCAAATTAGATATATCAAATAGCTTTGGGGATATAGGTCTCACAGCTTTGGAATTCAGTATTGGACCTCAATGTACACAAGCAGTTTCATTGATTACATTTTATGAGCATTTATCAAGGGGAAGTGGCACCTCCCATGCAACGAAAATTTGTGATATCGAATAGCTTTGGAGTTCAAGGTCGCACAGCGTCGGAACTCAGTATTCGACCAAAATTTACGCATGCAGATTTACTGATAAAATTTTTGAGTGTTTTTTTGGGTGGGCGTGACACCTCCAATTTAACCCAAATTTGCGATATCGAATAGCTTTGCAGTTATAGGTAACTCAGCCACGGAATTCAGTATTCGACCTCAATTTACACATGCAGTTTCATTGGTAAAATTTTATGGGCGTAAGGAAAAGGGTAGTGGTACCTCCCATACAACCCAAATTTGTGCTATCGAATAGTTTTGGAGTTATATGTCGCACAGTTTTGGAATTCGGTATTCAACCTCCATGTACACATGCAGTTTAATTGATTACATTCTATGAGCGGTGATCAAGAGGCACTTCCTATACAACCCAAATTTGTTATATCGAATAGCTTTGTGGATATAGGTCGCACAGTCTCGGAATTCAGTATATGACCTTAGTTTAGACATGCTGTTTAACTGATAACATTTTATGGGCGTTTGACAAGGGAGAGTGGCAGCAACGCGCCGGGTTTCAGCTAGTACACCATAGAATTCAAATGAATTTTGCTTCGCTAGAAGCTAGTGTTTTAACTGAAAACTGTCTATTAGCAAAACCAGATGTTCAATTAATTATGACCATGACCGAAAGCGATCAATTATTTTAGGACTATTTAATAATGTAAAACATTAACATAATTGTTAAAACAATTTAACATATGTAAAAATAATTTTAATTATGGAATATGTTTTTGTTTATTTTTAGTAAGACTCAGGAAAATTTGACGTAAGTTCACAATAAACTGAAAAGGTTCTTTTCAGGACATTGCAAACATATTTCCATAATATTTTCGGAATAATTAACAGTAAAACAAGAATCATTTCTCACACACGTTTGTTTGAACAAAAGCTTTCTAAGTAAACCAATTTGAAAGTCATACACTGCACTGCACAAAGTGCTTATAGCTTGTGCTTGTGAAAACAGACTTTTGCATGCTTGCTTGTTTGCTTGGCAACGAAAGAACAAAATTATTTGGGAACTGGGATTGATTCACATGAAAGTAAAACAGTCGTGTGTCTGTTAAAGCATCCGAAGTAACGATGGCTTTATTATGTTGATGTAATGTCGTCATTTTTATTCACTTTTAAATTCAATTAAATTAAGGGCTTATATGTAAAATATGAAGTAAATTCATAAATTTTTGTGGAATTTGTAAAGGGTTTGCTATTTGGATGAAGTCATTTTGTATGGGCGGTAAGTGTTGTTTCCATTCGAGTTTATCAGATTCAAGTTGCTTGAAGAGTTGAATAAATTATCAAATAATACAAAAAACTATTAAATGAAAAAATGCTTTTGAATAATCAAATATTTCTAATGTTTTTATTCGATAGATCCCATCACTCCTATATTTATGTTTATAACCCATTAACCGCGGCTCCCAAATGCTTCGTACAAATTTTTTTAAATCTCATGTGCTTTTTTATATTGATAACAGGAACTACCACATCAAATTTCAACTTTGTCGAGATATGAGTTGGGTATAAAAATACCCAAAAGTCTAATATATTTGAAATTTTCTGTCAATGGCATGTATAGTTGGTTAATTGGCTTAAAGAGCTTTTACATTTTTTTAATATATACATTTTTTTACAAATGATAAGAACACAAATTTTCTGATTTTTAAACTTAATCACTTATGACTTTGAAAATGTAGTCGTGAACGTCAAAATTTCTTGACACACTATTAAATAATTCATAGCCCTATGTTTTCTTAAGGAGTTAAGGGTGGTCAGAATTTTTCACACATCAAATTTTCTTTTTTTAAATTTTCCTAAAGTATAATATTTTTAAAATATTCGCTGAAAATTTGAAGTGAATCCCAAAAATACTTTTACAGTTATTTGACAATTAACAAAGGGCCCTCGGACGCTTCAGAACGCTTGAGAAAACTATGAATGCGTTTTTCTCAAAACTATGCTTTTGAACTGGTGACCACTGTAACTCGAAAACCGCTCGATAGATTTCAATGCAATTTATACAATTTTTGGAAAATATAACAAAGTAGTGCCTGATGGAAGGATTTCTTTTTTTAAATTTCAATTTCTTATTAGCAACTAACTGTTGGTTTTTTCCCGAAAATCTGGTGGAAAATTTCCTCAGGCCGCCATTTTGTTATTTTTTTTTAAAAAAAAAGCTTTGATCAGGCACGAGATTATCTATTGATAAAACTAATTTTTTCTTGTCCGATTGATTTTAGATGAATCTCCAAGGTGATGGTCACCGCAATGAGCTTCTGTTGGAGCTGGATTAACGCAAGCAGCCATAACTTTAAAAATTATTAATTTTTTTTTAATTTATTTATTTATTTATGTATTTGATTGCTAAACCTTAACAGGTTTTATAGCAAGTTTAAAATTATAAAATAAGATATTTAATGCAATTCAAATATAAAAAGTATGATTTTGATTGATATCATGTATTATTAATAAACTAAAAAGTTTTAATAAATTGCTTAAAGTATATAATTTTATTAAAGTATAAAAAATAACAAAAGAAAGTTAAGTCAAAATCGATAATATCAGACAGCAAAGCAGGGTTGCGTTTTCAAGACAAACAAGGTCAAGTTAGCAACAATTTTTGTATCCGGCGGAGTCGTGTGACAAACAAGGTCTCATACCCAATAAAACACCCCTCCAATAGGTAAATATATAATATATATTGTTCTGTCTTCCTGAAGCTGGTGGGATCCTGGCTTGACAGGGTGGTTACTCGACAAACTAGGTCAACTTCACCAAACCAATTTTCATAAAATAAAGAAAACCAGTTGCGAACGCAGGCACCAAGACAAACTAGGTCTTCTCGGCCACTCATATTAATATATTACAAATCGATCTAACGTAGTGTTTACGTTACACCACTACCCAAGACACCACGGTACCGTCGACAAGTGTAGTTACAATCATCATGAAGATATGAGGCAACTGAAGATCCCATTCAGATTATTTAGATGTTTGTACACCAAAATTTTCCATTTTATGCTTAGGTCCATTTATCCACTTAGATTGTTATATTAATGATAATGTGTTTACAAATCACCGGATGCATCAGATATATGTTTGAAAGAACTTTACATAATCAACGTCGGTACTGCAGGTAATCTATAATTTTATGTTTGATTGAGTCCATGGATTCACTTAAGGATATAACATCAGATACAAAATTAAAATCACCGCAGGCGCTTCTAAGAGGTTCATTTTGCAAATAATTAGTTCTACAAAAGTTCATGTGGAGTAACTCAAAAGATCTTCTAGGACACAGAGGAATATTGAAATATACTTTACTCAATAAATACGGACTGTTGACATATCCATGTAAAAGTTTTGTAATCCAACAAGCATTTATCATAATTCTCCGATTTTTTAAAGAAGGAGGATTTAAGAGTTGTAACCGATATTCATAAGATTGTAAGTGAAAATCAGTATTACAATAAAGATAGCTTAAGCAAAACAAAAGAAATTCTTTCTGCACTGATTCAATGTCGTCTACGTAACAACCGTATCGTGGGCACCAAACAACTGAAGCGTATTCTAAGATAGGCCGCACTAGTAAAGTGAATAAGGTTTTCGTTATGAATGGATCATTAAACTCTTTTGCCCAACGTTTAATAAATCCTAAAGTACTATTTGCTCTATTTATTATTTTATTTACATGAATATTAAAGCGTAGTTTAGGATCCATTGTAACTCCAAGATCATTGAAATTATCTAAGGACTCCAATGGATAACCACAAATTTTGAAGGTACGTTTAATTGGTGATTTGAGCGAGAAACACATATGCTTGCATTTCTTCATATTGAGGTTTATACGGTTCGTTTTGCACCAGTTATGAAGATGATCAATGTTGGCTTGCAAAAATACAGCGTCATTATCATTTTTAAAAGAAAGAAAGAAAGAGTTTGACGTCGTCAGCAAAAATTAAGATGCTAGAATGCATTATGACAGATGGCAAATCGTTAATAAAAAGTAGAAACAGAAGGGGCCCAAGATGACTTCCTTGAGGTACTTCTGAAGTAACAGGAAACTCATGTGATTTCTTGAGCTTAAAAATAACAGACTGTGTTTTATTGCTTAAGTAAGATTCAATCCACTTTACTACTTTAATATAATAAAATGATTAACTGGCAAAAAAATTCTTGAAAATTCTCATTGTTTCATGTATCTGACTACCCCTAACTCCTTAAAGCTACAAACTAAAAATTATACACTTAGCTGAGATATGATCAATTCTGCAGAAGCATTTTCATGTGTAAAAGTTATCCAACCGCGGTTAATGGGTCAAGTCACTTTATAATTTTTTTTTTTTTTGTTTTATTGTTCCACTTTGTAGCTAAGCTTATGAAAATTTTTCTTCGACTTTTTGTTTTGCGATAAATTGAATATTGAATTGGATTTAAATATTGATTTTAATTACCGTAGTAAATCATAATATTAAAAAAAATCCGTTCGTGAAATTCCTTCAATTCTTCAAAGGCTTATAAACTGGTAATTAGGTTTGATAAAAAAAAATTGATGTACATTTATTCAGGTCATACAGAAGTACAATTAGTCCAAATATAAACAAAATCCAGAATATGTCATTATTTTCGCCGTCCGCTTGACTTCAAATGAAACTTTTATTTAATGAAAGCAATTGAAGTCCGTTGAATTATGTTTTGAACGTATTTTGTTATTTTTTAACATATTCTTATGATTTAAATGTCATTAGAAAGAAATTAAATAAATCACAAATTTGGTTCTAAAAAAGTTTTTGACTTATTACTCAAAATTCAGAGAAAATGGCGCTCAATGTGAACATTTAGTTGTTTCAACAGATTGACTTGTCATTTGATTAGGGCCAACGCCACTAAGATTTATTTCAATTCAAAAAATTTGTTATAATGAGAAAATAAAGCTTTTTTTTTTAAATAAGGGAAAATAATTGTCAAAATATTTTCTTATATTAAGAACCATTAGTTTATAAATAAATATAATTTTGAAAACCACTTTCGCTGCGCTCTGAAAGTTTCACACTTTTTCATCGAGTCATTAGAATAAGGCCACCTGTTTAAATATTGAAATGAAGTGATTTTGATTAAAAATATTTAAAAAAAAATTGAAAGTGTTTTACAACTTACTGTTTTCAGTAGTGTGTGGAACCTCCATTTTTAGAAATTACTTCAAAAATACGGTTGGGGAGTGAATCATAGAGTGATTTTAAATAATTTTAGTTGACGTCTGCCCAAGCTGTCGTTATGGCGTTCATCATGGATTTTTTATCTTCAAATTGTCTTCCATTTTCGTAGACTTTTCGTGTCAACCACCCCCAAACGTTTTCCACGATTTTGAGGTCCGGAGAATCGGTGGCCATGCCAAAAGTTCCACAGACTGCCCCTGGATCCAGGATTTTACTATCCTTGCAGTATGGATCGGGGCATTATCATGCTGATAAATCCATGGGAGTCGCCCGAAAAGGTTATGAAATTAAGGAAAAGCATTTTCCAGGATATTTTTGTAGGATAGAGCAGTCATTCTGGCATTCTCAAACACTAAATCAATCGTTCCGTAATATGAAATTGCTCCCCATACCATTAAACCTCCTTCTCGGCTATGGTGCCTAGCCAAAAACTTATCTTCTTTCCTCAAATCGTGTAAGTAGTAATTGTAACCGTCGGGCCCATCAAAATTAAATTTCTTTTCGTCCGAAAATACAACCTTTTTCCACTGGTCCGTCCACGTCATCTTTTCTTTGGCAAACTCTAATCGTAATTTCTTTCGAAGTTGATTCAGATGTGGCTTTTTGCGTAATTTTTTTCGTTGGATGTGTTCCGACGATTTAATTATTCGTCGAACAGTTGATAGACTGGCGTTTATTCCGGTTTCAGCTTTTAATTTAGCAGCAGACTGAGCTAAATTTGAAGCTACTCGCATTAATAAGCGATTTTCCTGGGCTGAAATCGCTCTATAAGTCTTGCCGTTCATATTTTTCCCGTAGTTTTCAACATTTTGAAGGAAATTATTAATTACGGTTTTCCTTTCCCGATTTTTCCTGCAATAATACGGCTACTAAGCCCCATTTCTTTGTAGGCCTGGATTTTCGCCCTTTCAGCAGCAGAAAGAGCCTTGCCTCGTCCCATTTTTTGTAGAATAAATTAATCAATACCACTTTCAATAAAAAAAAATAAAACTAAAGCAACTTCTTTCAATAAAAAAAAAAAAAATAAAACTAAAGCAACTTCTTCAAGAACAGCACCCGCCTACGTAAAAACACACACTGGCCTTATTCTAATGGCGCACGCGAGTTGCACATTTTTTGCGACTCAATTAGAAAAAATTCCGGGAAATGACGGTAGTATTAAGTACGTATTTATTTTCCACTCATATTTTTTCCTGAGAAGTATTGGCACCAGGCGCGGATACAAGGTGGGGTATAGGGGGTAATTACCCCCCAAGAACTTTTGAATACTTTAATTTTTAATATTTTATTTGAAGTAAATAATTGTACCCACAACTTAAGAGTACTTTTATGTATACATAAGCGATTCTAAAGGCGTTTTTTGAAAGAATACTACAAAAAAAAAATGGTCAGAGGTATTGATATAAAGTTTTTTTTATTGATTTCAACAATTGAAGCATAATCGCGAATAACGTTGTAGACGACATTTTTTTTTTGCGAATAACTGAGAATCACTCTCTTATATTATATATAAACAGAACTGAGTAAGCAGTTGAGCAGTTTGGGGTATTTTTATCGCATACTAAAAAAAGTTAATAAAAATGAATAAAAGTGCTTGTAAAATAAATAAAAGTGAACAATTACAATTTTGTCGTTTACAACGTTATTCGCGAGAGCGCTTCAATTATTATAGTACTTTAAAAAAATTTGTTTTTTTTTTTTGTTTTGTGACGTCATTTGTGTGTACGTGGCGTTTTTATGAAGCGATGCGAGAAGAGTAGGACCATTTTGCTTGCAAAATAACATGATCTGTAATCACCTGAAAAAAATATGTATACTTGAGTTTAGGTATATCAATTAATATACCTCGTATTGCTGGAAGACAGGGTCATCGTTGTAATGTCAGCGTTTCAACACCAGAAGACTACTTTCGAATTTCCATATTTATACCATTACTAGATGATATCATTGCTGATATGGCGGCTCGTTTCAGCGAAAAATTTTTCCAAAAACTATATGTAAACGAAATCCTGCCAAACATAATTGATAAACACAACAATGAAAAGCTAAACAATTTGAGTGTTAACATTTCTAAGATAATAATTCCATTTTGTGACGGTAATAAGGAACTAATTCCAATTCAATTATTTCATGAACTTCAAATTTGGCAGTGTAAATGGGAGAGCGAAACTAAGGTTAATGATATCAACACCGTTTTTACTCTTTGTGACAATGACATTTTTCCACAAATTTCTAAAAGGTTTGCTATCTTTGCCACGCTTCCTATCAGTGTAGCAACAGCTGAGCGAAGTTTTTCTACACTGCGACGATTAAAAACATGGTTACGTTCAACTATGCAACAAGAACGATTGAATGGACTCGCATTATTGCATATACATAGAGACATTAAAACAAATATTAACGAAGTTATTGATAACTTTGCCGCAAAAAAGAAGCGCTGCGATGATTTTTTCATATAATTTTGTCTCTATCTACACAGAAAAAAATGAGTAGACATTTTACCTAAAAATGTAGAAAATTCAGCTAAATTAATCCGGTGATTTTCAGTCAACGAATTTGTTTAGGTGCTCTATAAATTTCAAAATGTTAAAATATTAGAAAAGAATTAGGTACTCTAACTGCGAGAGTAAATAAAGCACATAAATCTTTAGGTTTATTTTCGACCATAAAATAGATAAGACACATAATTAATTAGAAGAATTGACAATTTATTTTTGAAACAATATCCACTTCAGAGAAGGTTCTACACCTACAAAGTGTAGAAAAATTATCTTATTATTTAGACGGCATTGCATACTTAAAATTAGAAACGGCACCTACATATTTTCATAAAATCAACTATTTATTTTGATAGCATATCTACTCTAAAATTGGAAAAGCAACTACTGATTTTAGAAAATTTGTCTAATTATTTAGATGGCTTTCTCATTTAAGAGTAGGAACGGCACCTAAATATTTTAGAAAAATTAACTATTTATTTTGATACCATATCTACTTTAGAGTGAGAAAAACAACTTCTTATTTTAGAAAACTCATCCAGTTCTTTAGATAATTTTTCCACTTTGATTTAGTTAAGGAATCTAAATTTTTGGAGTAAATAAACAACTCCAAAGTAAATAAACAACAGTAAATATACAAACCAATCGAAATAAATAAAACAAAGACAATAAGATCTGAAATTTTAAAAGTGATTTTATTACCTATTATTTTTTTAAATCATTACAATAATATTTATTTAAACATAAAATTTTTATAACAAAAACATTGCAAAACCAGGTGGAATTAACTGTTCACAAGAAAAAAGAGAGTTATTTTGAGTTTATATAAGACACAGTGATTAAAATAGTTAATAATAGTTACCACATGATAACAACAGTAAAAAGTTTGATTAAAAATAGGTTTTTCTTTCGTATTATTAATTTTAAACATTTTGCAAAATAATAAGGCATTGTAATATTTAAACTATATAAAAGGTGGTTTAATTTTTATGATTAAATCATTATTTGAAAGCGTAATAATATGAAGTGGTGGAAGTCTTATATTTGATGGTTCAATTAATGTTAAAAGTTTGTTATGTTCTCTTCTTATTTTATAACGATAAAAATGTGAGTCAAAATTGTTTACTGTAACTCTTCACAATAAAACATCATATATTTTATATTTGAAAAATTACTGAAACCGCTTTTAAAAAGTTTTCCGTTTGATAAATAGCATCATTGAAATATTTAAACAAGTGTTGGAGCTAATTAATGGTTTCACCAACGACAATTATAAAAGATTGTAGGGTTAAATTTCTCGCCAGGTAATGCTCTTTTCTAATATTGATTGTTGATTCAATGAAGTTTTCATCCTTTAAAAATTTAAAATTGCGTTAATTATTTTGCACTTATTTTTGGTTATTAAAAAAGGGTTATCATTGGCCTCGCCGAAGTCGAAATAGGCATCTTCTCTGTGCAGTCCATCACTAATATTTGCGAATTTAAATCATTGCGCTGCTGGCATGCCCCCATTGCCAAACACCCATAAAATATTATCAATGAAACTGCATGTGTAAATTGTAATCGAATGCCGAATTCCGAAGCTATACGGCCTATAACTCCAAACCGATTCGATATTGCAAATTGGGGTTGTGTGGAAGCATAGATGGGCACTTTGCAGTAACAGTGAAATTGCAGTAAAAATAAATTACATGAATTAAGATTGTGAGCTTTAGATCAAGTAAGTTTTTAAGAAGGTAACAACAACAACTCTGTATAGAGTCAATCACTTAGCTGACTAGACTTAGCTGACTTCAGTTAGAACACTAGCTTCTGGCGAAGCAAAAACTCGTTTCATTTCTATGGTGCATTTCGACAAACTATCAAACACCAAAGAATATTGAAATAAATAAAGAAGCAACTAGAACAGATGGCAACCTTTGATAGAGTTGATGGCGGTGATCTATAAATAGCCTACTGCTTTACAATGTCATATGATTGGCAGCCATACAATTCATAAGTATGAATTCCAAAATCTGCACATTCATATACTAGTTTAAACAGTGAGTTGGTCACAGCTTAATCACTCAAAGACTGCTAAAGAGGAAAATGTAGCGATTTCCGAAACAGACTGTCTAGTCAGCTAAGTAATTGACTCTATACAGAGTTGTTTCTGTTGTTGTTGCCTTCTTAAAAACTTACTTGATCTAAAGCTCACAATCTCAATTCATGTAATTATTAAGTAGATCATAAAAACTTATTAACGTAAAAATAAATTTTTACTGATAAAGAAATTCAATTTGCATTACCAGTAAATTTTTACTGATTACTGGAAAAAATTGCAGTAAAAATAAATTTTTACTGATTACTGAAAAAAATTGCAGTACAAATAAATTTTTACTGATAATGAAATTCAATTTGCATTACCAGTAAATTTTTATTTACTTTTAAAATTTATTTTTACTGCAATTTTATTCAGTAATCAGTAAAAATTTATTTTTACTGCAATTTTTTTCAGTAATCAGTAAAAAAAAATTTTTACTGCAATTTTTTCAGTAATCAGTAAAAACAAAATTTTACTGCAATTTTTTCCAGTAATAAGTAAAAATTTACTGGGTATGTAAACTACATTTCATTATCAGTAAAAGTTTACTGATTACTGCTTCTAGTAATGCAGTAAATATTTACTGCAGTGTGCCCATGTATGAAATATAGTAAACATTTAAACAAATTTCAAAAATGTAAAGCCATTATATTAATTTCAGTGAAATTTAAATAAATTTTACCGATTTGGTAAAGCCACTTTGTATGAGAGGAAAGCGTGGTTTTCATACGATTGGGCTCATTTTCGAACTTGATCTTTATTTTTGAATGAAAAACTTATACATACATGTATTGAATTTCGTTAAGATAGCTGTAACATTACGGCTGTTTTCATGTTCACAGACAGACAGACGAACAAACGGACATGGCTAAATAAAGTCCACTTATAAAAAAAGGATTGCTAGCGACATTTTGCTGAAATTATCCTTGTATAAATACCTGTGAAGTCAGGAATAAGCTCCTCCAACCCCCAATCCAAAAGAAGCTTCAGCATCTGTGAGCAAAGGTTGTTTGTTGTCAGAACAATTATTTGGTCCCCTTCCATTGCCAGTAGTACAAAGGAATAAAATTTAACAAATCCGAAAGATGTTTTGTTAATTATGTTCTTTTTAATATGTTTGTTTTTAGTGAAACGTTCGAAATCATTTGAAAAAATGATATTTGAAAAATGATTAAAAAATGATTAAAGAAAATTTCAAAATAATTTTTTTTTAAATAATTTATATAACAAGTGAAATACGAACTCAACAACTTGCATTAGGCAAAATATATAAAAAATTTGGCTATTTTCTAGACAAAATTTCAGTCGAATTTACAATTTTTAATTAGGTTTAAAACCTAATGCATGATTGTTTTATTAACTGTGCAAGCAGAAAAGTTGCCGAAGAGATTAGGTGAAGTAGAACATTTCAGATTACCTAATCAAGTATAGGCAATAAGTCAATTTTTTTATTTTCTGTGTAATGACTATCTAATAATCAGTATACATTTTGTATTGTTCATTTATTTTTCAAAGTGTACCATATCATAGTCGTAACGTCAGAACAATAAGTTTCAAATTCCTTTATTTTTTTTATTGAAAAGTACTATGTTTTTTCATTGCACATATTTGAAAATATAATTGTGCAATGTTTTATAATGGAATAAATGTGAAAAATTTTAATAAATCAACCTTAATTCCAAAATTAGTCAAATTTAGAGTTTTTATTTACTTTTCGCTGAGATATTCCAGAAAAAGGGAAATATAAATAAATACGGAAATGTGCGTGTATGTGTCTGGGAAAGTTGCTTCTTACACAATTCGATAATTTCAATTCAAAAAAGTACAATTTTTTTATTTGTAAAAAGACAACATTTTCTCAAATCGAAAATGTGTGACTTTGGTAATTTACCCCCCCCCCCCCCCTCCAAGATTTTTTCCAGATCCGCCGCTGATTGGCACTCAATTCAAGCACAACTTAAGTAATTTTTTAATAAGAAAATTAGTTCTAACCACAAACAAATATTCAAGTAGCTGACCTTAATCAAATGACGCGGAGTGTATGAGCACAGCTTAGCAATGATTTGGTTGATACACCATTAAAAAGGTAATTTTTTTGTCTTTCAAATGAGCTCTTAAAATAAGTTTTCAGTAAGTTTGTTTTTCTACTACATACAATAGTGTGAATCAAAGCCATGAAAAACCAATTAACCTAAGGGTATGAAAATCGACCTCTCTCTCCCATACGTTTTAGTGCTTAACTCAACCTAATCTTTCACCTCCGTAAATATTCCTGATCCCACTCCTGATAACTTGTAATTGTATTTAGAATTTTTTTAGTAATTATTTCAATTCATTGCTAAATATAGAGTAAACTAAAAATCTATTTTTAAAAAGTACACAGAAAAAACTTTCGAAACACCATAACTATAATATTTTTTTCCCTCGTTCTCTACAAGTTAATGGTCGCAGTCTGTTCAGTTGTCGAACAACAGTCGTAAAATGGTATGAAAACGCATTTTTATTTTTTGTTTTTACTTTAATCTGATATTTTTTGTGGTATCGCTTTAATTTTATAATGATTTATTTATAACTTAAACGTTCTTTAATTAATTTAATTGCAATTTTTGCTGAAAATTATTTTTAATTGTGCGTGAATTAATGCCTAGTCAAAGTAATTTTTTTTTTGGTTCTATGTTGTGTACTAATGATATCAAATAAATTATTTTTTTATTAGTGTAAACATGTTCGACAACATGGCAAATTAGCTGGCATTCACTTAATTTGCGTGTATTTCACTAAAATGATTTTCATGTTATTTTAATGATTATTATGAATGAATCGGCTTTAAGGTGAAGAACAATTTAATGAATGTAAGCAGAGCAAATTTTTAAATAGAAATATATTCACAAGTATTGTAAAGCAATACAATACAAACAAATGAACTAAAAAATAATATATTGATGAAAAAAAATAAAATATCACAAACAAAATAAAAATATTGTATGCACTTATAGACTTACACACTTATTTTACATTCTATAGGTAAAGAACATAAAAAATATGACTTATCGTTTCACAATAGAAAATACATCAAAGTTACAGTAGATACATTCAATTCTGAGATAAACTTTGACTTCTCAAACAATATCCAACAGTATTTTGTTAAACTATAACCCTTTTGGAAAATGTGGCTAGAAACATGTTGAAAACGAAAGTACAATTTTCATTGAAACACATAAATAAAACGAAAAAAAATTATATTTCGAAACATTAGGTGATTATATATTCTTATGCGTTTTACTAATTAAAGATCTTTTTGTATCTTACTGTAATAATATGGGGTATGCTGCTTATAATTATTAAATTTTTTGGACCCATTTGGTGGTGTCGTTAGAATTTTTTTTTTTGTTCTTGTGTTTTGCATAGTATTGTAGAATGTGTGTGGTTATATATTTAGGCAAATGAAAGTCCAACAGCGCAAAACAGCTAATTAACTGACAAAGCTGCAAAGAATGGCATGCATTAGTATCACTGGGGCAATGAAAACGTACCCATCTGAAGCTCTGAATGTTATAAAAGGGCTACCCCCTTTAATAATCGAAAAAGAGGCATGAAGCGCACTAAGAATGGAGGAAATCAGTGATTACAAGGCAGGGAATTTTAAGGGTCACATGAAGATACTAAAAACCTTTGGAAATGACCCCTTTTTAAAAATCCCCGACGGGATGCTGCCGAAGGTAAGCTTCACAAAACGCTACAAGGTCGTTATACATAATAGGCAACTATGGAGAAATGATAGCTTCACAGTTGATCCTGGCTCACAGATATGGTACACTGATGGGTCAAAACTTGAAAATGGAGTAACGGGAGCGGGAATATATGGTCCCAAGTTCCATAAAGCGCTTCCAGTGGGATACACGCTTCAATATTCCAGGCGGAGGCATATGCCATTGAGGATTGTGTCAGAGAAAGTCTCCGCAGGAAATCAAAGGGGGCTCACATCTACATACTTTCAGATAGCCAAGCGGCTTTAAAAGCCCTTCAAGCCTACGAACTTGAATCAAGACTAGTCTCCAACTGTTAGCTCTACACAGTTGGACAAAGCTACAAAATAAATACGCTGGGACAAAGCAACAAAATAGAATTATGATAGGTTCCAAGTCACGAAGGATTCGATGGCAACGAAAGGGCGGACTGCCTTGCCAAAAGAGTAGTGTCTCGAACTCTTATAGGACCTGAACCATTCTGTAGATTAGCAAAAGGCTACATTCTAGAAAAAATTAGAATATGGGAAGATAAGAAATTTCAGTGCCACTGGAACAACACTAAAGGCAATCTAAGAAATTTTTAACTTTAAGTAAAGTAAAATCCAAAGATTTACTCAAGCTTACCAAAGCAGACCTTAGAATTCTCACCAGTTTCTTCACTGGTCACTGCTCACTCAAATACCATCTTAAAAAGATGGGCCTTTCTGAATAATACGTCTGCAGATTATGCGAGGAGGAAGAACAAACCCCCGAACACATTCTATGTGAATATCTGGCAATCCACAGCCTAAGACGCCTCCATTTTGGAGGGGAAGTAGTGCCTCCGTCAACAATTTGGAACACCAAGCCAGAGACAGTGCTAAAATATTGTATATAAAAAGCCTAAATCTGGAGTGTTAATTCAGGGCATGCACAATAGATCCTATGAGTCGCGGTGCACAAGGGCCGACTATAAACTAACTAACTAACTAGGCAGATGAAATAGAGAAAAAAGCCAGAACTCTGCCAGCACAGCTGTATATATAAAAATGGTCGTGGTTTGTTTGGATGCTTTAAACATGAAAACGAATGGACCAAATGGGATACTTTCATCAGCAGACTCATTCATAATTGCTCAACAAAGGTTTAGGAAAAAAAGTTGAAAAACTCTCAACAGGTGGCGCTGTAGGCTTACATTTCGTTTTTCAGTTCAATTCGGACGTGATATTCACTAGCTTTGAAGTGATAGGTCGCACAGCATCTGAATTCGATATTCGACCACAATTTTTACGTGCCGTTTAACTTACAACATTTTATGGGAGTTGAACAAGGTGGCGTGGCACCTCATATATAACCCTAATTTGAGACATAAAATAGCTTTTTAGTTGTAGATCGCACAGTCACGGAATTCAGTATTCGACCACAATTTGCACATGCCGTTTCACTGATAACATTTTATGGGCGTTTAGTAACGGAGGCGTGGCAGCAACACACCAGATTTCAGCTAGTATAGCTGTAAAACACAAATATATAACAAGAAAATTCCAGAAAAAACAAAAATCATGGATAATCGTATCGTATCTAATATCATGACATTTAAAGAAGTCAGGAAAGCTGCGGTTTTTCGGTCGAATCATATTTAAATGCTTCATTATTAAAACCTTCGTAGGTCCCAGGGGATCTACTCAGGCATCGGAGGGTTAATAGTGCATTGATATATTAAACGACACGGAGAAAACTGTTTGATAAATTGGAATTGCGGTTAAGCAAAAATTATGCTAGATTTCAACAAAATCTAATCCAAATTTGCTATTCCAGTTTATAATAACTAAGCAAAATTTTTATTACTTTTGCTGATATCTAGCATATTTAAGAAGTGAAATAATTATTAACATTAAATTTAATTGAAAAATTATCATTATCCGGTGACTTGAAACTCCGCTTGTCCATTCGAACATCGCAGTTGTTAACTAATCGTCGCCTAGTTTTCTTCATTAAGAATTAACGTGTGCACGTGTGTTTAAAAGAAAATTGCTTGAATTTAGTAAAAAAATTTGCTATTGGAGCTTATAATAACTTAGCAAATATTTGCTTGAGTTTATAAAAAAATTTGCTATTTGAGTTTATAATAAAATAGCAAATATTTGCTTCAGTTTAGTAAATATTTGCAATTTGAGTTTATAATAACTTAGCAAATATTTGCTTAAATAAAGTAGAAATTTTCTTTTGCAGTTTATTATAACTAAGCAAAATTTAGCTTGAATTTAATAGAATTTTGCTGTTTAATTACATGAGGAGTGATTTCAATTTAGCAATCTTTTTCAATAGCAAAGTTTTGTTGATTTTCATTTAAGCAAAACGTTTGCTTGATTAAAGCAAATTAGTTATCTCCGTGGAACTATAACATTTTTTTTTGGAAGTCTTTGCTTACCAAACAATTTCTTGTTTTGAAAAGCATTAGCATTTCCCTTGTACGAAATGTTCTTAAAGACTTTTGTTAAGCATGATTAATTAAATTAATAATGGACCTTGAAAATTCTGCATATTTTTCACAAGGGAAGTTTATCTCCTGGAAACAATGCAAAATATTGGGCGATTTCCGGATTATTTTTTTTTAATTTTCGTTTTTTGTTTTTGGGCAATATTTCTAAAAAGTTTTGGGCTTTATTTCGTTTTTGAGTGAAATTTCTATTTTTTTCGACTTGGGTCGTTTGTCATTTGGGTGTCTTTAATTTTATTTTTGCGATTTTGTTTTGAGAGATACAGCTGAAAAAACCACCCAGCTTTAATAAATGAAGCTCTCATACAACATTTTTCTGCTATAAATAAAGTGCTTCATCATACTTATCTTAAAATACAATTATTTTGCAAAGTTGTATGAAATTATAAATTAGTATTTGAAAATAAAAATAAAATACTTCTTCGGGGTTTTTTAGCTAAAAAGTTTTTTTAGTAAAACAGCGGCCGAACAAGACCTACTTTAAAATATATTTCTCTGCCGTACAAGGGTCGTAAAAGAGACGTTTTTAAGACTTTTTTGCCAAACAATGGCCAAACAAGGGTCGAACAGCAGCCGTTTTGAAATATTCTCTGCTGTACAATGGGCGTAGGCGTACAGCGGCCATACATCGGCCGAACACTAATTGTTCTACAATGAAAATAAGCAGCTTTACAATGAAAATTGGAACTTCGTGCTGAATTAAATGAAACATATGTATGTTTTGCCTGGACTAATTTAACAAATTTCTAATTTTTAGCTTTAGAAAATTTGGTTGCATACAACGGGCGTATAGTGGCTGTAAAACTGTGTGTTGGGCCTCGTACGGCTGTTGTTCGACCCAACTTTCGGTCGCTAGGATTTTTGGATTATTTTGAGGCCATGTTCGGCCCTTGTACGGAAGTGCGGTTCACATTCGGCCACTGTTCGCCCATTAATACTTTCACTCTGGTATTAATTTTTTATTGTTAGATTTATTGTTTTTCGATTTTCGATCAATTTTTGCTGTCAATTTTTTTTAAATTGGCTTTCAGTGATAAAATATACATATTTTTTGCAAAAGTATGCTAAGCTCCAAATGTAATTAGTATTAACTTTATGAAGATTTAACTTCACTTACTTAATCATGACTTTTTTGACTTGTGTTGCTAATTATGTATCTTTTATTTTTTTTCTTTTTCTCAATATTATTTTTTTTTCTATTTTTATAATGTAGCGCCGCGCATCACGTCGTGCATCTTTGAGACGTGGTTCAATTTCTGCTCTGCCACAGAAATCTGCTGAGATACCGTGGGACATCCTAGAACGTCTTTTCATGCCGTGCCTATTTTGTCATGCAGCTGCTTTGATTATCTCAACACTGTTGCATGCCCTCGACATCTCGAGCATTTCTACTTTTGCTGTATTTGTTTGGTTCGCAATATCCACCGTTGGTGCGGTGCTGTTCTATCATTTTGTCAAGGTAAGTAAAATGGCGCAACTTTACTATCTACATAACTTAAAATGTACTAAATTATAAATTTTTATATTAAAAAAGATGTATGGTATTTAAAACAATATCTGTCTGTATTACAATAAACTATAAAATTTTACACAAAACTTTTGGGAGTCAAGATCTTAGCCAAAGAAGACAGACAAATTCTTGTTTTTTATGTGTAAACATTTTAAACACTGTTAATTCCTATTAGTCACTATTATTATTATATTGATATTACTAGTGTGTCAAGCGGATCCGTTACAAATTCGAGATGGTCTTACTTCTTCGTATTTTACAGTCATGTGAAAATAAATAGGGACACCTATATTTTTATATTTGATGCTGCATGAATTATATACAAGGTGCCCCAGATATTGCAATAATTCCCGCAGCTGGTGATTGTTATTGATGTGGTTTCCTCCCGCATTGTAAAACTTGCAAGATACAGGGTGTTTTACGGTTTTGGTACGTGTTTAGTATTATTGATCTAGAACCTAAACTACTCACCATAAAATAAAAAATAATATTTTGTATTTAAGAAAAAATATCAAATTTTCCATCAATATATCAACCACTTTCTTGTCATGTGCTGCAGCGGAGCTAAAATTTTGAGATTATTCAACGAAATATCAACAAATTTTGTATCTTTTGTTTTGACGGATTTGTAACGGGCTCGAAACGGATCCGTCAAAACATATGAAAGCGAAATGCATACTGACAAACCCGTAACGGGTTCGAAACGGATCCGCATCCGTTTTTGTGCTCATTGGGAAAGCCATTAAGGCATAATCTCACAAAAGAAAAAATACACCTCATAAAATAAAATAATGCGTGGTACATACCACTTCGTAAGCTATAAAAACTGTATTCCTAGTTTTCAGATTAATATATTATATAAATACTTTTATGTATATTAAATACTGCAATATATAAAAGTTTTGAGCGAATTTATCGTATGTACATTTTTTTCGAAACTGACTTTTTGATGCAAATTTGTTTTACACTCCACAACGCATCACCTGGTTGTGATCCAGCTACACCCTGTAGCTAAAATTCTTATAGTAAATTAGTTAACTATCTCTAAAAATAGTAAAAAATACACTACATGTAATATTTGGTTTTGATATTGCAAGCTAAAGCACAGAAAAGTAGAAAAAAACGCACTACTGTAAAATTTGATTTTTGGCACATACAATAATTTCACGCAAAAGGGTTGATATGTGTGTGAAAATTAACCATTGAATTAACCGTGAGAATTTTTTTTTATTCCTTTTTGTCCACCTAGTTTTTTAAAATGTCGCTCTATGCAGGGGGTCTGAATGGACCCCCATTTGCAATACATTTTTTGATTGTTTTTGTATCCCCTATCTTTAAAATCATAAAATAATTTTTTCCGTCTTACTTTACTAGGAAGGTCCACTGTGCGCTTTGAAAAACTCAGCTTGCATACCTGTAAAATATGCTATACTATAGCTACATTCTAATTAAGTAATAGTCGATAATGTTTTGCTTCAATTTAGAGAGCGAACCACAGTAGCTGTAGCTAATGAAGCAAAACAAAACCTTTACCAACTTGAGCTTTTAGCTAATATCTTTTAATTAACAACTATCAGCTACCGATGCTTAAATGTCAAATTTAAATCTAAATGTCAAAAACACACTTAAAGGCTCTAAAGCCTCGAGTGAATGAATTTAAATGTACATATTTGTGAAAAATAGCCATACAAAAAACAAACAACATTAAAATAACATAAAAAGTTAAATACAAAAAAATATTGCTAAAACAAATGATAATAGGAAGCATAAAAACGGCGATTAAAATGCAAAGAACTTTTTGATTTCTTCAAAGTAAGTCAATGTGTCGTATTCACTGGAAGGACGTTGCCATGGGGCAGTATAATAAAAAATAAAAGTTACACTGCTCACTCATTCAGCGTTGACAGCCAACTTGGGCGCCTCAAACCTTAAAATGCGGAAAACCGTGAAGGCTAACAATAACAGCAATCACAAGACAATACGATAAAAAAATAGTCACCCATCATTTTGATATGTTTCAAAATGTATAAAGCTTCCTCGGGCGGCTTAAATGTCCTGGCCAAAGGGACAGTGATTTAAACAAAATGTGACACAGACAAAGAGTGTCAACAAAAAATTATGTTTTTATAGCAGCTTTTTTATATATTGTTGTTTTGTTTTTTTTTTTTTTTTTAATACGAAGTAGCAAAATAAAACCGGTAAATACATAAAAATCCAGCAGAATAAGAAATTGTTCTGACATCTAAATATAAAAGAAACACGCAAAATCGTAAGATGAGGATGAAGTTAGTAAAAGCATTTGTGTGGTGTGGCAACGCTGTCTGCGCACAGTACCAACTTCAGATACATAGCTATTTATACAGTTGTAGATACTTGTAGAGTTGTATGCACATATACACAATGCAGATACACATCGAAATACATATATCGATACAGATACGTGCGCCAGCTACAGATACTTTTGTGTCATTTATAAAAACGTGTCGTATGTATGTAAGTAGGTCGTATGTGTTTTTATATCTCTGTGGTTATTTTATAGTAGTTTTTTTTTCTATACATTTAGTTTATTTTTTTTTTACATTTTGCTCTAAAAATAGCTCTTAAATTTCAAAATACTTAAATAAAAATGAATCTATTAATCTTGACATGCGTTCGTATGTCTGAGTTTTTGGTATTTCAAAATACATAATACATAGCTGTTATAGTAGCATTTCAGTTTGCTGTCTAAAATAATTTTATGTTATTTAAAGTGGTTTTTTAAAATTTGTTGTCAATTTGATTTATTGAATTCTTTATTAATAGTTAAATTAAAAAAATAGTATCGAAATGATACTATATGATATAAATCTTTTCGATTATTTGTCGCTCTTTGAAGAAATTACAAAGTATATAGAGTTTATTTTTTTCAAATAAAATTCCGCCAACGAAAGAATTTTCATTTAAATTAAATATTTTAATTAATTAAAATAAATAAATCAAATAATTATTGCTCACGTATGTTACAATGTTCATTTCGAAATCATATAGACTTTTCACAGCTTAAGTTCATAGCAAAAGAAAAAAAAAATTTATATAATTTTCAACATAATCTTGACTTTGACTCCTTTTTTGGCACTTTTTCAGGTGTTTCTATAACTTTTTTAGGCAGTCCATAATTAGAATTTCGGAAGTTTCTCAAAAGGGTATTTGCTTGAGCAACCGTGCTGTGCTCAATTCAATAGATGAATTCAATACAAATGCAGATACTTAATGAAAAATTTGTACATGATTTTAATATTGAGCTATTGAGATCAAGTAAGTTTTGAAGAAGGTAACAACAAAACAACAAACTCTGTATAAAGTCAAGCACATAGCAGACTAGAAAGACTATTTCGGAAGCAGTTACCTTTTTCAACTCCAGTTGACTTGAGTGATTAAGCAGTGACCAACTCACAGTTTAAGTTTTATATGATTTGAATAACGTTCGAATAGACTCATCTAATGCATACAGGGCTGTTGCCTTCTTACAAAATTAAATTGATCTATATAGCTCATAATTAAAATCATGTAAAACTTTAAAGATAAGATCACAATTAATTATCAAAAAATAACTTTTGGTTTATTTTGCATTAAGCATCAAAAAGGAAATCGAATGCATAGAACTGATATATATGAGTTACTCTGTTTGTCCCGTTAGTCCTGTAAAATCTAAAAAATTGTGTAAATTTTTCCTATTTAAAAAAGAGAAGTTCGCAGCATTAGTACTGGCTAAGTTTTCTGCTAACTATGACGGTTGTTTCAGATATCAGTAAATTGTATGTAGAATTTAAAAACTTAAAAAAACAAATCATTACTTTCTTACTTATGAACATATTGCAATGTCATCAATATGTCATATTTCATATGTCATCAATAAATTTCAATATTTTTTTAATATAAATGAAATCTTAAAAAAAATTACTTGGGACACCCCAAATCGGGATAAAAAAATAAGATCTTATTATGACCCTTTTACTCCCTGCATACTTTTTTTTTTTTGGGGGATGCCTATGTGATTTTTTCGACGAGGGCTTAAAAACTTTCCTGCTACACTGTGAAAAATAAACTAATTTTGTTTTTATTTTCTCCACCTAAACTTTTATTTTAGAAACCGGCACGTGAACTTTTTTTCGATACTTCAGTGTAAAAAGCCAATTTATTATGAGTCTAAAAATAGACATTAAACAGTCATTGCAATGATTTATATTTTGAAGCCCACATCCTACGAAAATGTACTAATAAAAGAGTCATCTATATCTTTACTATTATATAAAAGGGTAATCACATACACATGTTCGGGACCGCAAGGCTTGAGAACGGCAGGCGTTATTTCAATATTTATTTTTCTATTGATTAGCTATTATAACAGTGGCGTATCCAGAAAGAAATTTTGGGGAAGCGAAACAAATCTCTGCAAATTTCGTTTGGTTTTTTTTTCAAACACTTTTTTATTTTTTCTCTGAAATAAAATAATATCTATTAATATTTTTTTGATAAATTCACACATGTTATTATTTCATCATTTAAAATGAGGCTTTGTTATTTTATCGTACTTGAAATTTTACGGTATATTATTCAAATCATAGTAAAAATCTATAAATTGCTATTTTTGAAAATCTTTCGGCCACATTCTATATACTTGAATCTATGTCGTATTGAATATGAAGCAACACCAAGCAAAATAATCTTTTTCAAGCATTGTAGTTTGGAACCAGGTTTTAATGCAAGATAATGATGAAAAAGAACGTTCAACACTTTAATTGGTCATTTAGAGAAAATTATGCTTTCCCTCAAAAAGAAAACGCAGAACTATTTTTCTGATCAGTTGCAAACAAAACGTGTTTTGACGTTACTTTCTAGTAGTCCATAGTAGATGGCACTAGATTGATGTCAGATATCTGGACATTAGGCCAAAAATAATTTCAAAAGCGCATAGCATCGATTTGGCTCAAAGCTCATTCAAAATATATTGTAACATACATGTAAGCCACAAAATGTTTTGAAAACTTATTGGGTTCGGTTAATACAAAGACGAAATGGAGCATCACAAGATTTTGTTCTTTTCTGATCACATCCTCTAGCTTTAACAAACGTATATTTATTTATTTATTTATTCGTTAAGCTTAATACAAGCTGATTAACTAAGAACTAATCTTATTCTAACAGGGTCTTAACTTATTCTAACAGGGTTTATTTATTTATTTTTTTTTTCTCTCTCCTTCCCTTGATTTAGTGTTCGAAAGACATCCAATTCGTGGTGGGCGTAATCCGCCCACCAGAAAAACGTAATTATAAGAACACGTCAAAAGGGAAATACGGAGAGAAAAGTAATAAAGGGAACTTACAATAATTAACAGGGAATATGTATCATATCTTAATTGTAAGAAAAAAATTATAGAGGGGGAAAAATGGCGTTGGAGTTAAGAAGAAGTGGCGTTGGAGTTTAGAAGGGCATTTCGGAGTCGAGATCTGCTCAGATGAAAATCAAATTCGCTGATCAAATTGTTAGTTACACGAAGCATCCTGGTTACAGGTTCACTGCAACCATAGTCGGTACGATGGAAGTTGAGGTGGAAGAGAGGAATAGACCTAAGGTTACGTGGGTTGGTATTAAAGGATATTAATTGGAGTAGTGCAGGGCAGTTAATGGTACCGCATACAAGTTGATGAATGAAGAGTACATCTGCAACTTCTCATCGTTTTGCAAGAGATTGCATGTTAATCAACTTCAGGCGGTCTGCATAAGGAGGTAAGTTGAAACTGTCAGAACCGGGAAGACCGCGTAGTGCGAACCTAATGAATCTTCGTTGAACGGCTTCGATTTGCACAGAATGGATGTTGTAGATAGGAGACCAAACCTGGCTGGCATATTCGAGGATGGGTCTAACAAAGGTAAGGTAGAGAGATTTAGTAACGTAAGGGTTGCAGAATTCTCTGGGCCAGTGTTTCACAAAACCCAGTGCAGAATTGGCTCTACTAATGATATTATCAATATGAGACCTAAAATTAAGTTCCTTGTCACATATTACACCTAAGTCCCTTAAAAAGCTTACAGGAGGAACTGGCTTGCCGAGTAAGTAATATGTTCTTGGGGGAAGCTGGAGACGCTTGCGTGAATATGTAATAGCTTGACATTTACTAACGTTGAGCTCTAGAAGATTTTTTTGACACCAAGTGGAAAAACTAACTAGATCTTCTTGAAGATAGTGAGAATCGTCGTTAGTTTGTATGCGCCGATAGATTTTCATGTCATCAGCATACACAGAGAGATTGGATTCTTTGATGATGCCATCTACATCAGAGATTGTTAAGACAAACAACAAAGGACCAAGGTGACTACCTTGTGGGACACCAGAGGTAGCTGAAAAAGAATCTGAATTGGAAAATCTAAAGATGACATTATAACGGCGTTCTTCGAGATATGATTTAATCCAAGATATAAAGAGTGATGGAAAACCAAAGGCTTTAAGCTTAAGAAGAATGATAGTGTGTGAGATTTTGTCGAACGCTTTACTAAAGTCGGTAGACACTACATCAACTTCGTACCCGCTTTCCAACGAGCATAGAGCGTTTGAAACAAATTCTGCAAGGTTAGTGGTAGTCGATCTTCCTTTGAGGAAGCCGTGTTGGCTGGGAGGAAAAATAGATTTGCAATGGAAAAAGAGAATGTCATAAATAATGCTTTCAAACATTTTTGGAGTACATGAAAGTTTGGCAATAGCTCTGTAATTGGAAATATCGTTTCTTGGTCCTTTCTTATGCAGAGGTATTATGTGTGAGCTCTTCCACAACTTAGGAAAAACGGAATTAGAAATAGAAAGTTGAAAAAGAGCCAATAGGGGATGAGCCAACACGTCCGCGAATTTTTTTATAACAATAGCAGGCAAGCCATCGGGTCCTGGAGAATAATCGTCCTTCAGATTATTTATCTTTTCTAACACATCAGCTAGTGTAATATCAACAGAAGTTAGCGACGTTTGAGGACAGTCCCTTAACAAAGAAAAATACTCGTAGTCTAGTTCATCGTTATGATTAGTGTATGACTGACTGAAAAAATTTGCAAATAGGTTTGCAATTATTTCCGGGTTGTCTGAGGAAATGTCCGAAAAAGTAAGGGTAGATGGGTAGTTGTCAGATTTTCTTTTAGTATTTATAAACTTGTAGAAGCTTTTAGGATCCGACAGCAATTTACTTTGAATATGAGCAAGATAAGACTCGTATAGCGTTTCACAGAGTGCGGAAAAAAGGTTAAAGGCGTGAAGATAATTTGTGAGATCAAGAGGAGAACGAGAAATTAAATATGCGCGCCATAGTTTGTTCCTTTTGTTGCGGAGTACACGTAGTTCCTTATTGTACCAGGGAGGACATGACGAAAAGTTTTTCTGCCTGGTGAAGGGGACAGAATGTGTGAAGCAGCCGAAAATTATGTCATAGAAGTGAGCAACTAGAAATATTAAAAATGCTGGTTGATTATTGTCAAGTTGCCAGAATAGGGGCTGTAAGCTTAAAATTTCTAAATCAACTACTATATTTCAATTTTGAAAATTATTCTTATTTTTATTTCAAAAATGGGTCATTGTTAGTTCAATGTTGTTTTATTTTCAATCTGAAAACAGAAAATTTAATTTTAAAGTTGATAATTTTTGATTTAAAAATGTACATACTTGATATAAAAATACACATTTTTGTTTTAGTAATGTTTTATTTTTATGTCAAAAACGTATAATTTTGATTTCAAATTTTTCTTTCTTACCTTTCTATAGTTTTCCCCATGAGGTACACATTCCTTTAACGGATGAAAACCACGCCTGACTCCCATACAGAGCAACTTTATTTTAAACGTAAAATTTCTTCAAAATCTACAAAAATTAAAAAAATCCCATGTAATTTTGCACGTAATTTTTCTTCTTCAATATAAATTCCAACTAAGAAATTCGGCAAAATCAGTTAAAAACCACACCTACTTCCCATACATAATGACGTCATCTTAATAGAAAAACCTTCATAAATTCCTCAAAAATTAATTCAATGCATAATATAAATAATTTTAATAATTATATTGCATTCCGAATTTCAAATTCGGAGGAGTTGGAAAAAACCACGCCTATCGTCCATACAAACTGACGTCATCAATATAATAAAAAGTTCAAAACTTCGGCCCAGTCAAAAATCATTTCTTATTACATTTTTTGAACAAAATTCATAACAATATTATATAAGAGTAGCAAAAAAATTATTTGAAATATTATTAGGTAGAAAAAATTTATGAATTTGGTAATATTTCTCCTGATGCCCAAATTCGTCATACTCCTCTCCATCGACCTCGTCACATTCATCATATCCATCCTCTCCATCTATATCATTTGCGCCTTCTGATACCACCTTCGGTGAAATGAGTATCTCTACTTTGTATAAAATTCGTATGAAATATGTAACATCAATACAAATCAGTTTACATTGCTAGTATAGTATAAGCACAAATCAACACACAACAAAAATTCAGTACAACAATAACAATCGCAATAACGAAAAACTTGACAAAACAAATTAAAGTCAAGAGCCTTTGTTTTTGTATGAGTGACTATTATCACGATTTATGAAATAAAAAAGATTTGGGTAAAAAGGAGCATTATTTTTTGCTGTAAATGGAAGCTAGATATTGAAATTTAGTACAAAATTTGCATTTATACTTGATGATACGGTATTGCTATTTAAAATTCCACATATATTTCGAAATTAGCACAAATTTTGATATATCTGTGGTCACAAGGAATAACGACTAAACTCAAAGTATCGTAAAAAACGATATTTTAATTGCACGAACTACGATCTCTTTTCTTGGAATATATGAACCGTTACAAACAAAATATGTTCATTTATAAGTGATGATCAATTCTGGGTAAAAAATGGATATCTGCATACTTCCAAAAATTGGCAATAAAGTAAATTCCATATCGCTTTTTTACGATATTTAGAGTTTAGTCATCATTCCTTGTGACCTCAGATATTTCTACACAATTATTTTTAACAATTTTTTTTAATCACGCTTAAATACCTGAAGTTGAAGGTTCCATAATAACAATATCACTGGTGATGTACAAAAAAAAATTATTAATTTCTTAACTATGTCAAATTTCAATTTGTTGAACTGTTCGCGAAAAAACCAAAAATTTCTCAACTTTAAAGCTATGCAGCAGAAAAAGTAAACAACATATAACATTGAAATTTTTTAACAGTGATGAACAATTTTGTGCGCTTTAATCAAGTAGTAAAAATTTTAAAAAAAATCTATATTAATTTTTCAATTAGTCTCCACTTTTTTCAATTTCAACCCTTTGTGCGGCGTATCATGATAACAAAATTCGCTTCAAAGGGAAGTATATTCATTATGCCGTAAAAAAATTGAGAAATGTGTGGAATTAGTTGGGGTTCCTAATTTGGAAAATAATAATGCTATTGATTGCGCTCTCAATGTCTTTACTCGTGGTGTTAGTACTAATATTACAGTGGGCGATATTGATGATTGTTTCGTTAAAAAAATAAATACTTTCAATAATACATCTAAAAATATATTAGTTGTTAAATTTATGTCAGTATTACGAAAAAAAGAAGTGTTAAGAAATAAATTTAAAAATCGTAACAACTTAACTACTAAAATTTTCGGTTGTGAAAAAAAATTAAAAATTTTTATAAATGATAGTTTAGATAGTGATACAAAATTATTGTTAAAAGCAGCTCAAAAACTCAAGAGGGATAGAGGTTTTAAATATGTTTGGGTTAGGAATGGTAAAGTTTTTATGAGGAAAAGGGATGGTGATAATTTCATTGTTATAAATAAGCTTGACGATCTTGAGTCAATATCTTAATGCCCGTTAGTTTAACTGATAATAATGATCATTTGTTTAGCATCCCTTTTGTCAACTGCACCAATATTAATTCTCAAGACCTATGCTATGACCAACACTATTCAAATAATTGTTTAATTGTTCATCAAAACATAAGAAGTATGCGTAAAAAGTTCGACAATTTATTGCTGCATTTAGAATCTTTTTTGAATAAGAGTTATTCAGTTATTTTCTTAACTGAAGTTTGGATTTATGATAACGAAAAATCACTGTTTAATATTAATGGTTACAATTTTATAGCTAATTGTAATAATACTTATGCATCTGGCGGTGTTGCTACTTTTGTTCATTGTGGTATAAGTTTCCAGCATTTTTGTTTTAATTTCCGTAGTTGTGATGTTTTAAAGGTAATATGTTCAATAAATAATATGAAATTCACATTCTTGTGCATTTATAGGTTTACTGATAGTTCTATTTCGCTTGATATTTTTCTCAATGACATAGTCACTCTTTTAGATAATTATAACCATACCAATTTGTGTTTTATCGGTGATATTAACTTAAATATTCTTGAAAGCAACATTCACAGTGACAGATACTTATTTCAACTTTCTTTCTTTGGCTTAGAATCATGTATAAACCAGACTACTCGTATAACTTCATTGTCTGAAACTTGTATTGACAACATATTTGTTCGTCTTGAAAACTGTAAATTGTCTCTGTATAGCTCGGTGATCGATTTTCAGATTTCTGATCATAGTTTAACTGTCTTAAGTATTGCTAATTGTCAAGTAACGAAAAATTATTTGTCTATATCTCCTTCTATTTATTCTTCTACTGATTGAATTCTCTTCGTTTTGAAACTTGGGTTACAGTTTATAATGAACCCGATGCCTCTAAAGCGTATACTGCTTTTTTTAAGCAACTAGTTAAGCATGTTGAAAGTTCTACAAAAACTTTAAGGAAAAAGAATCACGTATAGAAAAAAATTAAACCCTGGATAACGAATGACTTGCTTCATAAAATAAAGGCCAAAAACAAGCTATTTAAGCGTAAAAAAGATTCCCAAATGATTCTTTACATAATTCTTCTTATAAAGCTATTTGTAAAGAAGTGTCTAAAGATGTAACGTTATGCAAGAATAACTTCTACTGTAATGAACTCCAAAAAGCAAAAGGTGACATTCGAAAAGAATGGAAATTGGTAAATAATATACTCAATAAAGGGACAAATAATGAAACAATTCAAACATTGTTTATAAATAATTTACCTGTTTCTAATTTAAAAATTCTAGCAGATAGTTTTAACAAATTTTTTGTTTCAATAGGCTCCGAAGTAGTTGCTGATAATGCTACTGATATGTCCTTGTGTTCTTGTTTGTCCAGTGAACCCTCTTTATCTAAGAGCTTTTTCTATGATGCAGTTTCTTCGATTGAGTGTATAAAATTATTATGTCGTTAAAATATTCGAATTCTGCTTCAAATTATTATTTTACAAATAATTTCATTAAGAAAATTTCTTTTAATATTTGCGATGTTTTAAGCCATTTGTTTAATTTAAGTGTTGAGACAGATACATTTCCGAGTGAAATGAAGATGGCTGAGGTAATTCCTCTCTTTAAGAAAGGTGATCGTTCCAATATTAACAATTACAGACCCATATCGCTCCTTCCGGTGTTTGCTAAAGTGTTTGAAAAAGCTATTAAGGCTCGTATCGTAAAATTTTTGGCAAATAATTGTCTTCCTAGTAAATGTTAATATGGCTTTAGATCTGGTCTGTCAACAGAAGATGCTCTTTTGAATTTTTGCTCAAATGTCCACTCAGGTTTAAGCAATAAAAAGTTAACTGCGGCTCTTTTCGTTGATATTACCAAAGCTTTCGATACAATCAACCATGATATTTTATTAAAAAAATTGCATAATTTTGGCTTTAGAGGCTTAATATATAACTGGCTTGGTTCTTATTTATCAAATAGACAGCAGAAAGTTAAGTTTAAAGGTAACTTTAGTTCTTCATTGCAAGTTAAATTAGGTGTTCCACAAGGCTCGATGCTAGGTCCTATTCTGTTCTTAATCTTCATTAATTCACTTTTTTCTCAGAAGTTCAAAAGTAGTGCAAATGCATTTGCTGATGACATGGCCTGTACGTTTACGAGTAACTCACCATTAAAACTTGCTATAGATTTAAATCATGATCTGGCAGTTTTAAGTCACTGGTTTAAAGTCCATCGATTGGTACTTAGCAATAAAACAAGAATTATGTTTTTTAATGCTTTAGGTAAAGAAGTTGCTTTTCCACAATTTTACTTTCATGATGGCAGTTGTAAAAAGTTCATGTCTAGTAAAGATATCTGTTCTTCATCTGATGTTTTTCATACTTATTCTGAGGCTTTTTGTTGCTCTTATAAGTGTTTTAGTATTGAACCTGTTAATTCTTTTAAATACCTCGGATTAATGTTGGATAACAAGATGAGTTGGTCGGAACATACTCGAGCTCTAAAAAATTATCTAATGGCTGCCACTAGACATTTATTTTTGTTAAGACCTTATTGTTGTTCTGAACTTCTCAAGTCAATTTACTATGGTATTTTTCAATCCAAATTGGAATACGGTTTAGTTTGCTGGGGCGGCGCTTATGCTAACAAAATTACTCCTCTTTTTATATCTCAAAAACATGCAATACGTCTGATTTGCAATAGATCTCGCCGTGATAGAAGTCTGATTCTTTTTAGAACATTCAACATCTTACCATTAAAGCATTTATACTGTTTCAAGGTGTTAAAGATATTTTTTATCAAATCTGGGTATCTACTAAGTAGATACTCAATAAGCTATAACTTAAGAATTAATCTTCAGAATCTTGTCACTGTACCACAGTTTTCACTTCAATTATTTCTGCAGTTTTATACTTCAGTAGCTCCCAGACTCTTTAACAGCTTACCTAATAGCATAAGATGTATTTGTAATAAATGTATGTTTCTTCGTTATGTTAAAACTTGGCTTTTCAGTCTTAATTACAATGATGTTGATTGTTTGTTCAGTGTTGGTTAGTAGTTAATCCTTTTTTGTTTTTTGAGCTTCTCCACGTTTTTTTCCTCATTATATATTTATTTTTATTATATTTATTACACTTCTTTTTTGTGATTTTTTTTTATTATATATTTATTCTTTGAAACCACTTCACTTCACGTTATAATAATAATACGATTATGTTTAATTATTCAATTATTTACTTATGTAACTGCAATCGTCTCTAGTTCCTTGTGAACCATAGATTGCAGATCTTTTTCATTCCAAACTACAACTTCTTATGTAATGTAATTAATGAATTTTTTGCCTATTTAAGTTATGTTATGTAAGTTGTTAATAATGAATAAATGAAAAAATAATAAAGGAAAAAAATAAATGAAAAAAAAAATAAAAAATTAGTACAAAAAATCTCAGAAAATAGAATTGTATAGGTTACATTTTCTTTATGAGTATTGTAGACAGCATCCCTTATGCCTTTGCTGCCCCCTAGAACAAGTCCTGCGGACGCTCTTTCTTGAATCGTAAAGTTTTTACAACGCAGACCAAAGTACGATCAACGGCCGACCGCCCACTACTATTGAGTACAACGCACTATTGAGTTTTGGGCATAAATAACACGTAACAGCGATATTTTTGAAGCAGCATTCAAAGAATCAGACTGTAGCTTAGCTCAGGCCTGTAGCCTTGGGACAAAGGGGGGCAATACCCCCCCTAATACAACCGTTTGCTCGCCTGTCCAAATCAGACAATGAAAAACTTTAAATGAATAATTAATATGCATTTTGTTGATATATTTGCTTAGTGCTTTAAAATTAGTTTAGTTTAAAATAACAAAAAATATACACATTCACCTTATTCATGACTTGTATATGTATATGAAATTTATTTAACAAAACATTTCAGACAAATTGTTACAATTTTTCAAATTTCTACATTTGCTACCAAAAAATAAGATTTAAATTTTAATAATTTCTAGCCCGCATCCATAGGAACTTTCTAGAAACGAAAATCACGTTGTGCATCAACTTGATGCAGATACAAAAAGAATATATAATTCATTGAAATGTTTTTAATTTTAAAATATTTTTAATTCATGATGAATGTTTATTAATTTTAAAATAAAAAAACTGCAAATCTTAGTTCTAGCAAAAATTTAAAGAAGCAAAAGATTTCAATCAAAACATGCATGTTTGTTTTCAACATATAAATCTGAATAAAAAATTTGTCTCAATTTGATGCAATCGACGGATGCGGGTTAATTCAGTTTTTTTATTTGTTTTACTTAAAAAATGTCTTATACATATGTTAGCCCATTTCGCTACTCTTTCTTATATTTCTAGCCACTTTAAATAAATCTTGTATTTTTACCTTCATTTTATTACAAAGTCCTGAATTATTTTTTATGTATTAATCTTATATATAAAAAGATCTACATATCCATGTATATATTATAAAATTAACTGTTTTTTTAATAAATATGTGTAATGTTTTCATTTCACACGTTCAAAACCTGAATTATTTTTTATATTATTTTTTATTTATTAATCTTATATATAAAAAGATCTACATATCCATGTATATATTATAATATTAACTGTTTTTTTAATAAATATGTGTAATGTTTTCATTTCACACGTTCAAAAAATAGTTTTTTTTTTATTTAAATGAAAAAACAAAAAATTTCCCCCCCCCCCAAGATGTATAACTGCCCCCTTTGTCTTCTTGGTATTGTAATGTACACACCTTTACATTATAAACTACTTATAAATCTCATAAAAACAAACAACTATAAAACCTATTTAAAAAGATACACACCTTTACGGTACGTATCACCTAATTCTATTTACTATATTATATAAGATAATATTCTAACAATAAGAACATATGTTCATACTAAGCACTACTATCTATTTCATTCACACACATGTACTCATATTGCTCAAAACAAAAACTATGACATACATTTTAACTTATACTCCAACATAAATATGTTAACATATGACTACCCTGCAGGAAGCTTGACGTCTTATATCGTCAAGTCAGTACCGTCGTCTCTACAGACAACAGATCTATTGACATCGGGTATAGCATGTCGACCGAACGTCTACGATTTAATTTTCTAGCATATGAGCGGCATTTATAGGTAGAGAAAGTTTTGTTTGTACATTTATGCATCCCATCCAGAATTGCCGTTTTGGTGCAATTGTGTAATTTTTTATACTTTTTTCTTAGTTTTGTGATTTGATACTTTTTGTTCAAAAATGACCCATTTACTTTTCGCTGATAGAAAGGAATTTGTAAAAAACTTTGATTAAAAAAAAGGAAAAGAATCATAGTTTTGTTTTTGAAACTACATTCATTTTATGTGTATGTATTTATAAGTATTTATTATGTTTGCTCTTAATACTTTTTCTGCTTGGCAACTGATACTTTTTATTTACATTTCGCAGCAACACTGATCGTAGCACTAAGATAGACAATTTTCAATATGGCGGTTGTCATGTTGAATTATTGCATCATTTTAACTGAGCAAGAAGTTGTGTGCACACGTGAATAAAAATAAAATTTGTAAAGTGAAGTAAAGTGAAATATAAATAAGGTGAATTTAAAGATAAAACTAATAAGAACTAACAACAAAAAATGAGTAAAAGAAATTTCAAAAGAAAAATAGCAAAACAAAAGAATTTGTATAAAGCAAGAGTAGATGAATCTTCAAAAATGGAAGAAGGCTTTTTTGAAGTTTGCGAAGAAAAAACTGAAAGCTTTCCTGATAAATATATTCCTGAAAACGAAAATAGTTTGGTTTTGCCAAAGAAAAAGTTGGCCGCAAAGCTGAAAATGTGGTATTCAGCAACATCTCCTTCGAGAAAGTGTTTGGAAAGTCTCCTGGTGATTTTAAATGAAGAAGGTGTAGACGTGCCACTTTCTGCTGCAACGTTATTGGGCAAGAAGGATGAAATAATAATTCAAAAAGTGGCAAATGGCAGCTATTGTCATATAGGAGTAGCCAACCAATTAGAAAAATTTAAAGACGTTTTAGAAAATTACGACGAAATTCTGTTCGATTGTAATATTGATGGAATTCCACTATTCAAAAGCTCGAAAGTTCAACTGTGGCCCATTCTATTGAAGATTGTGAACGTGAAAGAAAAATTGCAGCCTTTTCCTGTGGGCATATTTGTAGGGAATAAAAAACCGAGCTCCATTGAAGAATTTTTAAGGGACTTTATTGAAGAAATGCAGAATTTGAAGGATCACTTTGTTTTAAATGGGAGAGTTGTTCGTCTTTGCTTTCGGTGCTTAATATGTGATACACCAGCTAGAGCATTTGTTTCTGGTATCCCAGGGCATACGTCAGCACATGGATGCTTCAAATGCACTCAAGTAGCAAAAAAAAATTGACAACGTGCTTACATACAACACAAAAAGCGGTATTTTAATTTCGGACAGTGACTTTGCTTTGAGGAAGTACCCTGAACATCACTCTGCAGCATTTTTAAATGAGAAAACTCCTTTGGAAAAATTAGGATTTAACATGATTTCTCAAATTCCCTTAGACAGTATGCACCTTTTTGATCTTGGAGTTATGAGAAAATTTCTTATTCGATTAATTAATAATAAAACTGAAGAAAAAACTTCAAAACAAAATATTTTAAAAATATCGTCGAACTTGACAGAACTCAAAAAGTTTACTCCAAAGGAATTCCCTAGAAAACCCAGAACGTTAGATGAAATACACCACTGGAAAGCAACTGAGTTTCATCAGTTCTTGGCATACACAGGTCCAATTGTACTGTGCAACAACGTTACTGAAAATGTATATTATGAATTTTTACTTTTGCACTGTGCTTATAGACTTCTTAATACTCCTCGTCAGGTAGAGCAAAATATACAGCAAGCCAATGAACTTTTGCAATTGTTTGTACAAAATTTTCCAATTGTATTCGGTTCAAACAGCGTTTCCTTCAATGTACACAGCTTGTTGCATATATCTTCTTGTGCAGAAAGCTATGGAGTTCTTAATTCCTTCTCTGCATATGATTTTGAAAACAAGCTTCAAATTTTAAAGAGACATGTTCGAAAGCCATCCGCAATCCTACAACAGATAATCCATAGAGAAAAAAACGCAACATGTGTTCGGACTGACAAAAAAAAGTTCAAGTACAATGGAAATTCAATTGTTGGAGTATTCATGAATGACTGCTTTATTTCTTCGAAAGAACCAAATAATTTTTGTTCAGTCAAATCAGACATTCCCATAAAAATAGAAAACATAAGGAAAGGAGAAGAAAATTTGGTTGAAGGAAGACGGATATTAGAATATGATAGTTTTTTCAATGAACCTTTAAGTTCTTATCAGTTGGGTATATATAAAACAAATTTAGTTCTAGGAGAAAAAGAAAATTTCCCTTTAAAAGACATCCAACACAAATTTTTATGCGCACCATTTCAGTCCAATTTTATACTAATGCCAATTTTGCACGCCTGTATTTCAGAAAAATGAGTAGAGAAAACGCTGCCCATCTCACAAAGGGACAAATAAAGCAATATTCTTCTAAAGGTAGTTCTAACATGCTCAAAAAATTTTATTGATTTTTGCTAATATAGCTCTTTTATATTTTGCAGAATGCGTACACTGCAAAGAGATGGCAGGAAACCTACAAAAGTATAAAGGTTTCTACTCTCAATTTTAATTTAAACAATTTTAAGTATAACATTTTTCTTAGAAACCAATGAAAAACAAAACGACGCAATAATGCAAATTTTGGCAGAACATAAAATTTTACTCGAGCGGCTTTTATCTCAAAATGCAGCTATAACAACAATTTTAAACATTTTTCCAATAAATTCAGAAGACAAACTTTTAGAGTTTAATGAAATATTATCTACCCAGTCAATTGTCTACGTAAGTATTTACTTTAAAATCACACCAACTTATCCCTTTATTTCTTATCAAATTTTTTTAAATTTTATTTCAACAGATAAAGCATCTCAAAACGTTAATAAAAGGGAATGTCGAAAAAAACATCAGTGAAATTTTGGGCACTGACATAATAATGAGTTTTAACGTTGACGGAACATTTGGAAAGAATAGACTGAGGAAATATGAAAACGTGTATGCTGCTCTCGTAGGTACTACAAGTTTTTGTGACTAATTTATCTTATATATATGTAGAATTATATGTGAACTTTCAAAACTCTAGATGCCATATCTTCGGTCTCTGCAGAGCCAGACAAAACCTTGAAGGCAGCATTCCAACGACAAAAAAAAAATTTTCAAAAAAAAAAGCCGCAATAAGCAAAAACAAAAGGAAAACATACAAAGTGGTGCTGGATCCTTACTTCTCGATGAAGAAAATTAAAGTTCTTAATTCTGAATTTATATAGGTTAAGAACAAAGTTCGCTTATTTATTTTATTAACTTTAAGAATTTAACTTCTTCGAGTTACATGAACTGAAATCTTATTTTTAATTTATTTTTTTCCAAAGATTTACGATGAACTATTTTAAGTTAAGTTTGTGGATTAAGTGGATTATCACTTCTCTATGAATAAAATTAAAATTCTTAATTTGAAATTTATTCCTTATATATGTTTAGAAAAAAGTGCACTTATTTTTTTATGTGTATGAATTTTAATTTTTATTTAATTTTTTTCCAAATATTTTTAATGAACTACTGTAATTTACATAGAACTTAAGTCAGTCTTCTGTGAATCGGGAAAACTGTGAATCGGGATAGTGTATTTTTTAGTATTCTTAAAAATAAAAATTGTATTAAAGTTTTTTCCTAACAGTCAACATAATAGTTAAAGTCAACATAATAAAAATTTTATAAACCATTAAATGGATTAAATACTGTTTTTTATTCTCAACAATAGTATCCTAAAAACCAAGAAAAAAGCACCAGCAATGGTGTTTTTTCCTACCCGATCGTACTATAGACTCAGTAGTACAAATGTCTCCATATGGTACCAAAGTCAGTACCTAGTCAATAGTTCATTGGTCTACTATTGACTTCCAATGACAACCCAATGCTAGTTGTCCATAGCGCAAAGCAATTGCAACGGGTATAACTGGTCAGTAGTACTGACTACGCAGTCAATAGTGAAAGAGTATTGATTCACTACTGACATTTCCTGCAGGGTATGTTTACATTTTCTAATAATCTAAGTCTACTCACTCACACACATTATACTACTATTACTAAACTACAAATATGTATACGATATTCTACTATTACTTTTACACAAATTTAAGAACATATGATTATGTTTACTTTTTATATACAAAAACAATTGTTAACCAGTTTTAAGACAAAATACCGTTATACATACTATAAAAGGACGCACAAATTTCAAATACTTTTTTTCATTTTTAATAAGTCTTGAGCTTTAATAGCTGCCGACTTAAACTTTTTAGACTCTGCACTTTTTTTAGTGAACGGCATAAAAAAAGGATATTTAAAATACCGCCAGTGACGAACTTCGCCGGCAACCAATAGGAAGGTCCTAGAATTTATTTTTATAAAACTCGAGTACTTTTTTTTATTCTTTTTTTTTAAAAAAAAAAAAGGCGCGTACTTTACATGGCGATCCTGCGATATCACCAAGTAACAAAACATATTACAGTATACGGCCTGGCTTAGCTTAACTCTGAACTATATGGAGCTAAGCTATTGTTGAGCTAAGTTTGAGCTAACATTAAAAAAATGACTCCAACTAAGACAAGTGCTAAGATTTAAGGCGCTTTGTATTTAAAGCTGTCGGAATAATAAAAAATAAGTCAAGCTAGGCACAAGAAAAAACGAGTAAATTATTCAAAACACTTTATTCCAACAAATAACCAAGGAAATTCTGTTAAACTGCAGCACACGAACCAGAATCCACATAATTGAATGCTGCCGATGACGTGTGCAGAAAGTTTTAAGGCATTCACAAAAGTAAATAAACTCTAGGTTAGGTTAGGTTAAAGTGGCTGCCTCAAATTGAGACGCACTTAGGCCAATAAGGCCCATTGTGGTACCACAGGGGTTGATCTCCCTTCTCTATTCAAACCAGCTTGAGCTGTTCACAAAGCTTAGGATTCGGTATATCGATATTTCCGAGAGTTCTTCGAGGTCTCTGAATAACCAGTTGTTTAGGTGAAGAAAACGTTTTTGAGCCAGCGCTGGGCAGGTGCAGAGAAGGTGTTCTGTAGATTCCACCTCCTCCTCATCTCTACAGCTTCTGCAGAAGTCGTTGTGGGGTATGTTTAATCTTTGAGCGTGCCTGCCAATAAGGCAGTGCCCTGTCAGGATCCCTATCATGGTGCCAATGTGATCTCTACTAAGAGATATGAGTTCTTTTGAACGCTTCAGATTGAGTTTGGGCCAGATTTGCCGTGTTATATTACAAGTGTTACCTGCTGACCATCTTTTGTTGGTGTTGATACAGGATAACTCATGTGTAAGGAGTTTACATGTGGTGAGAGGAATACCAAGGTTTGTCTTGTCTGAAGATAGTTGTTTGGTAGTACCTGTGCGAGCGAGTTCATCTGCTCTGCAGTTACCTAGAAAATCCCTATGTCCAGGAATCCAGCATAGGATAATTTTGAGCTGCTCTGCCATCTCGTTTAGAGATCTGCGGCAGTTGAAAACTGTTTCAGATGTTATTTCAACAGTTCCTAGGGCTTTCAGAGCGGCTTGACTGTCAGAAAGTATGCATATATCCATGGAAGATATATCATTTTTCTGAAGCCAAGTTAACGCTTCATGTAAAGCAGCGATTTCAGCTTGAAATACACTGCAATGGTCAGGGAGCCTGAAGGCTATATTGATGCTTAATGTTTCTGAGTAGACTCCTCCACCTACTTTGCCATCTAGTTTTGATCCATCCGTAAAGATCTCAATGACATAGTGAGGTGAACGGTTTTCTTGTTCCCACTCTTCTCGAGAGGGAATGGATACATCGAACTTCCTCTCAAAGAGTAGTTTTTGTGTGATGTAGTCAATGGACCTAGGTAAAGGAGGGAGAAATTTTCTGATACAAGAATGTCCTAGTGTACCTTCTTTCCACTGGGAGGTGGCTACTAGGCGGATGGCTGTATTAGCGGCAATCTGTTTAGCTAGGATATCAAGTGGTGTAAGATGGAGCATTGTGTCTAATGCGTCTGTCGGAGTGGTTCTTAAAGCTCCGCTAATGCACAGTTCAGCTGATCTTTGAACTTTACGGAGAAGGTTATGGTGAGTCTGTTTTTCGAGTGCATGCCACCAGACAATAGCACCATATAGCAATATTGGCCTTACAACTGCTGTATAAAGCCAGTGAGTAACACTTGGCTGTAAACCCCATTTGCTACCCACCGCCTTTTTGCAAGAGTATAGGGCAATGTTCGCTTTTTTGGCTCTTTCGAGCAGATTGGGCTTCCAGTTTAGTTTCCTATCTAGTATAAGGCCCAGGTATTTTGCTTGATCTGAGAAGATAAGACTTGTATTTCCCAGTTTTGGAGGGCTAATTTGAGGTACATTGTGTTTTCTTGTGAAAACTACTAACTCAGTCTTATTAGGATTAACGCTGAGCCCACAGCTGATAGTCCAGTTGACAAGAGTGTTTAGGCAGTTTTGCATAATGTCTCGGAGAGTAGATATATATTTTCCAGAGGTAACAATAGCAACGTCATCGGCATAAGCTATCACCCTGCACCCCTCTAGTTCTAGTTTGCCTAGCAGTTCATTCACTGCTAAATTCCAGAGTAGAGGCGATAGAACCCCTCCCTGAGGGGTTCCTCTTGGTACAGATCTTAGCGTGGATGCCGCTCCAAATTTTGCACTTATAATCCTGCCAACTAGCATTTGGTTTATGAGTGCTATCAGCGCGGCATCCACCCCAAGCTCCGTCAGCGCACTGATGATGGCCCCTGCCTCGACGTTATTAAAGGCTCCTTCTATATCAATAAAAGCTATCATTGTATATTCCTTCAGATAGAGGGATTTTTCAATGATGGAGATTATGGAGTGGAGAGCTGTTTCCACTGATTTGCCTTTGGTGTAAGCATGTTGAGCTAGAGATAATGGCTTCTTATCTATCATGGATCTCAAGTGAATATCAATTAATCTCTCGAGGATTTTTAGAAGAAAAGATGAGAGACTAATTGGTCGAAGGTCTTTTGGGTTTACGTGTGAGCTTTTTCCTGCCTTAGGTATAAAGATAACCTTCACATTACGCCATCGCTGGGGAATGTGGTTCAGGTCAAAGCAGCTTTGGTAGATCAGCAAAAGCCGCTCCTTAATGATGTCATACGACTTTTGGATTTCAATGGGGGCTATACCATCTGGTCCTGGTGACTTAAATGGTTTGAAGCTACTGATTGCCCATTCGAGCTTTGTTTGCGAGAGTATTTCTAGAGATCTGTTTACAGGTGGTAACTGATATACCTGGATTGGATCGTTGTATATCTCTGAACATCCCGGAAAGTGGGTTTCTACTATAATAAATAAACTCTAGATAAACTAAGATATTCTAGTGGTTAAAAATAATCGTGTGGATAAAAGATGTTTGCGATAGTGTTTACTTTTTTATAGTAGCTTGTTTCGTTAAATTCTAGAAAAAACATGACCTCTTTTGTGATTTTTATCTTACTTATTTGTTTAGCAATAAAATTCTCTGCACGTGTATGAAATGATTTTAGCATTCAGCTACGTATCCTACCTACCAAAGCAGAAAGCAGAAGAGGATATAGTGTTTCATTAGATCTTGTGTTGGTGTTTGCTGTATCTTATTTGAATGTGTTTTGTTTTGTTTTGTTTTTCATTTTTTTTTTTTTTTGTATTTTTTTTTTTTTGGTTTGTTATAGGAGCTAATTTTCATTGCAGCTTTTGCAAGTTTTCTTTTTCCTTGATGACTTGTTTTGCACTCACGGTATCCGTCACACAAACATTCAGGCACACACACTAACACACACATACAGTCACAGCGTTGTCCTTCTGCTCTTTGCTCAACCTTTTTGTTGTTATAATTTCTATTAACAACACTTTCACCCTGTTGCTATGTTATTGCTCATGGTTTTTTCTGTGCTTAGATTTTGTTGCGCTTTTTTTTCTGTGTTTTTTTTTATTTTTTTTATTCCTTCCCTGCGTTAATTTAAAGCTGACAGCAGAAGAAAAATGAAACAAAAGATAGAATGAATTGTCAACCGGATGTGAGCCGCATGAGAACAGAAAGGTTTTTTGTTTTTTGTAAACTTTTTTGCTTACACCCTTTTTGTCCGCTCTTGTTGTTATTTTTCTTTTTTTAGTGTTTATTGTATCTTGCGCTTTTTTAGTTGCTATCGTTGTTGGTTTCCTTCGAAATTTGTTGCCGTTGTGTACGGTTTTGTGGCGGCTTGGCGCAAAAATGTAAATTCTTCACTTTTGGTATTTATTTGATTTTGGAATCCTTTTCCTTTCGTACAGTGACGCTGTTGCCACTACCTACCGCTAAGTAGGAGCACAAAAACCGCAATGATGTTGGGACTGGATGTGAAGTTGAGAGTGGGTGACAAATGTCGCAGGAAATGCTTAGAGCATAGACATTGTGACTTATAAGTCGCATGTTGTCATTGTTTGTGGTCGTTGTTGTTTTTTATTATTGTTTGGTTTTCTTTACTTTGGGCCTAATAGGATTAACGTCACGTTTCTTTGGTTTTGTGGTTTTAAACATTGTTTCTTTTTTATTTCCACTCTGACATTTTATAGCAATTTCTTATGTTTTGTTAACATATTTTCTGTGTTCTTGTTTTAACTTGCACACATACACACAATATTTAGCATATGCAATTCACGTGCTCATATGTACACTGTTCTTTAAGAATATATCACATACAAGTAAATATATTAGACCGGGTCGGTCTCCATACAAACAAAAAAGTTTTTGATAAACTACGTCCAAAATATTCCCCGGCTCATTGCAGTTGTTTTCTTTTTTTTTGTTCAGGACAATTTTTTTAGGTCAATTCATAGAAACACAAAACTTGCCCATACAAAAAGTGTTTTTGCCTAAAAAAAGACACATTTTTACGAAAATTCCAGCTAGCCTAAGGGCAAACACATCGTAAAATCCTTTCGTGGAGGTTACTACAATGAGCTAAGAAATATTTTAGACCAAGTTTAACAAACAAATTTTTTTTTTTTTTTCGAAGCGTCCTAATGAATATATAAATTAACAATGGTTTTTAATAATAACACTGAATCTCGAACATACGCATTGCATCCATCAACTTCAAGATTTATAAATTTATCATATAAAGCTATCTTTAAGCCCTTTAATATCAGAGTATTGCTTGGAATTCAAACATTTGATGAAATTATATTTTGACGGACTTAAAGTTTTTTGAAAAATTAAAAATATTTTTTTTTAAACTATATTGGATCTGAAACTATAAAAGCTTTCTGTTTTTTTAAAATATTTTCAGCTTAACATTTAAAACCAAATGCAGTGTTTTTAAATAGCTTAAGACCATATGATACTTCATTGTTTTGTCCAATTTGTGTTCATCGACAATGAAACTAGAGCAGTTGAAATAGTATTAAAGCTTAAATGCAAGAAGTGTGAGTGTATACGCATGTAGCTAGTACGAATTGCAGAAAAAAATGTGCAACAGACAGAATTTTTAATGCATTGTTCTTGACGTTTCTCTCAATTCGTCAGTCGTTAAGTTTTGATCAAATATTAACTGCTTCTTTATGTATAACGAATCGAACGCTGAACGTCACAAAAGAAACGAGCAGCAATATTTTTTGATATGGAAAAATGTATTGCTTACCGTGTCTCGCACCACGTTCAACCTTCGTTTTGTCTTGCAAAAAGATGCAGTAAGTGTCAAAAACTAGCTCGATCTCTTTCTTAAGCAGCCAAAAAGGAAAGAGAGATAAAATAGTAACGCTGCGGAAATGTAAAAAATTGGCACAATGCACAGTGGAACGAGGTGGACAAAAGATGGTATGGAAAAAAAAGTCACAAATTTGTAAAAGTAAGTATGCAAATTCAAAGTTAGGAGTCCTAACTATTTGAATCTTACAAAAATTTTTTGATATCTTTCCATTTGTGGAAAAATTCATATATGAGACTTTAGCAAAAATATATTTTACAAGTTCTTGTTAAGAAACGCAAGTTTAAAAATATGAAGTAAAAATTTTTTCATATACCACAAAAAAAAAAAATTAGAAAATTTCTATATGCAATTAAAGAATAAATATATTTTTGGATTTTTTTAGTTTTAAGTATGTCTTAACACATGTCTTCCTTAACACATTCCCACAATTTGCGCTCAGACTGCAAAACAATAAGAATTATATGACCACTTTTTTAAAGCATGTTTTGACGAAAACGCGGAATTTATATGTAAAATTAACAAATTTTTATTAAATTTCCAAACGCAATTATAAAATAAAAACAATTTTGTATTTTTTTTTTTTAAGTTTGTCTTAAAAAATGCTTCTCAAAATTTGGTCTTAGACTACTTTCAAATAAGGTTTTTATGACCATCTTTCCAAGGCATGTTTTGACGAAAATGAGCACGAATTGTGTACCAAAAAATACATGACAAATACATGACAATTCCACATTTAAAACAAAAACAGGCCTCATTTAAAGGCTTTATTGTACAAAGACATATACATGTATTAACATATAGACTTGAAATATTTTTAGTAAATAATGCAAAAATTAATATCTTACAAATTTTATTTTATTTTTTTTTTATTATTTATGCATCCTCTTCTTGCTAGGTAGTGTCGAAAAACAGTAATTTTCAGCCAGGGCGAAGATTTCTAGAGCTATACGCATCTGATTTCATCATAGTTCTTTTTAAATTGTTTGTTACGGTTTTGACTACAACATTCACTAGAATTATTAAGTTTTGTAACAATTTACTTTCCCTAAATTTATGCTGTCATTTTAAACCATTAAGATTTCCTTGGGTAAGAATTGTAGTGAAGATTGTTGGCTTAAATATGTAAAAATATTTATTGTTTTGCTTTAAGTGCTAGTCACAAACAGTTTAGAAAAATTAGCTTATATCATAAACGTAAAAATTTTTGAGAACTGTGCAATATACATCTACTCCTTGGGTTACTGCTTTCATCAGATTTTTTATATCTTCCCTTAGAAAAATATTGAAAATAAACGAAATAATGATTATGAAATTAATAAATCAATTTTAAATGAAGATCATGACAAGAATGATGACAAAATTGACTTCATTTTTAATTCTGAGTTCTCTGACTTTGTTTCTGATTATTCTGATGACAGTCAATAATTTTCTCAGTTATTTTCTCTTAATCTTAAGATTTATGCAAAGTTTAAACAAACTTATCTATTAAAATAAAAATATTTTTTAATCAATGGTGAAAGACATGGCTAAACTGAACAAAATAATTATATGATAATTAAGTGAAACCATACTTTCTACAACCGGCGATATTGCACTTTTATTCTTCATTTTGTATAGGAGGTGGGCGAAGGGCGTGGCAGATCTTGAGGAAATTTGTATACGTTAATTATGTAAATCAAGTAAATAAAAAGTTTATTCATTTTGTTTCTTACACTTTCTAAACATGGAGATATTGTACTTTTATTCTCTATTTTGTATGAAAGGTGAGCAAAGGGCGTGACATATCTTGATGAAATATTTATATGATAGTTATGTGAATGTTATTGAAAAAAAAAATGTTAATTTCCTTTATACAGTTTACAAATCGAGATATTGCACTTTTATTCTTAATTTTGTATGGTAGGAGAGCAAAGAGCGTCGCAGATCTTGATGAAACGTTTATATTTTTATTAACTTTTGAATGAAGTTAATAAAAAATGTAATTAAAAAATATAGAAAAAACTTTAAATATAATTAACTTTTTTTTTCTACAACTTTTACAACTCGAGATGTTGCACTTTTATTCTTCAATTTGTTTGGGAAGTGTCTGAAGGACATGGCAAATATTGATTAAATTTTAAAAAATAATTTTGTGTATCCAGTTAATAAAAAAATTATTTCATTTGGTTTTAACGCTTTCTACAACTTGAGATATTGAACTTTTGTTATTAATTTTGTATGGGAGGTGGGTGAAAGGCGTGTCCGATCTCAATGAAAATGTGTGGCGTTTGATATTTATGAAATAATGACACATGCTTAATTTCATGTACCTACGATAATTCCTTCTATTTTTGTCCCTCATCCCATAGACCTCGGTACACTGTGCGATGTATGTTTTCATCCTTTTCCTACAATCAGGCGCGTACCCAAAAAAAATTTCGGGGGACATTTTTAATTTTTTTTAGACTTATTCCAATTTTTTTATATTATATCGACAATATATATGATAATAATATATATTTTCTTTTTGGGCTAGTGCATTCAAAATTTCTTCCGTGGTCACTTCCACATCAATATAAACATTTAGAAGACCTAACCTATTGAGCTTTTCATCTCCAGCTTTACTTCTCATGCATGTTTTGATGCTCCGAAGCGATGAAAACGAGGGTTCGTTTGAAGCGACTAAAACGTTGCACCAATCTTCAAAAATCGGCTTATTGATGGATATTAGAGTGGGTCAACCTCCATACAAAAAAAAATAAATTTGAAAAAACCACCCCCTATATCAAAGCTGACCTCGAGAGGATTCTAAAAACAAAAAAATTTTTTGGACCACCGAAAAAACAGCCAAAATGGTATTTTTTCATAACTTTAGTATTACACGTCTGATCTTAAAAAAGCGTATGTCATTCTTAAATCATTTTTATTTCAAGCTCTTTAGAGTATTTTCACTTCCGAAGTGAAAATTAAACTAGTAACCCTTGTGAGACCAATTTACCCTCTCTTATTTTTTTATTTTCTTATAATATTAAAAACCAGTTAGTTTTAACATAACATTAAAAAATGTTAGTTTTTTATTTTTTTAAAAAAAAAAACATATTTCATAAGTGTTAAAACACAGCAGTTCTAAAAGATCAAAACTAGCAATACTTACTTTTTTAATTTAAAAAAAAAAATTAAATAGGTTTACAGCAAACATTTGGAATTTCGCTTGAGCTAGGAACATATCCAAAGGAAGAGTTGGATATTAGAGGCATTTCCAACACTTCATCACATTCATCAGCCATTTCAACAGCAACAACGTGTTTCCTGTACATTATTTAAAGACAACAATCTTGGTCCGCATTTATCAATATAAAAATTTTGAGAGTTTTTAGGAATCTTCTGATTCTATAGTTGCAGAAATAGTTGTACGATAACTGTAAGCAATTTGTAAGTTTCGATTACGATTGCCTTCACCAGAAAACAAAATTTTTTTCCCAAGTCATAATATCTGACAATTTTTAAATACATAGCTGACTTTTCGATGTTGAATCTTCTACTAAAACTTTGCAAAGTCTTTGCTCCAGTGATTCACACCCAAGGCTTTTCTACATAATTCTATATTCATATCAACTTAAATTGAAATGGTTTCATTTACATGAATATTTGTAACATATAAATTGTTTATTTAGCCTTTAACTGTGGAGGTGGTGGTTAATTTTACCACCTCTTTACATATTTTTGGCGTCTTTTAAAGAAGTCTAGTTGTACAAAGTGCCAGTTTTGTTAAATTAAAAAAAAACAAATTTAAATTTGTATTTATTTTAAGCAAAAAAAAACCTCTTCTAATTAGATTTTTTTTAGCAAAATTAAAATGGCGTGAAATTTACCACCACGCGACATACTATGTCAAAAAAGTTCACCTTCAAAGTTAAAGGTTTAAAATCCGGGGATCCCGGAAAGAAAATCCCGGGATTTAAAAAGTCTTTAATCGTCCGGAATAGCGGAATATGACTTCCCTAGTGGTAAGCTGTTGTGTGCTTTAAGTTAGCTCAAAGAGTAGTTAGTTTATAGTGGGCCCATGTACACCGCTACCAATAGGATCCATTGTGCATGCCCTTAATTAACACTTCAGATTTAGGATTTTTATATATTTTAGCACTGTCTCTGGCCTGGTGTTCCGAATTGTTGACGGGGGCACTACTTCCCCTCCAAAATACAGGCGTCTTAGGCTATGGGTTGCCGGACATTCACATAGAATGTGTTCGGGGGTTTCTTCTTCCTCCTCGCATAGTCTGCAGACATCTGATTCAGAAAGACCCCTCTTTTTAAGAAGGTATCTGAGTAAGCAGTGACCTGTGAAGAAACTGTTGAGAACTCTAAGGTCTGCTTTGGTAAGCTTCAGTAAATATTTGGATTTTGCTTAACATGGAGTTCAAAGTTTCTTATATTGCCTTTGTCCATTAGTGTTATTCCAGTGGCACTGAAATTTCTTATCTTCCAATATTCTAATTTTTTCTAGAATTTGCTAAGCTAGAGAATGGTTCAGGTCCTATAAGGGTTCGAGACGCTCCTCTTTCGGCAAGGCAGGTTGCCCTTTCGTTGCCTTCGAATCTTTCGTGACCTGGAACCCAGCATAGTTATATTTTGCTGCTTTGTCCCAGCATACTTAATAGCTCTACACAGTTGGAGACTAGTCTTGAATCAAGTTCGTAGGCTTGAAAGGCTTTTAAAGCCGCTTGACTATCTGAAAGTATGTAGATGTGTGCCCCCTTTGATTTCCTGCGGAGACATTCTCTGACACAAACTTCAATGGCATACACCTCCGCCTGGAATATTGTCGGCGTGTATCCCATTGGAAGAGCTTTTTGGAACTTGGGACCATATATCCCCGCTCCCGTTACTCTATTTTCGAATTTTGACTCATCAGTGTGCCATATCTGTGAGCCAGGATCAACTGTGAAGCTATCATTCCTCCATAGTTGCTTATTGGGTACAACGACCTTGTAGCGTTTTGTGAAGCTTACCTTCGGCAGCATCCCGTCGGGGATTTTTAAAAAGGGGTCATTTTCGAAGGTTTTTAGTATCCTCATGTGACCCGTAAAATTCTCTGCCTTGTAATCACCGATTTCCTAAATTCTTAGTGCACGTAGACAATCCTCTTTTTCTTTGCAGCTTTGTCAGTTGATTAGCTGCTGTGCGCTGTTGGACCTTGGGCCACCATGCAAGTACTGCATACGTAACCATAGGTCTTCAAACTGTTGTACACGTCCAATAAATCTTTTTCGGTTTGAGGCCCCACATTTTGCCATGGAGGCGTTGACAGGCAAAAAAGGCACGTGTTGCCCTGCCTGTAATTGAATCTAAGTGGGTGTTCCAACGGAGCTGTTTGTCAAAAACCACTCCTAAGTACTTGACCTCATTTGACCAGGCTCCTTTTCCTGGAGAATGGTACCAGAATAGTTTTGTCAGGATTTGTGTTTAACCCTTTTTCCTTACACCACTTTGAAGTTGTACGGAGAGCACTCTGCATTCTGTCCGTTATCGTCGGTTCATGACCTCAAAGGTACTTCGCTAAGTTGTGAAAATTTATTGATGTTAATTGTGGGCCATGATCTCTTGGTGATCCGTCGAACCAAAAATTTAAATCCCTTCGCTGAAAAACCTTTCGCATACCAATGAAAATGTTATGTCTCCAGTAGTTCCGTTCTTAAAGAAACCGTAAAAGAATCATGCGTGATTTTTCCGATTCGTTGACGAAACTTGCTGATACGGCCAAACATTTCATTGATAAAAATCTCATATAAATGTTCCAAATTCGTGCAAGAACGTAATGCAGAACGTTGTATAAGTTTCGTAAGTTAAAAGTGAGAGAAAGTTAATGAAATTTCATTAATGAAGTGAAGACCGAAATGTTTAAGAAACTTCGTTCATGAAAACATTGAGAAAGTTGATGAAATTTCGTTTATGAAGTAAAAACCGAAAGTTTTTTAAAAAATAAAAATTAAGTTCTTATAGAACCGAGACTAGCTTTCACAATTCAGTTGCAAATTTTTTGTTTCAATAATTCTTAAATGTATTTAATTGTAAACAAAGCTTAAAAAACCATGTCCGAAACCGGACTCGAACCGGGGACCCTTGAATTGATAGTCTAGCGCACTCTTCACAAGACCACAAAGGCCGACAAGAAAGTTTTGTTGCATTTTAGTTTTGTTAAACCGCGTACAAGAACACGTGTTTCTGATTTACTACTTTGCTTTTTTTTTTTGTTGACGAACACAAGACAGACGCGTTAAGGAATTTGCGTCAAGAAAAACAAGAGAGAAGAGTTATTGCGAGCTAACAGTTTCCTTTGTTGCTTTGTTCTTTTTGTTTCTTTATTGTTGACGAACACAATGCAGATGAGTTAAAGAATATTCAAGACAGACACGCTTAAGAATCTTCTGCAAGTTTGACTTATGCATCAAGTTTCTTTAAGAAATCACCAAAGAACAATTCCTCGATGATGCCCGAGACTGCTGGGTTTTCTAGTGGTATTGCTTTCGGCCAATTAGTAAAATGATCGATGACTGTTAAGATGCATTGGAATCTTTCGGATTGTAGCAAAGGTCTAACAATAGCGATACGGATATCCGCAAATTTTTTTAAGAGATTAAACTCTTTCATTCGATACCCATATTTTCATGGTTTGACCGGTTTAAATATTTAAATAGATTTTGTTAAAAAATTCCTTTTAAAAAAAAAACAAGCCTAATGTTCTAGAGAAAAAGTGAGAACGCAGTTATACCATCATTTGCCTCTTGTTTCACGTGTATATTATTTAATTCGTGAGTGAAATTTTTTTCCGATAATTGTGGTACAGTGTTCGATGGTCGATTATAAAATCGATTATTGAATTCTCGCCTACATAGATATTTGGTTTTAAAATTAAAAAGTGAAATTGTGAATCTTTTTTTGTCATATTGTATTGATGATTTCATATACAAAAATACAATACACTAAAAAATATACAATTTTCAAGATATTAATGCGGGTTGATGTCAAAATAAGAAATATTTTTAATAAACTTACCCTAGAAAACATAAGCAAAAATTTTTTCATACATTCTTATTGTGTTACTAATAAAATCTAAAGCTGAAAAGATATTTAAGTCTTTTAGATGGCAAGAACATTTTGAAAGTTTACTTTTCTTAAGGAATTTTACTTACACTTTTTTATTTAATTTGTTTTTTGTTATTTAATTTTTATTTTTATATTTTTAGTTGCTACTTAATTTCTATTTTATAACGTTTTAGTTTTAGCTTTAGTTTTAGTTGTAGTTTAAATTTTAGTTAAAGTTCTATTTTTAGATTTAGTTTTAATTTTAGTTTTAGTTTTGGTTTCAGTTTAAGTTTTAGTTTTAGTTTTAGTTTTACTTTTAGTTTTACTTTTAGTTTTACTTTTAGTTTTAGTTTTAGTTTTAGTTTTAGTTTTAGTTTTAGATTTAGTCTTAGTCTTAGTCTTAGTCTTAGTCTTAGTCTTAGTCTTAGTCTAAGTCTTAGTCTAATTCTTAGTTTTAGTCTTAGTCTTAGTTTTAGTCTTAGTCTTAGTCTTAGTCTTAGTCTTAGTTTTAGTCTTAGTCTTAGTCTTAGTCTTAGTCTTAGTCTTAGTCTTAGTCTTAGTCTTAGTCTTAGTCTTAGTCTTAGTCTTAGTCTTAGTCTTAGTCTTAGTCTTAGTCTTAGTCTTAGTCTTAGTCTTAGTCTTAGTCTTAGTCTTAGACTTAGCCTTAGCCTTAGCCTTAGTCTTAGTCTTAGTCTTAGTCTTAGTCTTAGACTTAGCCTTAGCCTTAGCCTTAGTCTTAGTCTTAGTCTTAGTCTTAGTCTTAGTCTTAGTCTTAGTCTTAGTCTTAGTCTTAGTCTTAGTCTTAGTCTTAGTCTTGGTCTTAGTCTTAGTCTTAGTCTTAGTCTAAGTCTTAGTCTAATTCTTAGTTTTAGGCTTAGTCTTAGTTTTAGTCTTAGTCTTAGTCTTAGTCTTAGTCTTAGTCTTAGTCTTAGTCTTAGTCTTAGTCTTAGTCTTAGTCTTAGTCTTAGTCTTAGTCTTAGTCTTAGTCTTCGTCTTAGTCTTAGTCTTAGTCTTAGTCTTAGGCTTAGGCTTAGTCTTAGTCTTAGTCTTAGTCTTAGTCTTAGTCTTAGTCTTAGTCTTAGTCTTATTCTTAGTCTTAGTCTTAGCCTTAGTCTTAGTCTTAGTCTTAGTTTTAGTTTTAGATTTAGTTTTAGTTTTAGTTTTTTTTAGTTTCAGTTTTATTTCAAGTTTTAGTTTTAGTTTTACTTTTATTATTTTTTTTTAGTTTTGTCCATATTTTTATTCTAATATATTCCAATTAAAATTTTTGTTTAAAGTAATTTTTTTTTTATTTTTTTTTTTGCTATATTTTTATTTGTATTGTATTTTTTTGTTTTTATTTGTCATTTTGTAGTATGTACACATATTTTGTATTGAAAAATGCTTACTTATGCTTATGAAAATTCTTGTGACAACCGCAATAAGAAAATTCTATCGGCAACAAAATAAAACAGAAGGTCAGAAAACAAAATATGATATCAGATACAGTTTAAATTGGGACAATTTGTTTAAGACAATTTGTTAGCTCCCAGAGCCAAGCAGCCCAAAAAAAGGACTAGTAAAAAATATGTCCTTGTTTCATTTAGATGAATATCTGTCAGCAACGACGTAATAACTTAAGTTGCGAAAATCAAATCAACACCCACAAAATATAAGCGAACGCAAACTCACACATGCCGACGCGCTTTTGAATTCATTCATACACAACGACGTAGATTGGTATTTCATAAGGGGGGTTTTACAGAATCAAAATAAATATTTTTTTTTTATTTCCATAGAGATTTCGAAAGGCCCAAGATCTTTCCAAATTTCTTAACCAATTTCAACAGTCGAAGTGAAAGGAGTTAATGAAATTTCATTTAGTTTAATTGTAAACATATAAAATTGATTCAATAGCTCAAAACCACAGGACGACAAGTATTTAATTAAGTAAAGCAACGAAAAAAGATATTTTAAAAAGATAAATATATTTGTACACTCAGAAAAAACACCTATATAAAAAAATGTCTCTATTTTCGATAATAGAAATTTTCTCTATTTCAAATAAAATTTTCACATATTCGAAGAAATATTTCTTCACTTGTGGGAAACAAAAATATTTCATGTCTCTATTATATTTTATATATGTCTCTATTATATTAGTATTTTTCTCGTACTAAAAACTTCTCATTTTAAGATAAAAATGTATAGAAAATGAAAAATGTTCTCTATTGTAGATAAACAATTCACTAATAAAAATGTTTTTTTCCATAAAAACAAATCCTTTCTCGAAAATAAAAAAGGCTTCTTCTTTAAAAACGATACATTTTTCTAATATTGAATTAGGTACGAAAAAAGCGTGAGAGCGAGTGAATGATGCTGTGAAAAGCAATTGTTGCATATTATTACGTTTATTTCTTCAAACGAATTCGCTTTATTTAACAGAGCTACACAAAGCTATGTTGTTTATTGCCACTGGTTCTTTGGATGCATTTATAAAATCGTTTTTCAGAAGATGTTTCTTATATATTTGTAAGGGCTACAAAAAAACAATGGCACAACATTAATTCTACCTCTGCCTTTTAACATATTTTTAAATAATATTTTTAAAACTGAATCACAATACCACATTAATACTTTTACTTTGCGTAGAATTGAGTTAAAACAAATGTTTCACAAAAATAAAAAAAGTGTGTTTTAGAAAAGAAATGTACGCAATAAAAAAAAAGTTGTTCCAATAATAAAAAAATATATCCCTCTTTTGAAGAAAGTGTTCTTTTTTTGTGAGCATTTATAAACGCAATTTATTAACATTTATTAAAATTAAATAAATATTTCTCTGTTTTCGGGCTAAAATTGACACAATAAAGAGAACGATTGAACCTGTTATAAATAATTATTTTTCTGTTAAAGAGAAGGTGTCTATATTGATGAGAAAATATTTATCTCTTTCATGGAAGCCTTTTACCATTTTGATGCCTTTTTTCTCATATTCCGAAAAAAAATTTTCTGAGTGTAGAGTTTATAACATCAGCGAGCTGGCAACTCTTTATATTTTTTGACAGCTGCAATGGAGAAACAAATTTGATGTCTTAAGTAGTAGTAGTTGTAATAAAATCAGTTCTGGTCTCTAGGCTAAAAAACAACTAAGTATAATCCATAAACATCGTCTTTATTTTTTAACTATAGCTTTTAACAATATTTATACATAGTTGTAGAAAAGAAGCCAATTTTGTAGAGTGCGAAGCCAATTTGTCGATAAGTTTCCTAATTCACAAAAATATCCTTATGAGTATTTAATATCGCTAAAACAATAAGGTGTTCTGTTCCAGTAGCATTTCGAAGCCAATTTTTCAAATCATTTAACGTGCAAAAGGCACCTTCACTGGAAGCTGTACTGCAGTGCAAAAAAACAATTATTTACAGAATTTTGTAAAATTACGGAAGCATCCATTTCTGACAGCAACACTTGTCGCCGCAAAAAAATTTAACTGTTTCCAGAGCTGTTCTGCAACCCTCATTTCTATTGTTGGTTCTTTTAGTGTTCATTAACTCAAGTTCGGTTCCCAACTTTTATATATCTTTTGCATTTGAATACCAGGCCCTTATAGTAATTTGCAATTATTTGAAAGTGCTTTGCAAATCATTTGATTAAAAAACTAATATACGAAAGGAATGAAAAGTTTAATTCGATAAAAATCCTCTGCTATTTCTGCCGTTACATTGCACCTTGATAAACGAGGCTTACTTATTTCCATTCCAAGTGAATAAAAGTCTGTCTAAGTTTTATTTAATACTACTTTAAATGTTTTTTATCGTTCTACCAGAAAATTTCAAAATTTGAAAAAAATTTTAAAATCTTTCAGTTCAACAATATTTATATGTTTACAGCATTATATTAGATCTTTATAAATTGTTTGCAACTGTATTGTCAGATTTGACGTAAATAAAAATATTTTATGTATTCTCAAGAAATCGTACAACTGACAAATGTGGCAATAAAATGCACTTTTAAATGCAAGAGCCCGAAATTCGGGCCTCTTTTGACAGTAAATAAAATAAATATATTTTTTCTATAAATTTTTTTAACACTTATCTATTCATATTGTAAGAATTAAAAAAAAATTTTAACGAAGTTAAACGCTGTTTAAGTAGACGGGAGGGTAAAATACAGTGTTCTTTTTGACACGATTTCAACCCTTCTAGTCATCTGAAAAAAAAGAATTATGAAATAATAAAAATGTCGCTACATTCCGGAATACGGAAAAAAATGACATACAGTTTTCAATATATCTTCATGTTTTGGCAAAAAAAAAATCATTTGGAATATCTGTGTTTTTATTTAATATATAAAAATATTCTGGATTTCTTAGGGTAGGTTGACCCCTTGAATTTCCCCCTTATCTACGGCGTTGGTCAGCGATACTTACGAATGCTTCTTGTAGTTTTGCAGATAAATAGCGATAATAAATTTTTATGCACACTAATATTAAACAAAAAAAAAACAAAACAGCATTTCTGGATATAGTTAGCAGCAAGACTTAGTTATACAGATACTAATAGACGTGAAGACCTTCAAACGAGCACGTCTGCCACAACGTAAGGAAAGCAAAATGAAAAATGAAAATTGGAGAATGTAGAATGTAGAAAACAGAATGGTGAATGAAGAATGTATGTTGAGTATAGAAGTTGTAAAAAGTTTTTATAGCTTGTGCACCTAAAAATAGAAACAGCCGGAGCTCGGGTAATAGGCACAGATACACACACACACACATAGCCACATACACATACAGCTAGCTCAGACTCACACAGATTAACACTCACACGCACACAAAACTCACACTTCCAAACAGACATTACCATAACCTGGTCATTTTGGTATTGGTGTGAAATAAGGCCTTGTAAGTAAGAGGAATTCGTTGGAGTCTGTGGAGGCTGAAATTTTAGAGGCCAAACTTAACGCGCAACAACCCGGTTTTTATAACGTTATTGTTTTGTTTTGTTCTTATCCCTCTCTCCCTCTTTCTTATTTGCTTCATTATTCTATAGTATTTTTTTCAAATTCTCTTGGTTTTAGATTGTTGTTTGTTTATTATTGTTTGTGTAATGCACACAGAATTGCACATTTTAACTGACACGGCAACAACACCTACTTTCACAAAATTCAAATTAAAAAAAAGAAACTGTTACTGCAAATTTTATAACAGCGTTACCACACTCAGAAAAAAGTTTCTCTAAATATAAGAAAAAAGGCATCATATTTAGAGAAAAATGGTACTGACTTTGCTCCAGAAAATGCTTTTCTCTAAATGTAATCCCAAAAATTCACTGAAAATGGAAAAAAGCTCTAAAAGCTCATCTATAAAGACACCTACTTTTTAACAGAAAAACTTTTCTAAATAACAGGTTCAACTGTTTTCTTTATTGTTTCAATTTTTCTCGAAAACAGAGAAGTATTTATTTATTTTTAAGAAATCTTTTAATTGCGTTTTTAGTTTCTCACAAAAAAAAGAACACTTTCTTCAAAAGAGATATATATTTTCTTAATATTGTTTCAACACATTTCTTTATAGTGTACATTTTTTGCTGAAACAGATAAGTATATCTGCTTTATGATATTTACGATTAAAAATGTCTTTTTGTGATACATTTGTTTTAATTCAGTTTTACACAAAGCGCAAATATTTAAAATAATTAAATAGTTAAAAATATGTTAAGAAGTAGAGGTAGAATTATCGTTGTGGCATTGTTTTTCGGGAACTCTTATAAATGTTCCAGACATTTCTTCTGAAAAACGATTTTATATATGCATCCAAGGAACCAGTGGTAATAAGCAACATCGCTTTGTGTAGTTATGTTAAATAAAAAAAAAATCATTTTGAAGGAACAATCATCATAATATGCAAATATGCAACACTTGCTTTTCACAACATCATTCAATCGGTCTCACGTTTTCTATTTTTTTCTTACCTAATTCAATATAAGAAAATATATCGTTTTTAGAGAAGAAGACTCTTTTATTCTTTAAAAAAGGATTTGTTTTTATTGAAGAAAATATTTTGCATAGTGATTTGTTTAACTACATTTTACATAGTGATTTGAGAAAATTTTTCTTTTTCTATAATTTTTTCTCTAAAAATTAGCATTTTTTTATCGCGAGAAAAATACTTATAATTTTTAGAAACATGAAATCTGTGGTCTCAAGGAATAACGACTAAACTCAAAGTATCGTAAAAAGTGATATTTTAACTGCACGAACTGTGACCCATTTTTTTGAAATATATATACCGTTACAAAAAAAAATATGTGCAGACATAAGTGATGATCAATTCTGGTCAAAAAATGGATATCGGCATACTTCCAAAAATTAGCAATAAAGTAAAACCCATATCGCTTTTTTACGATATTTTGAGTTTAGTCATTATTCCTTGAGACCACAGAAATTTTTTCACTTCCCAAGTGAAGAAATATTTCTTTGAATATGTGAAAATTTATTATCTTATTGAAGAAAATTTTATTTGAAATGGAGAAAATTGCTACTATCGAAAATAGAGAAATTTTTTATCACAAAAATATAGCTACTTTTTCTGAGTGCAAACTTACACGTTAAGATATTTTAAATACTTTAAACTGTTAGTTCCTTAAAAGTGTGCAGCATAATTAATCGAAAACCATCTATAAGAAACCAGTTTAATTTATCGATTTTTTTCAAAACAAAATCTAAGAACCAAGGCATGAGTCTTATACAAGCAACATTTGGTCTTTGACCTGAAAGGAAAAGGATAGATTATTTTAGGAAGAATTGATGTGAACCATACGTGAATTATCGATTAGGTGGAAAAACCGTGAAAGGCAGTTTCAATTGCTTACAAACGAGGCTAGTATTTTTCCTTAACCTCGGCAAGCACTTCCAGCTCTCGGTTGTTCCTGTCCTTTAATTCCACATGTTCCACAATTTACTTGTGGACTTTTTTCCAACAATTGTTGAATGTAGTAAAGAACAAAGAAAGCCAGAAGAACTATGCCCGAACCCGGATTCGAACCGGGGACCTCTGAGTTGACAGTCTAGCGCACTCTTCACAAGACTAGAAAGGTCGACAAATTGGTTAATTGGCTTCTGATTGTTGCAAATATCACTTTCTCTTTCTGGTAACGATTTGTAAGCTTAATTTTTACTAACGACCTGAAGTTTTAGAGGGATGCAAATTAAAAATATTTCGGTATGTGAAATTTTTAGCTAATTTCAAATATCCCATATATAAGCTTTTTATTAAAAAATAGAAACCAAGTTCGAAAATCAGTCAAATCGGTTGATAACTCCGTCTACCTTCCGTACAAAGTGACTTTAACAAAACAGTAAAATTTGTTCTATATAATAACATAAAATTGTACATAAGCTCTGAGCCTTCATATACACTCTGAGTATGAAATTTGTACAAATCGAATGAAATCCACGCCTACCTCCCATACAAAGTGACATTATGAAAATTTATGTAAAACTTTATGTAAAATCCCCTTAAATTCCACAAAATGGGGGAACAATAGCTTCAAATTTTGCAAATGAGTTTTAATCTTATCAATACACTCGATATTAGTAATTTTGTAAGGAAAACTGAAAACTCCGTTTACTTCCCATACAAAGCGACTTCATTAAAATAGTAAAACCTTCATAAAAACTAAATGTGTAAGCTTGATATGCTTTGATAATTAAAATGTCTTAGTTCCACATTTAAAACATTTGAATAAAAACCACGCCCTGTAAGAGTAACGTCATCAAAATACTTAAACATTCAAGACTTCGAATAAACTAAAAAAAAACGGCTGTGGGGGTATTTCAACTTCGGTTAAGTCGAAGATACATAATTTCTTACTAGATTTTCTTAGAATTATAAAAAAAAAATTATAAAGTAATAAAAATACGTATTCATTAAATTTTTCGTGTCTTGTGTGATCCTGACCCAAGAAAACAAGTTTGTTATTAGGTCTGTTTCCGTACTAACTTCCAGTAATTCTAATAGAATAGAGAGTGACATTTTGCATGTTATTCTTCTCTCTCGAGCTCAAAAAATTAAAAAAAAACGCTTTCAATCAACTTCAAGTTACTTAAATCGAGTACGGAAACAGACCTTTTATGTTTACATATGTAATAAAAACTTCTTTAAAAACTTTTTTCACGCCTTTTATGGTTTTATAGCAGCAAACTGTTGGAGCATAGAATGATTCGTGACAAAAACAACAACAAATCTATGCAGAATCAATGCAGTCACTTTTCGAACTTTTAAAATAGTAGAAAAACATTGCTCTGAAAGGAATAAATCACAAGTAATTCTGTTTTGATAAAACAACTAAAAACATAATTGTTAATTAATAGCTAAATTGAAAGAAAAAATTATCTCCGCCAATTGCAGGAATCGAACTCACTACCTCTTGGTTTATAAACTAACCTTTTAGCCCACTCGGCTATTTACGCAAATCTATTTACTCGGTATAAGTGCGTACTAGGTAATCCACTCCCGGAAGCTTTTCTCGATCCCAGGATTGTCGGTATTGAAAATTTTGATCCCGGGATCCCGGGATTAGTTCGGGTTGGAAAACTTTAGGAATTAAATAATTCAAAATACAACGTTTTTAATACAACTATTAGTTAGTTATTACTTGAAAATAAAAAATGTAAATTAATTCATTTATAAAGCAACAAAAACAAAACAAAACACATTAAGGGTATTCAAAATTGCGTTGGTTTTAGTGCAGTTAAAAATCCTCGTGGTATTGATACTACACTTTACCGAGCGGTTTTTATATTTTTTGTTGTTTTACAGGAAATCTCTAAAAACGAAAAGTGTGGTAACTTTAAGTAGTCAAATGATACGTTTAATAAACGTGGTATTTAAAGTTCCATAAACAACTGATCGATTGCCAGTTATTTTCTAATTGCAAAAATGGAAAAAGCTCAAAATGCAAGTTAAACTTTTTATGCCATATTAACAAAATTTATTAAATTGAAAAGTTAATTTATTTGCATAGCAACAAAAAGCTATAGTGGGAGATTCCCAGCCAAAAGGTGCTCGTATTTTAAAATCTATTTTAAAAGGTGCTCGTAATTGTGGTTTTCAGCTATGGCGAAAAAAAAACCACAATACTACGATACCACATAATTGTGAATACCCTTATTGTTAGTAAACAGAAAAATCTTAAATAATATTAGTGACTTGTAAATTGAATTAATTTAAGGAATAAAACATAGAAAAATATAATGTACAGAACAGTTTAAGGTATTATAATATGATTGTTATATATTTTTTTTAGACACCGTCTTGATGTTTTTTTTGTGTTTCAAGAAAATTAAGGTTGGAAAAAACTTTTCAAAATTAAATTTTTTGTTTTAATTATTTTTAAAGTAAAACATTAAGCTGATCAACGCGTCTTATTTTTCATTAGAGAGCTTTGTTCGAATATTAATACAAATATAACCCGCTGATGACAAGCACTATTCTGATTCGATGCTAGTTGGAGAAATAGTTGTACGATAATCTTAAGCAATTTGTAATTTTCGATTACGATTACCTTCACCACCAAACAAAAGTATTCCTAAGTCAGAATATCTGACAATTTTTAAATACATAGCTGACTTCCTAATGTTGCAAATTTTTCTAAAACTTTGCAAAGTCTTTGCTCCGGTGATTCATACTCATCGTCCTAAATATGTTCCTTTTCTACTCATCGTCCTAAATATATTCTTCAGCCTCAATAAAGGTTTCTCTAATTCTATATCAATATCAACTTAAATTGAAATGGTTGCATTTACATGAATATTAGTTAAATACATTTTCTTAAATCCCGGGATTAAAAAGGGCTTAAATAGTCCGGGATCCCGTGATTGACTTCCCTAGTGCATACTTAAAAAAATTTCAATAAAGTAGCCCCGTAGGCAATTTACCTAGTTATACGCAAAAGAAGGCATGCTAGTAGTGCTACTATCGACGTCAATATACCTTCATTGATCGCTGTATTGATGAGTGCTTCTGTAATACCTACCTTTTGAAGGTTCTGAGTATTTTCATATTATTTTCAGAACAATTTAAAAAAAAATCTAAATTTAAAAAAAAAAATAAAATGCAAATTTTTTCAAGCTAAGTATCTACTAAATAATTTCACAAATAACATATACGGAATTAAAAAAATAAAAATATGTCTTTTGTTGTTATGCACTCTCATAGTTAAAAAATTATTTCCGGTGTTTCCATTTAAGTAAAATTTTACATCACTAAAAATATAATGTTCAATGTTGAAAACTTTAGAAATAAAGACTGGATTAAAATAAATTTGAAAAGATATTTTTTTTACAAATTTTGAAAAAATTTGCTATAAAACATTACTTAGTAATTATCATTTTCAAATTTATTCCGCATCAGACTGACTAATTTATATATCAAGTATTAAATTTAAAAATTTTAATTTTAGGAAAAAACTACCATCACGTATAATTCAATTAAACACAAAAAATGCAAAATTGCACCTCTATCTTTTTTCATTCACTTTCTAATAAACAAAAGATTACTTTTTTAAAATTTCAGCAAATGCAAAGGGTATCTTTTTTTCTCTTCACTGCTGAAATTTTAAAATTTTTGAATAATTTCAAGAAACATCGTATTTTTAAACTATTTTTAAACTATTTTATAGCTTATTGACGGCTTTTTTAAGAGCAATATTATTTAATGTATTGCATTTTATTTGATTCAAAAATATATATTTTTATTTACATTAAATAGCTTATTCGAGAGCTATGATATTTTTATCTGTAAAAGGTATATACTTTGATGAAAATTGGTAAATGCAGATAAAATAATACCTACCTCTGTAATACCTACCTTTTGAAGGTTCTGAGTATTTTCATATTATTTTCAGAACAATTTAAAAAAAAATCTAAATTTAAAAAAAAAAAACAAAATACAAATTTTTTCAAGCTAAGTATCTACTAAATAATTTCACAAATAACATATACGAAATTAAAAAATAAAAATATGTCTTTTGTTGTTATGCACTCTCATAGTTAAAAAATGATTTCCGGTGTTTCCATTTAAGTAAAATTTTACATCACTAAAAATACAATGTTGAATATTGAAAAACTTTTGAAATAAAGACTGGATTAAAATAAATTTGAAAAGATATTTTTTTTACAAATTTTGAAAATATTTGCTATAAAACATTACTTAGTAATTATCATTTCCAAATTTATTCCGCATCAGACTGACTAATTTATATATCAAGTATTAAATTTAAAAATTTTAATTTTAGGAAAAAACTACCATCACGTATAATTCAATTAAACACAAAAAATGCAAAATTGCACCTCTATCTTTTTTCATTCACTTTCTAATAAACAAAAGATTACTTTTTTAAAATTTCAGCAAATGCAAAGGGTATCTTTTTTTCTCTTCACTGCTGAAATTTTAACATTTTTGAATAATTTCAAGAAACATCGTATTTTTAAACTATTTTATAGCTTATTGACGGCTTTTTTAAGAGCAATATTATTTAATGCATTGCATTTTATTTGATTCAAAAATATATATTTTTATTTACATTAAATAGCTTATTCAAGAGCTATGATATTTTTATCTGTAGAAGGTATATGCTTTGATGAAAATTGGTAAATGCAGATAAAATTAATCTGATTAAAGTTCATGTTGTGAGTCTAAACCTCCATGTATTTCCATAATTCTCTTAGTTGAAGAACAATACGTCTTAGTTGAAGAACTTTAGTTGAAATTACAAAACGAGATGTAAACAGTTTCGCTTCAAAAAATAAGTAAAAAGAGATTAAATATTTTTTTTCTCCAAGATTCTCACAATCTGTGCGGATTAGCAATAATCACTTAAGTCATCTTAAGACAGAAGTGACTTTTATGAGAAATCACTCAAGCAAATCACAAAAAGAGGTGTAAACAGTTTCGCTTCAAAAAAAAAGAGATTAAATATTTTTTTTTTTCTTCAAGATTCTCTCATCTGTGCCGATAAGCATAATCACTTAAGTCGCCTTAAGACAGAACTGACTTATTGATGTAGCTTTATTCCACGCATATTAGCATTATACCCAGTAGGGGAAGTAATCATTACTGAACTAGTTATATAATGATTACTTGGTAATGGGAGGTAGTTCCCTGCTGGATTACAACACACACAAATAAGGCATTATTTTAACATGGTCGTGTCATAATCGGCAATGTTTGGTGCTTACATCCAGCATTACTGATAAGTCAAAGGTGAACTAATTACATCCAGCATTACTAATAAATCAGAGTATTATTAGTTACCACCTGCATTACCTATAAGTCAGACGTCAACTACTTTTCGCCTTCATTTCCCACAAGTCAGAGGTTAACTACTTACCACCCGCATTACCTATAAGTCAGAGGTCAATTCCTTTTTTTCCGCTTTAATGTTGCTTGATCTACTTTCTGTCAAATGGGAGGTCAACTACTTACCACCTCCATTACTCTTAAGTACGAGGTCAACTACTTACCTCCAGTATTACCTATAAGTCAGAGGCAAGCGCTTCGGTAGCGAATTTCATCTGGGGGGGCTGTATAAATGCTGGTGCAAAAAAGTTCACCAAAATTTCTTCACATGAAACATGAAGAAGAGAGAAAGAAGAGGAAAATATATAATACAAAAATATTATCGTTGTAAAAAACTGATATTTTGAATAACTTTTCCTTTTAAATTGTATATCTAGCTAAAAAAGTGGGGGGCAACTGCCCCCTTTTCTCCTGCTTTCTACGCCAATGGTCAGAGGGTAACTAATTACCTCTCGTATTACTTGTAAGCCAGCATTTTTACCTGCAGTATAACTTATAAATCAAGGAGTAACTACTTAGCTTTATTACTGCCAAAAAAGAGTACTCGTTGTTTTGTTTTAGTTGAAATTAATTTTTTATTTATAAATTATAACTATATACATATAGAATTAGGTCAAAAATTTTCAAAAAATTAAAAAACTAAAGTTTAATACAAAAATTTTAAAATACTTGAAAAGTCCAATATACATTTTTGTATTAAAAAATTGCAAATTTTAAAATAAATTATAAAAAAAGAATTAAAACTCATTAAACATCTTAATTACAAAATAATAAAAGCTTGTCTAATTTTAATGAAGCATTTTTTGTTTTTGTTGATACATTTATTTTTAAAGAAAGTAATATTAAAGCTTTTTAAGCTCTTTTTTAGTTCTATGTAAAAATCTCCTTTGTATAGAAATCCCTTCTTTAAAAGTGCACCTGTAATTAAATATATATAATACTAATTACGAAGCAATCATTTGAAATGACACGTTAAGATCGCACTTTGAAAAAAAAGTAATAAATATCCAACCATGAAACTTGAGGCAATTTTTACCGTAGATTATTTAAACTACGTTTTTGAGATTCTTGAACTGTTTTCAATGATTAATTTTCAATTCTTTTTTTTATGTCGTTATTGTTTGCTACAATTCATAAATTTTTAGAAACTTCTGAAGAATTACAAGTGTCTGTCGGAGTTAAATTTATTTTTCTTATTAAAATAGTAAATATATAATTATTTCTTTTATAAAAAGATAAAAAAATAATTGATTTTTGTTTAAATGTTTTGTTGTATTTCACTTTATAGTATAAACTTGATCAACCGAACGCATGGAAATCACTTTGAGCAATAAAGATCTAGCAATTGCACTTTAGGCATCGAAACCGGTCTCAAAACAGAGCCATAATTGAATGCGCATTTTTTTACTCCCTTTTTTGTTGTTGTTTTTGTTTGAGAAGACAAAAAACATTTTTTGAGTTTGAAAACATGAACTGACATAAAAGAAAAAAAAATATATATTTTTGTTGTTAAATTATCAGGTATTACAGCTTAGGTCAAGGTTCATTTATAAGGTTGTGGCACTTGAGAGAAATGCACTCTTTTTCTGCCTTTGCTTGTCGATGTGCTTTTCTTTGTTCTATGCATTCATTTTCTTGATTTCTTTTCATCCATTCTGACAGTTCGATCGAGCTCGCTCTCAAGTACCACAACCTTATAAATTAACCTCAGCTAAGGTTATTTATTTTCAAATCGTAAGCCAGGACGTAAGGTTTTGAGTTGATAGGCTACATTCATGACTGTTGTTACGGGGCATTTCGTAAGCGAAGGCGTAATGACATGTGCTAACAGGATAACTAGTTACTGAGCTAGTTATGGCCGTAGTGACTTCTCATTTTCCTACTGGGCAAGCACACAAAACCTGGATGTTCTTGAATGACCTTAGCCAAAGTTATGACCCCAAAACTAAAGACTCTTTCATGTAATTGAAAACTTTGAAGCACGATTTCTCGAAACTTTGAAATCAGAATTAAGCTGATATTGCTTAACATAAGGTTATCGACACAGAAGATAAGGTTAAAAATTCGCTTTATAACATTAATTTTAGTCTTGGTTTGAATTTCTTAACTTTCGCTCAGTTAATGCTAATCTAATTATGATTATGTCAGTTACATTAATAAACGTAAGCTGTTGGCGGGAAAAATAAATCATTGGACATGAAATATTCAACAAAAGCAAGTCTTAGTTTTTATCTCTTATTTTATGGTCTTTTGTGTGTGCGCAAAATAATGTAATTAACGGTGATTTCTTACCTGCAGATACAATGAAAACCAACGCTTTATTAAAATTTATTACTTTAGAATTTTTTAATATTCATTATTCCCTAATCTTGTAAGCAGAGTCTTTAAAAAAAATCTTTTTGGGGCATGGTACAAAATATTGTCATATGACATGAAGTGAAGGAAAATTTTAATGTATGAAAATACATTTTAAAGCCTTGCACTTGCAAATCAATCCTCACATGTGTCCTTTAAAAAAGGCAATATACGCACGTTTAATGATGATATTACGCTATTTGAACACAATCAAGATTAAAACAATTTGTGTTGCAACAAAAACAAACACAAAGGCAACAAAAATCTGGTTATAAATTACTGCGAGGCTTTGTCCAGCGCGACACAACTGCGCAAATCACAATTACAGTCACATGATACAATCACACTAGCAAGCAACAAACTCCCACACTCAACTACACACAAACACACACACGTGCACACATAACAGTTTGTTCTAAGGTCAACACTGAGATAACAATTTCATTTTATGCACTTTGCACTTTGTATGAATACGTGCGTGTGTGTGTGTGTGTCGTTTTCCTACATGAATGTGTTTTCATTGTCCCTTCACACATTTAGAAACACAAACACACAACGTTGTTAGCAGCAGTATGACTGGACAGCAGATTTTGAAACGTTTGCCAGAACTGCCAACTACTGAATCCTTACTAACAAATTTTATAGTTGAGGCGCGTGTTAATTGGTCACTGCATGCGTTCACAAGGCCACAAACTTGTGCACTTACACTCACAATCACACACACACTCACATTCAATTCCTTATCAAGCCCAAATGTTTTACTATCAACCAACGTCCTGTTGGCCATCGTTTTGCTGCTGCTGTTGCGCTTTCTGGCTTTTTTCACATTTTATAAGTTCTCCCAATGTTGCCACTTGTCGACGTTCGCATGTGTCCAAAACAATCTTGAAGTCGTTAACATAAAGTCTAATTTGCTCTGTGGCATCGGGGAACACGACTAGCATTTGAGGCATAGAAGGCACAGAGTATGTTTTTTTTTCTTCTTCTCCTGCGCCAAAGTTTATGAAGATTTTTATTGCCTGCAGAAACTATGACATACAGTGGCACATAGTCCCATAAAGACATCAAAATCAACGACAATTATGTGTGGACTAAAAGTCAAGCTATTTCTATGTAGCTATAAAAAACTTTTATTGTGGAGTAAATTTTAATGAAAGCAACCTTTAAATTGGTTGCTTAATAAAGAAGTTTGATCTTCCAGCTCTTAGTTTTTTAACTGAAATGAAAAACTTAAATTAAAGCTAGAGATGGATAGTCGAGTAGTTGAAAAGTAGAGTAGTCGAAAAGTCGACTTTTTCATAAAATTTTTCGACTTTTTAAAGTCGATTAATGATTTCAGTTATTAGTCGAAAATCGATTTTTTTGTCGAATATTTTTGGTTTTTGTGAATTTTTTTTAAGTGAAAACTTCTTTAGGCGCGTTGAACGATTTTGGTAGAAGGTAAGTCTTTGGTTTGCGTCATCGTCATCGTCATTTTGCGAGTATTTCTCGTCATCAATAGGGCTGTTCACATTTCAAAAAGCTCATCAAATCGATCATCAAATGATTTGACAAATGATTTGACCAACAAAATTTGTATGGATTTGATGGCGATTTGATGAGTGTACACACATCAATTGTGAAGACGTGAAGTCTATTTTAATGCCTCCACTTGAGATCCGCCACCAATTCGGTTCATCCAATCTAACGTTGCGCAACCGATGTGATAATGCTCTTCTCTGTTCGTCGTTGTAGTAGATTTGCTTAGTAATTGTTGTTGTAAATGTATTTTAGTTCAGCTACAGATCTACGTATACATTGAAAGAAAAACAGTAAATATCCTTCAAGATTATTTTATGACAGACCGATTTGTCAGCAGATAAACTTATTGATGATTGCTTGCTGCGTTTGCTGAGCGCCTGGTAGCCAAGATCCAAGAAAGTGTATTTGAGTTTCATGACCTACATAAAAAACATTGGTAGTTTTATAAATTTCGATAGCATATTCTCTGACTGGGACCATGGTATAATAGGTAATAAATAGGAGTGACATTTCGTGTTTCAACCATCAAATGTCAAACAAAAGAAAACAAAATAGGGAACGTGTGTCACACACATTGGCCGCATTCAGAGGAGTCACCCATTGTGAATGGATCATTTCATTGCAAAGGTTTCTCACTTAAATTTAAAAAAAACAGTTGCCAACTATTGACTCCGCTGAAAGCTGCCAATGTGTTTGACACACTCACTTTATATTGTTTTCTTTTGTGTGAAATTCGATGGCCGCAGCTCGTGAGAAAATAAGTTGTCGTCAAAGCTACCTAATAATAATCTTATCATGAATGGGACTGCATCGTCCAAAAATTTTGTGTTTCTTATTCAGCTACCATAAGCCTTTAGTATCTTTTTAAGAATATAATGCAATGATTAATGACACAAACTGATTAATGTAAATGAAATTCAATGAAATTTATGTAAATACAAATTCTATGTATACGCATTTTAAGTGTATATTAATTATTTCAATAAGTTTATTTTATATTTTTGTTTGTTTTACTTTGTTTTTTATACTAAAACCCATAATTTAAAATAAACCGAAATGATAAAAGACGAAAATAATGTCCATTAATGATGAACCGGATGTATGGATGAACCGAATCGGAGGCAGAAAAAAAGTGCTTTTTGCTTGCTATATTTTCTGTTTTCCTTGTAGCAAGATCTTAAATGCACGCATTAAAAGAGACTTCAAGACGAATCAAACAAAATATCATATATAAAAAATAGAAAATTTATTTTATTTTATGAGGATTATTTTTCATTCAATAGTGCTCCCTGTATTTTATTTTTGTATCAGCAATATTCAATTTAAATGTAATAATATAGTTTGGTGTAATTATAAAATAAAAATGCAATCTGAATAAAAAATATTTTGAAAGATATAATCAAAGTCTGAGGGAGTGAAAATATAAAAAGTTTTTCCTATTAGCATGAAAATTTTTATAAAGCAGCTAAGCGAACCGTGGCAGGACAAAGCCTTCCAGGGAATACTAATATTTTATATATTGGTTTTCGCTTCGGTCGGCAGTCCCTTCACTACCATACTTTTTTTATTCATAATTAATATAATTTTGTTACAATAACAAGTAGGTTTGTATCGATAACACTTAGTTTTCTCTTAGTGAAAAATTATTGCTATATAAGAGCAACACTGGTCCGTTCAGTTCGCCAACAACGCAGCCAACTTGAGAAAACAATATAATGCTAATTGCCAGCGCTGCCGAAAGTACTGCTGTTGTATTATTTTACTCCTATTGGATAGTGCGTACACCCCAAATATCAATAGTAGTACTAAAATTATCAGCAACCTTATAAGCCACATGTTGTAATTTTTATAGACTTTCATCTACTTTCCAGCGCTGCAGGGTATGAAATAAACGATGCAGTAAAGGGGTAAATATGTATATGAAAACTTAAGCAAATACTTTCATGAACATTGCAATATCTTTTAAGAATTTGCAATCTAAAATATCAATACTGATGCCACTTATTGTCATTTTTCAACTACTTATAAGTAAATCATTAGTATGGTTCAATATTGAAAAATATGATGAACAAAAAAAAATATAAAATTTTTAAATAAATTATGAATTGGTGAAACAAAAATTACAATAACAATCCAACATTTCAAACACGCAAACAACAATCGCTGAGCCCGATATTGTGATATTTCTGATGAATATACAAATGACGACATTTGGGACTTTATTGACCGATTCATTAGCAAAGTAACAATGCAACAGAAGTTGATGAAATTCCTACTCAACTACGCCAATACCTTGCACAACCACCAGCAAATCGTAAATTAAACAAAAATCTATTTTTATTGTGGTATATTATTATTATGCCTATATTGCACATAGCAATACATTCACGCCTACCTCCCATACAAAGTGGCTATATGAAAATGGTAAAATTTCTTTGAATTCCTCAAAAATTAATTCAATTATACACATCAGCTTTAACCTCAAATATGCTCTCTGAGTATGATACTTTTTAAGATCGATTGAGAACTATGCCTACCTCCAATATAAAGTGGCTTAAGGGCCCATTAAAATTTTGTGAGAGAAAAAAACCCTGTTTTATTTTAAAGCGACTTTTTATTAAGGTACCTCACGAAAAAAGTTGTTAGGCACAGTTGCTCAAGATAATACTTGGTTTATGTTACGATAATTCTACAAATATAAAGACTCTGCGATAGCCATCCGTGAGCTGGAATTGTTTGAAATAACCTCAAAAAAGTTTTTTTAAAAAATTAAAAAAATGCTGTCAGAAATTACAACCCGGAAAAAGCTCTTTCAATCTGCATAACAAATTTCAAAATTATGTATTCGGATTAAAAATAATGCTGTTTTTCTTGCATTGTTTTTGAATTGTTTTTCACAAAAATTCAAAACACTTCATTATTTCTAATGCGATCCTCCCTTTCAAGATATCGTTGGAAAGGGTTTGAGTGTACGCATTGATTCCTTGTCAGAATTGCTTTAATTGATTAATATTCAAACTAAAATATTAAATATAAAATACAACACTGAAAAAATATTGTAAGAAATTTAAAAAAAACATAAAAGTAATGTAGATATCTGAATTTTGTAAGTTTTTGTATGGAAATACAATAAAAAAATATCAAAAATATGCATGAAAAACAGCATTACCTTTAACCTGATTGTAAGCATTTACAAATTTTTGATGCTGATTAGACGATCTGTTATCGACCTATAATTTCTGACAGTTAATTTTCTCACAATTATTACACTAGTCAATATTTTTACAAAAAAACTCAATTTTTAGAGGTTATTTAAAACCACTCCAGCACACATCATCAAAGCATAAAACAAGGATTATTTTGAGCATTTGTGCCGAATAACTTTTTTTTTTTATGGAGCGTGAGGCGCTTTACTGTTTAAGTGAGGTAACTTATTTTTTACACTTTTATTATACAGGGTCAGCCATCTAACGTTTTTTTTCAACAAGTGCTTATTTCGTGAATGGTAACACTTAGCTCATGTCTGATTTGACAGATAATTAGTTTTATAATTCCGCTAAATGAATATGGTTGTATATACGCTTGAACAACGCTGGGAAATATTGCGACATTACTTTGAAAATCATGGTAATGTTGCAGAATGTGTGCGAAAATTGCGCACGGATTTTGGAAGAAGAGAAGCACCGTCAGCTCCGTATGTTCGTTATCTTGTGAAAAAAGTGAAAGAAACTGGCATTTTCATCGATAAACCAAAGCGTGAAAAGCCAAAAGCAGTGCGTATACCCGAGAATATTGCTGCTGTGGCAGAAAGTGTGCGTGAAGCGCCATCAACATCAATTCAGCGTCGTTCTCAACAATTGACCATTTCGGAGACATCATTGAGACGAATTTTGCATAAAGACCTTGGTATGACGCCATACAAAGTCCAATTGGTTCAGGAGTTGAAGCCAACAACTGACCATCCAATGCGTTTTCGCTTCGCTAAATGGGCCTGCGATCGATTTACAGAAGATGCCGATAAACAAGCAAAATTGTCACATTTGGGGCACAGAAAACCCGCACGCATACATTGAAAAGCCGTTGCACCCAAAACGAGTCACTGTTTGGTGCGGATTTTGGTCCAAAGGTATAATTGGGCCATTTTTCTTCGAAAATGAACAAGGAGTGGCCGTTACAGTCAATGGCGATCGTTATCGGGCCATGTTGAACAAATTTTTGTTCACAAAAATTGAAGAGGAGGATATTGGAAACATTTGGTTTCAACAGGACGGCGCACAGTGGGATTTGTTCATACAATGTTTGGCAAAAAATATAAGGAGTGCTCATAGAATGTTGAAATTTTGCTCTGAACCTTTGAAGTTCAAGAAAGCTCAATTAAGAAAAAAATAAAGTTTCATCAAAATTGGCCACGCCTACTGCCCACCGCCCATACAACCCAAAGTTTATTTTTGGCCCAAAGGTTTTGAAATTTGGCACATAGCCTTTTATTACCTCAATTAAGAATAAAATAAAGTTTCATGTAAATTGGCCACGCCCACTACCCACCGCCCATACAACCCAAGGTTTATTTTTGGCCCAAAGTTTTTGAAATTTCGCACATAGCCTTTTATTACCTCAATTAAGAATAAAATAAAGTTTCATGTAAATTGGCCACGCCCACTACCCACCGCCCATACAACCCAAAGTTTATTTTTGGCCCAAAGTTTTTGAAATTGGGCACATAGCCTTTTATTACCTCAATTAAGAATAAAATAAAGTTTCATCTAGATTGGCCACGCCCACTACCCACCGCCCATAAAACCCATATTATATTTTTTACTTTACTTTCTGGAGAACCTTAATCTATAATTTCTATAATCTTTATTTCTGGCTTCTTGGGCTTCTTCAGAAAGCATGCCAATAGGAAGTATTGCCGCATCCATGATATCTTTTCCGTGTATCAGTATTTTGTGTACTGTTACTGGCATATGATACCAACTATATTTTTCAACAAAAAGTTTTGCTGTATCTTGCGCAAAATTCTTGAACTTCAAGGAATTAACTTTTTTGCTACAAGTTATTATTTGCTACAAGTTATAATGCGAAATCGATCAATTAGTTGCTCCTCTACACCAGTCACATGGCAACAAGTGCGGGATTAGAAAAGAAACGCTTGGATGTATTTCCATCGTTAGTAGACCCAGTTCCTTGTTGAACTGCATCCACTCGTATACCTTCTGAATTCGAAGTTTATTTTCCAGTTTTAGACTTTTGTGTTCGTCCTTGAGCGCCGACCATCTTTCAAATGGTTTGTAGGCAATATGAAGTATTCACTCCATAAATTTTATGCGAGCATGTAAGGAGGAAACGCCCATTTTGATTGCTTCACCATCAATAGCTTTGCTTAAAACTAAATTAAGATTATTCATTTCAGTAGGTTTCGCTTTGCAAATTTAACAAACAGCTGCTGAAGATGTATCTGTAACCGTTTGAGCTGTCTTGCCATCTTACATTGTAAACACGAAATTATGCTTGATCGAAAATTGCTTCCCGCATGCTACAACTTCGGTTGAAGCTAATTCAGCTGCCTTGAACCTCTTTGTGCGAACTTGACAATCTTCGAAATCTTTCGCTGGCCTTCCTAGTTTCGTTGAACAACTAGGCTCGCTATTAAGTGATACTTCAAATACAGCTGAAAACACAATAGGACAAATCATTTACACATATAAAATTTTATAACTCTTTAAACGTACTTTTTAGCCAATCTTCATTTTTTTAAAAAAATGGGATTTTAGTTTATGCGATTCTTGCCACCGTTTTTTGAAATGACCAAGAAACCTCTTTTGAATTGCTCTTTTCACTATATCGATTTCTTCATCCTGAAGCATTGCATTTTTTGATTTAATAAATCGGTTATTAATTCCAAACTTGCATTGCAATTAATGAGTTCGTAACTCAGTTCACTATGTAACACAGAAAATAAACTCATTTTAATGATATTTCTTTCACTTCGCTATTTGCTATTTTGACGTTGTATTTTTATTGTTGTTAAATCATATGGTTTTGTTTTTATCCTATTCCAAATAAGTTATTGTTGTAACTAAATGTCATAATAACGCACGTGCCTAAAAGCATGCCATATCTTTTTGTAATTTTTTTAAAAATAAAAATTTCATGAATTTAGAGACAAATTTTATGATTTTACAAAAGATTATTAATTATTTAAACTTTTTTTTTTTAGTTGATAGTATGGAGTCCTACCTTCCATTTTATTATAGCGGGAGCACCTAGCACGACCGAGCAACCTTTTTTTTCTTCCAAGGAAGTTTGCAATCATGGCACATTATAGAACAAATTTTATTCTATCATATCTTTTAAACAATATGAGCGAACTTTATAATTTTTTTTTAAATACGCAGAAAAGGCTGTAGTTGAAAAAAATCACTATTTAAATCAGAGCAATAAAATTATCTTACGTACAAACACTATAGAAGTGCGTAAACAGTTTTCAATATTTTAGACCAAAATTTACATGTGGCTTTACTTCATTATTTCAAAGGCAATTAAAGGTTTTTTTGGGATAAAATTTATGGATTCTTCATACTGAATCAATTTTCTACAAAACTGCATTATTACATTTTTAAATTTTATGTGTCGAAAAAATTACTTATTGCACAAATAATTCCACTGTGCGGCGCTACGTGCCACACAGCCGAAGCTACACTCGATGTTTTGCGCCCTGTTTTTGAAGATCGTATTATCAGCCGCAGAGCTGATGTCGTTTGGCCACCTCAGAGCTGCGATTTGACACCGTTGGACTATTATTTGTGGGGTGCCCTCAAAGATAAGTGTTACGCCGACAAGCCAGAGACAATTGACGCTTTAAAGGACAATATTTGTGAAGCCATTGGTGAAATACAGCTGCATACAATCGATAATGTGCTTAATAATTGGACCGATCGTGTAGGTCCAGCCGAGGCAGCCATTTGAATGAAATTATTTTCTATTATTAACTGGAAGGATTTTACTTTCAAATAAAAAAAGAAATTTTGAGAAAATATCCAGTAGTTTTTTTATAGAATTTTCAAAAAAAAAAGTTATTTGGCGGACCCTGTACTACTTTTAAACAAAACTGATTGGATAACAAATATTAAATAATACAGCAGAAAACCATAGTTTAGTAAAGCATTTGAAATATGCAGTGGAAATGATTTTTTGGAGTTTATGCAGCAAAAAAAAACTAAGTTTCTGCTAAAATTTGTTGAGCTTTTATTCGAAGATTTTGGAAACACGTATAATTTTACTAAAATGGTAGTTAAAAAACTAATTTTTAACTAAAAATGTCTTATTTGAAAGTTAAAAATCTACTTTTTCAAAACACAAATCGACCGATTTAAAGTACTATTTGTGCTTAACAAGTGCATAAAATTTGGTAAAGATCCTTAGTATAGTTTTCGAATAGTGCTGTCCATCCGTTACAAACAGTACTTTTCGAGTAAAACGTGTTTTTAGTTTTTTGTATACTTTTCCTATTCTTCTCTGCGGACGTTTGTGCTTATAGCTACAACAATTTTTATTTAACTATTGTAACTTAAAACTTCTGAAAAATATTTTACGAGAAATATAAGAAAAAAATTGATTTTTGGTCGCCGAAAAACTTTGATGGGCCTTTAATGAACACTGTAAAATCACTTTAACCTTCATCGGTCCCTTATTTCTAGAAACGAATAGGTTCCTTGTGTGTACATTTTACACAATTTTTTCAGGAACAATATTTTCATCGATAATTGAAATGCATGCAATCTTCCTATATTAAAGTAATTAATTATTCATTATTTTAGTTAATTATAAAAAAACAATACTTTCAAATCGATTAATCGAGTATAAAATCTATAAGCATAAAAGTGGATGTATGTTTATCATGTATAGACTCAAAAACCGCTGAACCGATCTTTATGAAATTTTCAGGTAAATTGAAACACCATCTTGAGAGTGCTCCTGGTGAGTAAGAGTTTGGTGTCGATTAGACAAGGGGGCGTGGTGCCTCCCATACCACCCAAATTTATGCTATCGCCCACAAACCATAAAAAATGCTATATCTGTGGTCACAAGGAATAATGACTAAACTCAAAATATCGTAAAAAAGCGATATGGTATTTACCTCATTGCCAATTTTTGGGAATATGCAGATATCCATTTTTTGCCCAGAATTGATCATCACTTATGTATGCATGTATTTTGTTTGTAACGGTTCATATATTTCAAGAAAATGCTTCGTAGTTCGTGCAATTAAAATATCGTTTTTTACGATACTTTGAGTTTAGTCGTTATTCCTTGTGACCACCGATATATCGGACGGTTTTGATCGTAAGAAATTACAACTTTGTTTAGATGGTTACTATCGGCAAATGTACTAAAAATGGGTGTGTTCGCACTTAATCTACATCTACTTTTTCGAAATCATGCCAACATCAGAGCTGTACAAATTTTGATAGTGAACTATATATAAATGTTTATGAAAAAATTAATGAAAGTTCTATATATAAGATGGTTTTGATTGAATAAAACTAAAATTTGGTAGTGTAGTTCATATGTTTACTATGGTCGCAATATATCTTAGCCCACTTTTTCGAAATCATGCTTATTCCTAAAATGTTCACGTTTTGATAGTGAAAATTAGTATTTAGATGCAATGGAACCAAGTAGCGATCACTTTATATATAAATGTTGCCATGCCTACTTTTTCCGCCAGTATCTTTATAAAAAAATTATTGTGTGTATGTGTGTATATTAAACCTCTGCACGAGTGCGCTTGAAATGCATTTCAGAACACTGATTTGTGGAGCAAGAGTTGGTTATGTTCGGCCTTCATAAATTAGAACAAACGTAACACTACAGAGAGCACTCGTCACGTGTGCAGAACAAAAACAAAAGAAAACCGAATCAATGTTATGCTTGAGTCGACAGAGAAGAGCGCAGCAGAACGAAATGACTTGAAAGTTATGTGATAAACAGCAGAATGCTTGGAGTTATGATGTGTTGTTTAGGTTTCATAGTTTCTGCATTTCCTTCTGAAGTAATAATTATCTAAAACGCCAAAAAAAGGGATTTTCTTATTATTTATTAAAATTATAATAAGAGACTTTTTTATTTATTGTAAAAATTAATTTTTTGTAGCGAAGCTTTTTTTAATTTTTACAATATTTAATTCAATAAAACTTATTAAAGAATTAAAAATAAAATTATTTTGAAGTAACAACAAAAAATTTAATTAAATTTTATTGCGTTGCTTATGGGGATATTTTCTTGTTGTTTTTACTTTTACTTTTGGTGGTAGTTTTTTTGATTATTTTTTCTTGCATTCTTATGATGTTGGATTGTTATTATTGTTGTTTTTTCTGCTGATGATTATAATGATTATTAATTTGTAAATATGATTACGTTTGTTGTTGGCGTTGATGTTTATGGTAGTATTGGTGTTGTTGTTGGTCTATTGCGATGATGTTTATGTTTTTCATTGTTATTATTTTGTGGTATATCTTAGTAAAACTGAATGATCTACTAGAAAAATGTGATTTCGGAGGGTATTTCTTCAACCATTTCAAATCTAATTTTGTAGAAATATTTAAGGTAATTGAAAAATAACGCCAGTATTTTATGCCAGAGCCTTAGTCAATAAATTTTTTTCAAAATTAAAATATAGGGACAATTATTTGTTTCATTTCAATTTTACGTTTAATTTTTTATATTTTATATACAGTTGCGAACAAAATAATAGCAGACTTCTTATATTCAGATATGTTTGGATAAATAATACTAGTATACAAATTTCGTATCTGGTAAACCCATTCTTATTCGTATATGTCCGTTTAACCCTGGTTTCAAATCTGTACTCAGTTTCCTCCTATATTGTAACATTTTCAATTTACAGGGTGTTTAACGTTTTTGGCACGTGTTTAGTATTATTGATCTAGAATCTGAACTACTCATCATAAAATTAAAAATATCATTTTGTATTTTAGAAAAAATATCAGCTCTTCAATCCATTTATCAACACTATCGTATCATGTGCGGTAGCGGAACAAAAATTTTGAGATTATCCAACGAAATATGGACAAATTTTGTTTTTTTTGTTTTACGATAATCGCCAGTGAGCTAAGCCATTTTGCAAAAACCTCCAAAATTCATGTTTTTCGTAAATATAGTGGCTGGTGTAATAGTTTTATCAAACTTAAAGTAAAAATTAAATGAAACAAATAATTGTACCTATATATTAATTTTGAAAAAAAATTTCATCACCATGGGTAAATCCTGACTACGGCCCTGGCATAAAATACTGGCGTTATTTTTCTAGTACCTTAAATATTTCTAAAAAATTCGAGTTAAAATGATGGAAAAAATACCTTCCGAAATCACATAAAATACTACTTATATTTGCAAAATATCACGATTTGAACATAAAAATCGAAAATATGTGCATACACAATGCACTTAGAACTCTTAAATATTCGATAAAAAAAGGTAAAATATGCAATTTAAAATATTTTTCTTATTTATTATTATCGGTTAAAAAATAAATATTGCATTTAATTAACAAAAAAAAAACAATTAATTTTTAAATACATATAAAATTAATTTATAAAAAAAAATAAAGTGCATTTAAAAGTACCTAATAATTCAAAGTTATCTTTTTTCAAAATATTTCGTATTGAATTTTAATGGTTGCAAATCAAAAAAAGCAAAATATGCAAAAACCACATGAATTTATTATATAAAAAATATACGCAATTAATATGCAAAAATAAGCATTTTTTGTAAAATATGCAAAACCATGCATTTATTACAAAATATTTAAAAATATGCACTAACTATTGAATGCCATTTAGAAGGAATTTTCATGATTCGCAAAGATAACTTAACCATTTGCGCTTTAAGATGCCCAGTAAAAACTTGCATTTGCATTAAATTAATAGCCCTTAATCTCTTTGCCATTGTTCTGCTGCGTAAGGTGTGATCGATGCTTTTCTCGCTGTTATCAATCAATTTTGTTTTATAGAACGAAAAACATCGTGTTCTGGTAAAGCAAGCAGCGTACAAGTTCTGTTTTGAAGCCGACGAGTGCTCTGCACTGCTCGGTTCTTGTCGTTTAATGAATTGGTTATGTTCTGTTTGACTTAACAGAGTTATGTTATGTTCTGAACTCGGCACTGTTGGCTCTACTGTTGTAGAAAAAACGAGTGCATTTGTGCAGAGGTTTAGTGTATATCACGTAAAAACTCCGAAACCGCTGAACCAATTTTTATGAAATTTTCAGGGAAACGGTAGCAAAGTCTTGAAAATGTTCTTGTGAAGTCTGGTGCTGATTGCAAAAAGGGGCGTGGCACCTCAAATATACCCCAAATTTTTCGCTATCGAATAGCTTTGGAATAATACGTTGCACAGCATCGGAAATCGGTTTCGTGAAACTTTAGGAAGTTAATCAACTCATACCAAGGATGGTTTTTGGAGGCATAAAAGGAGGCGTGGAACTTCATCAACAACCCAAATTTGCTATATCGCATAGCTTTGTACTTATAGATCGCACAGCCTCGGAACTCGGTATTCGACCACAATTTGCACGTGCCATTCCACTCATAGCATTTTATGGGCGTCGGACAAGGGGGCGTAGTAGTAACGAGTCGGGTTTCAACTAGTTAAGAAAAATGAAAAATTAGGAAAATATTGAAACAAAAATTAACTATAAAGCAGAAGAACAGTGACATAGGCGCGTCTAGATTATGGTGTGTAAATTTTACACACTAGAACCTAAGGGTGAAATTTTTTTCTGTAGGGTAGCAGTGACACCTAGCGCAAAAAAAAACCTCGAAAACATAAATTTTCCATGCGATTTTTACATTGAGTCAAAATCCTAGCTCGATTTGATAAACTTATAGTAAATAAATATCAGCTTGAAGTTAAAAAGTGTGTAAAATTTACACAAAGAACCGATTAAGGTTAAACCAGTGTCAACCACGTATTACCCTCGCAAGGGAAGCGATACTTTGTGTTTTCACACAGACACGATCGGTAAATCACGCGTACTCTGCCGATTATTGCAAGCAAGCTCAGTTAATCTGCAACTCTGATAATCAAGCAAACAGTTTTATAGCGTGTTTGTGTTCACATCACTTCAGAAAATAAAAATGGGAGTATGAATAGCAAACCTTGTTTGGTCGACACTGCTTTAAACTCTAAAAAATTGAATACAATGCATTTTTTTTCAAATTATTTTTAATCTTAACTGTGCACTCTGTGTTCGGAATTTGGTTAAGTAAAATCTAAGCTACGCCTACGTCTCATATAAAGTGACGTCATCATAATAGCAAAACCTTCACAAATTCCACAAAAATTAATGTTGTTCTAACTTGATATTTTTAGCTTACCTCATTTGTACTTAAAACAATGGAAAAGGTAATAGATAACTATTTACGAACTGAGATTCTGGAGAAGGCACCAATGCACCCATGTCAACACGCGTATAGGGCGGGTAGATCTACAGAATCTGCTCTATACCAGTTGGCTAGTAACATCCAGTCAGCTTTCAAAAACAAAGAAACCGTACTCTGTGCCTTTCTAGACATAGAGGGAGCCTTTGATAATACTTCTCATGAGGCTGTAAAGAAGTCTTTACACAAAAAAGGAGTAAATTATATGCTCAGCAGATGGATATGCCAAATGCTTAGCACTAGAACTGCAGAAACAAAAGTGGGCAACACCACTATAAGAATCAAAACAACAAAAGGCTGCCCACAAGGCGGAGTCCTTTCTCCACTGCTGTGGAGTCTTGTTGTGGACGAACTATTAACGATGCTAACCGAGAATGGCATAAAATGTCAGGGTTACGCAGACGACATCGCCTTAATAGCGAGAGGGAAGTTCGAGGATACACTCTGTAACCTGATACAGAGAGGACTGTCAGTAACAAAGGAGTGGTGCAACACGGTGGGATTAAGTATCAACCCAGCGAAAACCACAATAGTACCTTTTACTAACAAAAGAAGCCTGCCAAACCTCCGAACAATGAGAATGGATGGCACTGACATTCCCTTCAAAGGAGAAGTAAAGTATCTGGGACTTACACTAGATTCAAAGCTTCTCTGGAGAAGACATGCAGAGGTAACTATAAACAAAGCAACGCGCGCACTCATGGTATGTAGGAGCCTGGCGGGGAAAAGCTGGGGTTGTAACCCAACAATTCTCCGCTGGATGTATACCATGATGGTGAGACCCATCCTCACCTATGGTGCAATAGCATGGGCTGAGAGAACCAAGCTAACCACAATGAGGAATATGCTAACAAAGGTGCAGAGACTGGCCTGTGTATGCATCACAGGGGCCATGAGGACATGCACTACAGCAGCACTAGAAGTAATTCTGGACCTAACATCCTTACACCTTGTCATAGAGGGAGTAGCCAAGCGAACTCTGTTGGGCATTGCAAAAGAGGGGACAGGTTTAGGTAAAACTATCAGCAGTAGAGAGAAGGAGGATATTGCAAAGCACACTCCCTGCATCGATCTACCAAGAGACGATATAGTAAAAAGGTATAACTTCGAAAAACACTTTGGAATTAAGCTTAGTACCAAGAAAGAGTGGGACAGCGAGATGATATCGCAAGTCAAGAAACCACACAGTATAGCATGGTATACAGATGGGTCCAAGACATTGGAAGGTATAGGCGCAGGGGTGTACGGGCCAAGAACCAAGCACTTGGAACCTATGGGGACAACACCCAGTATCTTCCAAGCGGAAATCCTAGCAATACAGCTGTGTGCACAATTCAATCTTGACCGTAAATACAAAGGTCAGGATATAGTTGTGATGTCAGACAGCCAAACAGCAATCAAAGCATTAGTTTCCTGTGAGATATCATCGAGAATAACATGGGAATGCCTAACAAAACTCAACGAGCTAGGCAAGAATAACACTGTTACTATACTTTGGGTCCCAGGACACAAAGGAATACAGGGCAACGAAGAAGCCGATGGTCTAGCGCGACAGGGTGCAGCCACAAAATTTATAGGACCGGAACCATTCTGCGGATTGGGCACACATTCTATAAAAGAAGGACTAAGAAGGGAGGAGAGGCATAAACGTTCAAACCTTTCCAAAAGCCTCCCAAAGCTAAGACAATCCAAATTGCCTACTTACAAACTGCGACGCCGTGGCTCGCAGACGTTAACTAGCACTGGGGAATTATGAGCTGAGTCTAGAGCAGGTTTCATCCCTTGAACCTAAGAATATTCTCAAATTCATTAGAGAAATAGGGCTGGATGAAATTCTGTAATCCGCAAACCCAGCGGAGCTTTGAGAAGGAGGTACAATAGATCTCATTTAGGTCGCAGTACGCATCTCCACCACACAACATTAACATTAACATTAACTTGATATTTTTTACATAAGCAAATAATATACTTAAAACTTGAGTTTTAGTTTTTATATATTTGCATAAAAACCACGCCCTCATAAAAAGTGACATCATGAAAATAGTCAACGTTCAGAACTAAAACATAATTGTGCGAGTGTTTTAAAAATACGGCTCAGTCGAAGATATTTGTTTGGTTTAATCTGGTTTAACAAAAGCTATTACACAAAACTGTTTTTTTTTTTTGGCATTAAGAACTTTTTTATTTATGATTTAGATTGATTGTCAACATCGTCAATGCTTTTGCCAAAATCTCTTACAGCCTCTCGAATAAAAAAGCTATCGAATTAAATTGCTTTAAATGTCCTAACAAAAGTCACGTAATAAATTTATAAAAGTATTAATACGCATAAGTGTAAAACAGAAATCATAAACCAACTGACACAAGCAATCCATCAGCAAAAAAGACATAATTTAACATGATTTCAGAAAACATGATTTAAACAATAAAAACAAAATGAACGAATTCACCTTTAATTAAATATGGTTTTAGTAACAAAAAAAAGGAATGCATGAATACTCTTCGGAATGATTTAAATGTGATAATTTCAAAAAATCAAAAATGTACAATATTGACATCTAAGCTGTATGTGTAAGATATCAGAATTACTGTGCGAAAAATCTCTACGCTTTTGAAATTAAGATTGTAATTGTGACGTAAATCCAATAAATTCCATGTCGCAGGCAAAACTATATTTCGTACTATTTCATGCTACAACTTTGAAAATTTCCAATCACATCCTACTCACTTGCGCGCTAAAACATTATCTCGAAGCTAATCACACTCAGCTACTTTAACTAACCTTGTTCACAGCTTCGCATTCACTTAATTCACTAAAGCTGTTTCCATGACCACTTTAACATTCAACATTTATTATGTTTCCAAATCCAATTCCTAGTTTAAATGAATGCCATGAACAAGAGAAATATTTTCACAAGCAAAAACTCAATTCCCATTAGAGAGTTCAGTGAGATATACCTGCACACCAACATCCTTCTTTGCCCGCCCTCGATTGTGTGATATCACTGCATAGCGTTGTGCATAATTTTGAAGCTGTTATGTTTGAGCAACAGCAATAAATTCAGCAATTTTTTATTATTCTGCACACGTTGTTTTAGAGTTTCGAGGAACCGTTGTTGATGATCATGAAGTCTACGTGTCTGCTAACAAAACATTGCACTTGGCATAGCAGCAGCACCCACAGAAGCAGCGTTCTACTCTACGACACGACCTTTCCAAAAGTCATTCAGGCTCTAGCAGATGTTTAACAGAATTTTGGTTTCTTTTTTTTTTGGAATAGTATTGAATGTGGCCGCTCAACATGCTAGGAAAATGGTGGAGAGTGACGGAGTTGGTTGCAATAACAAAATAATGAAAAAAAAATAAATAAAATGAAAATATAAAATGAGACAGAACTAAAGCGAAAGCTACAGTGACGATATGAGCATAAATCGAGCAATTTTTGAGTATCCGGTGTCAGGACTTCCGTTGTGGAAGCGTCGCTATGCGGTTTTTGTGAGTGGGTGTGTGTGTGTAAATATCAACGTTGTATATGTGTATTTATGCGTGTGTGTATCTTAAGGGCGCAGTCTGGTTCTATTTTTTTCAAAAAATCATTTTTCAAAAAACCCAGTTTTATATAAAAGATACCATTAGCAATAGTATACAACATCTTATTTAAGTCGCCGAGATGGTGAAACATGTATAAGATACTTATTTAGTAGGCACATCCAGATGACATCAATAACAAAAAAAAAATTAAAAAGTTGTTCTCAAAACCACGATTTTCGACCTCGCTGACGTGATTACGAAAAAAAGATTTAACCGATCTGGTTGAAATTTTGATATATTTTTGAACTCATTGTCAGAAATTTAGACTGGCACGTCACAATCGTACATTTACTTGTGCTCATATTTCGGTAAAAATATGCAATAATTGAAAATTTCTTTCTGCATTCTATAGAGCTAGCGAATCGATTCATATTATACGAGGATATTTTTGGTATTGCTTTTAGTGTGAGAATTATAAGAATCATGGACTGACACGTTACATGATCTTGGAAGCGTATTAAGAGGTTATTGTGCAATTTAAAAAAACTGCTCTTTTACTAAAGAAATTACCGATATTTTTTAGTATGCCAGAGAAAAATTTTCAAGGAAAAGACTGACAAATTAATTTGATTGGAGCAATATAATTAAAAAAGCAAAATGTTCAAAATTTCAGCACTGGTTACGATACACAACAACAACAATAAATAAAATCTTTATTCATTTAACATTTTTTATTTACTAAACAAATTAAAATGTGGGTATTATTTGAGATCAGACCAACAACAAGAATTAAAAGAAAAAAATTTGGAAATTTAATACTGCCTAGATATTTCATTAATAACAACATCTTTAGAAATGATTTCAAATTTATGTGCAGACGTAATATTTCGTATATTTTTAGCACTGCCAAGTATCTCTACAGTTTATAAATTGTTATTTATTTTGTCCATTTCATCATAATTAGTTTCTTCAAAAATAATTTAAGATGTTGTGCAATGAAAAGTTATTGCAGTTTTACAGTCAGTATAAAACAATTTTATAAAAAAAAAATGCGTCGTTGGACACACGAGAGATGCGAAGCTTTTTGCAGTTCCATAGATTTAAAAATATAATGGTAATTTTAATAAAATAATTTTTAAATTCAAAAATTTTCAATACCATAAAGGTCATTAAAAACATACACGTTAATATTCTTAGCAGTAAATTTTATTACATTTCCTTATCGTTAGCTTAACGTGCAAAAGTGCTAAGTAAACATATTAAAATTTTACAGGAGGGACAAGAAACTCAATAACTTATTTGATAAACCTTTTTTTTTTTAAACTCTAAATGTAATTACCTTAATTGCATCACTATTCAATGTCAACATATTGCAAAAATAAAAAAACGTGTATTGTTTACTTTTTGGTTATTTTATGAGTTAGCACTTTTTCTGCTGTTGAGTTTTATGAGTTAGCACAAATTTTCATTCGGACTTAGCATGTTTTCTTAACAAATCTCCCCACAAAAATAATTACAAACGTAAATAGGAATTTTTTTATTGTCACATAAATATATATGGGGTTGGAATTAGTTTTAAAGGTTTTCTAAGAGATGGCGTAACTATCAATAGATCGCATCGGGCACACCTGTGACTATATTCATTTCAAAGCACATTGTCTAAGCTTCATTTTTCAGTATGTGTCATTCCACTGAAGTGTAAACAACATATATTTTTTTCTCTGTGAACATGTCGACTTTCGTTCCAACAAAACGCAATTTGCGGGAAGGTTTACTTTTGTGCTTCCATTTGAAGAAAAAAGCGGTTGAAGCACAACGCACGCTTACTGAGGCTTACGGGGACTATGCTCCATCGATTTCTACTTGTGAGTACTGGTTCCGTCGGTTTAAAAGTGGTGATTTTGATACGGAAGACAAAGAGCGTCCGGGCCAGCCGAAAAAGTTTGAAGATGAGGAATTGGAGGCTTTGCTCGATGAAGACCCGTGTCAAACCCTTCAAGAATTGTCAGAATCATTGGGAGTCGACTTATCAACGGTCGGCAAACGCTTGAAGGCCATGGGAATGATTCAAAAGCAAGGAAATTGGGTGCCATACCAGTTGAAGCCGAGAGACGTTGAACGGCGATTTTGCATGTGCGAACAACTGCTTCAACGGCATAAAAGGAAGAGTTTTTTGCATCGTATTGTCACTGGCGATGAAAAGTGGATCCATTACGATAATCCTAAGCGAAAAAAATCGTGGGGACCACAACATCGAGGCCATGCATCAACATCGAGGGCCAAGCCGAATATTCATGGCGCCAAGCTTATGCTGTGTATTTGGTGGGATCAGAAGGGTGTCGTGTACTATGAGCTGCTAAAACCTAACGAAACCATCACTGGGGAACGCTACCAACAACAATTGATGCAATTGAGCCGAGCATTACAGGTTAAACGGCCGGAATATGCCAAAAGACACGACAAAGTGGTTTTTCAACATGACAACGCACGGCCACATGTTGCAAGAACCGTCAAGGAAACGTTGGAGGCGCTGAATTGGGATGTGCTACCCCACCCGCCTTATAGCCCAGACATAGCCCCTTCCGACTACCACCTATTCAGATCGATGACGCATGGCTTGGCTGAGCAGCGCTTCACTTCTTACGAGGATACCAAAAAATGGGTCGATTCGTGGATTGCCTCAAAAGACGAATCGTTCTTCCGGCGCGGAATCCATATGCTGCCAGAAAGATGGGAAAATGTTGTAGCTAACGATGGCCAATACTTTGAATAATATACATTGTACCGTTGTTTCTAAATAAATGCTCAAAAACCGAAAAAAAACCTTTAAAATTAATTCCAACCCCCAATATATATTACATTAATACAGTCTTATTTCATTGCTGTGAATATTAGAAATTATATAAGAACTTAAAAATTATCTAACCTGATTATATCTCATAATTTTGCAGTCTTACTTTATGGCTGCTAGTCAAAATCATATACAAAAAAATTAGTTAATCAATATTTATCACAAGTCTCTTCGTTGCTGATAATAAAAAATAATATAAAAAAAAAAATAATTTATTCATGAGGTAAATCATCATAAAATTTATGATGGTCTCTTGGCAAAGTCAATTTTAAACATTGTAAGTCTTCGAATTTCCTAGCCGTTATTGGTTTTCTTTTTTGGTAAAGTTGTTTTAAATTGCACCACTCTAATGCAATAACTTTCTTATTTGTACTTTGGGGTAAAATTTTCCATGGATCACTGTATCGTAATTTAAAAAAATTTATCAATTTCGTATGCATCGTATCGCACGTACAGTGCTGCGCAAAACAATAGCAACAAAATAAGTGCGCTGCACCAATATCGTGTATCTTTTTTAATATTGGGGACACACAAAAATGATTATAGGAATCAAAGCATATATTCATACATCATATATGAAACAAATCAAATTCAAATTTGGTTTGGTTTTTTTTATTAAATTTAAAATAAATGTGACTACATTCAATTTGCCTGAGAGCAAAGCAAAAGCAACAAAACTTGAGAAATGTGAAAAGAGAACAGAAGTTCCAAGAATTATTGGTAAAAGTTCCATTATTATAAAGCACGTGTTGTCTGTAAGTCATAAACATTAAAGTTTAGTTTTTTTGTGCTAGATATGACATTGACTGTTCCATTTATAATGGCACGTTTTAAATACTTTGAAGCTCTTAAATTACAAATTATTTCTGAATATAAAAACGAAAATTCGCAGATATCTAGCGTGAAACAGTTTGATATTAATCGGTCAATAGTTTGCAGATTAATTAAGAAATATACCTTCACAAAAGACGTAACAACGGTACATTATAGAGGGCGACCGCGGAAGACATCGCTGCGTGATGACAGGAACATTTGTGGTGTGTTCAAACGAAATGCACTTGCCACATCCAAATAGGTTGCACGGACACTTGATTTAGATATCCATCACAGCACTGTTTGAAGACGAGACGTTGAGAACGATTAAAGAAGTTACAGACCGGCAGAGAAACCTTTGCTAATAGCTAAGCATAAAAAACAAGATGAGGTGTTACAATTTAAACAATTCTGTCTGAAATTGTGACAACAAGTTGCAATTTATTGTTTTTTAGACTCAGTCTTCCAAAAGAGCACCTAAATTGGACCGTTCGCAAATCGAAAACCGTTTTTTTAGCGATGAATCAAAGTTCAACTTGATTAATTCAGATGGGATGTGCACGGTACGGCACCACCCAGGTACACGACTTGAAGCCCGAAACTGCAAAATAAATTTTAAACACGGAGGCGGTGGTATTATGGTCTGGACTTGTTTTTCCTATAATGAAGTTGAACCATTTAAAAAAAAAAACGATGGAATTATGGACCGATTTGTATATAATGACATTTTAGAAAGCAAAGTGCTACCACATTCAGAGTGGAATATGGCGCTTCAGTGAACGTTTCAGCCCGACAACGACCCGAAGCACACTTCCAAACTCATCAAAGATTACATTAGAGGCAATGGGATTCAAGTCCTTGATTGGCCGGCACAATCACAATGACTTGAATCTCATTGAAAATCTTTTCATGACTTTGAAGGCAAAAGTTTCTCGTCAAAGGTTTTCCAATAAGACTGCACTGTATGAAGCCTTGAAATTTAATTGGGAACATATACCAAATATTAACATATCTACTTTAATAGAGTCGATGCCGCTCAGATGTGCAGCGGTTATCAAGGATAATGGATTTTACACCAAATAATAATTATGTTGCTCTTGTTTTGCTCTCAGACAAACTGAATGAAGTCACATTAATTTTAAATGTAATAAAGAAAACAAAACCAAATTTGAATATGATTTGTTTTTAATATGATGATTGAATACATGCTTTGGTTCCTATAATCATTTTTATGTGTCCCTAATATTTAAAGAGATACACGATTTTGTAGCAGCGTACCGATTTTGTTGCTATTGTTTTGCGCAACACTGTATGTCTGATACTTTAGCATCGCCTTTGCCACATCCAGGACGAAAAATTTTAAGTGACATTAAGTGAAATTGATAAGTGAAATTATAATTTAAGTGACATTGTATGGTTCAGGCTTTTTTCGAAATGCTTTGCATATTCCAATATATTCAGAAGGAATATCAACATTTCTATTCCTCATGGCTCGCTCTATGGTAGAGTGAACGCTATCTGCCTCCATTTGTGCATGACCAGTCTCTAGTATTTTTTGTTCGATGACAATTTTATGTTTGATAGCTACATTTAAAAGTGCGTTACTCATTAAGCAATTGCGGTTTCGGTATGTACATCCATCACTATAAAATATTATTTTGATTGATTTTATTGTCGCTAAGGCGCGAAAGGATTTTGTTTTGAATAAAGTACAACCAAATACTTGCAAATTCTTCAGCATTAATCCCTCCTTCAGCTTCATTCCATAAAAAGCAGTACCCTTTGTTGCCATGTGGTGCAGAGCACTAACGCGCGCTTGCACGGGTATTACAAAGGTTTCTGATGAAGCCTTTAGCACGGCCGAAATTGCAATAAAATCAGCTAGTGATTTTTTCCTTTTCATATTGAAAAAACTTTTTTGTTGTTGTTGTTTTTTCTTTGGAAAGATTCGTTAGAACAATTTATTAAACTATCAAACTATCAAACAACTAGAATTTGTATTTAAAATCAAGTATGATTTAAACTATCAAACAATAAGAATTTGTATTTAAATCATATAAAATCAACATAAAAAATAGCCATTTCAGCCCTTGGAAGGACTTTGACCTACCCAACGGGGCGGCATGTCAGCAGCTTCCTACAGGAGCAAAAAGTCAGCACTTATTTTTGTTGTTGTGCAAATGAACAGTATATTGAGAGCGCTCAGTAACGGATAGAAGAAAAAAACGAACAAAAGAAAAAACGAATAAAAAAAACCGAACAAAGAAAAAAAAACGTGCCATGCAAATAATCATTTGTTTGATACAATTGCGTGTGTGAGGTATCGCAAAATTCAATTGAAACCATTGCTGTAGTTATTGTTTCAGTCAAAATGTAGATTTTTCGGTAATGCATTAAAAATAAAAACGAACTACTGACCCAAAGCTTTCCAATGGAGGCTTTTTGAAGCAGTATCGACGGTTGCAAATTCTAACCCTTATTTTGATGAAATAAAATGTTTCTCTTTCTCTCTCTTCCTCTAAGCAAGTCTCTTTTTGAGGTAGGCAAAATCAAAAAGAATTCGATGAACTGCTGACCCAAAGCTTTGCACGGAAGGCCTTTTGAAGCAATTCATAGTCAGCTAAATAAAAGGGCTCTTTTCCAATGACATGCAATGTTAAAAATACAATGGTGTGTCATACATGGAGTCAGCGCTTTCAGCTGACTTGCAAGCACTCAAAAAGGCCTTTCGGAGTGCTTTTTTCCCCGTTGGGTAGCTTCTATTGATCAATTGTGTTGTGCGTGTTATTAAATGTTTGATCACAAATGACCGAGAACTAGACCTACGTGTTTTATGCCGACTCCGAACGGCTTATGTTCTCAAGAAGCTTTACATGGCAATTTTTACTCTCTGAGATTTGCCATTGTCTGCAGAGAGGTGACGACCGAACAGGAAAATTAATTCAATTGAAAAAACTTTCTGTGTGAGCTGGAATTGAACCCGAGCTACCGCGGTTCTTTAGCTTAGGAGCCACGCACTCTACCCACTAGCCTACGGCCGCCACTTTTCCTATTTATACCAAAATTTATTTTAAATTTCTGCATAATTTTTCAACAACAACAACTTATAATATCTGTGGACTTTTGACAAAACAACTTAAGTCTATCTGAAATTCATAGACAAAACATCTTTAGTCTACTTTAGTAAAATAATTATATGTGCAAAACTTTAAATGCAATTCTAAGCAAACATAACTTAACTTGTTTTGATATTATTTTTTATTAAAATAGTATTAAGGACTTTTATGTAACACAATATATGGCTTGTTTAAAAAACTTGTTGTTATTAAAAAAATTTAAATGTATTTAACCCATTAACGCTGACGGGTGCGAAAATGCATCAAAAATATAGATGTAACTTAAAACACAGGATATGGTAGGTAAATGATACCGCTTTGCCGTCTTTTGGTATAGATAAAGCATAAATGGGTCTACCTATTATTCCTGGACAGGTATGACATAAACGCCATCTACAAGTTGATATCAGCATCTCCAGTTACCGGTTTTCCGACTAGTGAAAAAATTACCATCCAAACACCGAAAAGTTATGGAAGCATTTTTTAAAAGATATGAATTCATGGGTATAGGTAGTCCTTGGCTTATGTATGTATACCTCATAATAATTACATCCTAGTGGGCAAAAGCAGGTCTTTGAAGCGCTTCTAGCAGGCCATCATATGGATTTCTTAGCCCTTCCGTGCTCGTTTCTTTTTTATATGAAACGAGAAAATTTTCTAGGCCTTCCGCTATCGCGACTCTAAAGAAGCCTGCTAGAAGCCCTTCTTTAGAATGTACATTTGAAAGAAAAGCAATATAAATATCAACTTGAAATAAAAAAACTTTTGACAAATTCCAGATTTGAACCAGCGTCCCCTCAGCTGGCGGTCTAGAAACTTACCCACTCGTCCACCTCAGTTGTGTATAAACTTCAGCTTATTTTGCTTCATTACAAATGAAAGTAAGTTTTCGGGAGCGCGGGTTCGCGACCCAGCTCGGCCCAAAAAAAATTTTTTTTTTTGTATTTTTTTAACATCTAAATTTTTTTACAGATTTTTCTGTCCATTTAAAAATTTTTTTGGAATTTTTTTGTAAATTTCTTCATACAAAAATAATAGAAAAGACTTCGAATTTTTCCATATAAAAGTTTTCACATAATGTGATATGCAATGTGTTAGATTTCGGAGACCTGGGTTCGCGTCCCAACTCGGACAAAAAAAAATAATTTTTTTTTATGTTTTTTCTTAAAGATTTGATTTTTTTTAATTGATCTGATCATATATAATTTTATAAAAAAATTTTTAAAAATTTTTTTATATAAAATAACAGGAAAAGACACCAAACCTTCAAAAGGTAGGCCTTACAGAAGCACTCATCAATGCAGCGATCATGGAAGGTATATTGACGCCAAAAAGAGCACTACTAGCATGCATTCTTTTGCGTATCGCTAGCTAAAATGCCCACTGGGATATATTTAGCTGTAAAGGTATTTGCACAGGTACATGTTGTGCGTTTTTGCACCCATCGATGCTAGTGAGTACTTTTTTACTACAAAAAGTTTTACGATAAGCTAACCGTGCATGTAGCGTTTAAATGCGTTTATCCGTATTTAGTGTTAATGGCAGTGATTGGGAATCCTAAACTTTTTAGGAAAAATTATAACGACGTATTCGAGTGTAGTTTTGAAAAAAAGGGATTATCAATTTGTGAATTGGAAGCCATAATTGAAAATGAGTGGTCTCAAGATGAGGAAACCGACCAACAACGACAATTTTGGAACGCATTGGCCATTGATATAGTCTTTTTGCTGCCAGATGCTGTGGACAATGTGGAAGGATACAGAAGATGTCCCAGCTGTAGTGTGCTCTCGTTATACACACTGCCGACCCTAAGTTTCGTTGTTATAAACAGCAACATATTGAGTGACTAATAAGTTAGCACTGCATTATCGGCGTGTGCTAAACGAATTTTTGTTGACAACAGCTACTGACCACGAATGGGACAAGTGGATCCCATACTTTACATTTACGTACAACACGACCCCACACATAGACACAGGATACACACCACATGAATTAGTTAGTATACGGAAAACTAGCGTCATTACCAAATGACATTTACAATTCACAAACAAAGTTCTATGATTTCGAAAGTTACCTGAGCGAGATGCGTACTAAGTTGAATTTTGCTCTAAATAAGGCAAAAGAAATGCTCATACGAGCTAAACAAAAGCGTACTAATAAGAATTTAGACTACACAAATACACTAAGAGCAGGAATAGGAGATTTAGTTTTACTTAAAATAGAAGATAGAAATAAACAACAATTACCGTATAAGGGCCCATTTAGAATATTAGATAGATTAGGAGTTAATACTGTAATAGATTATAATGGAGTACATAAGAAAATACACAATAACCAACTAAAACCATATGAGGCAATAATTTAATACTTTAGAAAGATAATTAGTCAAATACATTGAAAAAAAAAATATTATATTACACTATATCATATATATATTTATCATATTTTAATACTATTTTATTACATATATTTTGAGAATAGATGACGCGTTTAAGAAAAATCATTGTAACCCCTAATTTTTCTCTTAAGGATGAGGGTGTAGTGTGCTCTCGTTATACACACTGCCGACCCTAAGTTTCGTTGTTATAAACAGCAACATATTGAGTGACTAATAAGTTAGCACTGCATTATCGGCGTGTGCTGCACTCAGTGCATGCGAATATTTTTATTACTCACTCAATATTGTTGACCGTGCCAACTTATCATTCGTCAAACCAAAAATATGTAATTTGAATCCTTTCGATGATTCAAATTCAATATGCAAGAACGAAACGCAACATAGGTTATAATTATATTAATTAACTAGAGAAGTATGACCATAGATTAAGACTACTAAGTAAGTTTTGTAAAAATGTTATAAAAGAGCCGAGATGGCCAACAATAAATCAGACTTTAATTAACCACACAAGCTGGCAGATCTCTGCCTTGTTCAGTTTATTTTAAACGTCTCTGTTTGCCTTGGACATAGTTCAAGTCGGCAAACACTGCAGTCTATAGCGAAGGCAAACTCTGCCGCTATAAAAAAAATAAAACGATCCTTAAATAAATTATAACACAGCTGACCAAATATTTTGTGATGATATTGATGCCTACTAAAATTGATAATGGCTTGCAAAGTGTTACCGAGATTTGTGATACCGCAGAAATGCACTTTGAATACCTGGAGGACGGCGTTTGGTCCCATTCGACCATTGCTCAGAACAACAGCCTGACGCAGGCGCTATCAATTGAGCCACCGAAGTGGCGCAAACGTACTTTCAAGCATATGAGCAGCCCATCGATATGTCGGAAATTGCAATGAAGAATTTGATAGAGAAGTTAGGTAATTGTTCGACCTCTTTCGATATTGTTTTTATGCTAAACGTGTTCGTCATTGCATTCCAAGCTCGTACTTGCCTATGCAACTGAGAGATCCGTTCGTGGATGATGTGCTAATCAATCACATTGTGGAAAACACCAATGCCTATGCTGTACAATTGAAGAATCAATGTGATAATTCATATCACAGGATTCATAAGATTGCCATCAGTGCGAAACTATTGACCCAAGTCAGTAGCTGGCCTCCTTATTGTGAAAGACGCAATCTGTCGTGATCGTTTCCTGAAGTATAAAAAAAAAATTATCTATGTTAGTAACAACAACGAATTGTTACTTTCGTTTCAAAGTTATCAGAAAAAGCAATAAAAAATTTATGCAATTCAGCATGTTTGATCAGAAGAATATATGTTTGCTGCAAAATGCAAAAGATTAAATGCATTTATGGGCAATTTACAATTTGTGCAATTGTATTTGTACAAAATTTTTACGTTATGGCAGTTAAAACACAAAAAAAGCAATTGTGCACATATGATTATTTTCTATTTCACACGCGAGATTTCACACTATTTTCGATTAACAATACTATGAATACGAGGAAGAGAAGAATTCTCTGTTTGACTAATAAACTTCATCCTTTAAAAAAAGTTTTGGCAAACTCAAAAAAATTGTATTGTTATAAACCAGGGAGAAAAAAGAAAAAATATTTGTGCACATACATATACATATTTTACTGAGGTATATGAATTTCATATCAACTTAAAGGGTTTTGTCAATGAATTTCAGATAGATCTAAGCTGTTTTGTCAAAAGTCCACAGATATCATAAACCATTTTTTAAATAAAAATCCAAGCAAGTAACCTTATATTTTTTGTAGTAAAAAAGTACCAACTCAAAACGTGACTTCTCTCTAACTGAAAAGTATGTTATCATATTGTAGCGAAATTGTTCCAATTCAAAATAAATAATTTTTTCGATAAAAAAAATATGTTAAAAATAAGCCCAAGAGAACAAGAGTGCCCCCCTTAAACACAATTGCCATTCTAAATACTGTTTGTTGTTGTCAAGCGGGCTTAATAACCTGCAAAATCAGCACAAACACAAATGAAATCAAGCAGTACGCTTTTAGGCGCATTGGCATGTCGCACAAGCCTTAATGTATGCTATGCTAATTTAACGCGTACCACATATTTAAGTTAATCATGCGCATGTAGTTGTGTGCGTACGTGTCTGAATTGTGTGAACATTTGCGCTAAACAATCCCTGGATATGATTATGAAATTGACTTATTGTAGTTTTAAAAAATTTTTCGCTTATTGCTTTGCATCACTTTGTACTTTTGTTTGTCATTCTATTCGCTGCGTTGGTAGTATGTGTGTGCGTCAACACAAAAAGCATTTTATGTACTAAATTTGAACAATGGCGTGCTATTAGCTGAAATTGATGTCAAAAGTGTCTCAGGAAAGCGAAGAAACTACGAGTGGAAAGCGTGGTATTGCTGCAAGTAATTAATTACAATTTGCAATAAATTGCATTAACACAAAAAAACACGCTCACGCAACATAAAAAGAATAGAAATTAATTAGTCACAGCGACTTGTTTGCCATGAATGTCGCGCAAGCAAGTAAGACAACAATGGAAATGTCAGCAAAAACCAGATATACATTCATTGAAAAACTTTTAATGTCTTTTAGATGCTTTTAAAACTGTTAGCTATTACATTCAACTGTTGCTTACTGAACATGGGTATTAATTAAAACTTAGTGCAAATATTAAAAAAAATTGCTACTTAAGGTAACTTTTTTTAAAATCTTATTTGCGCAATTCATTAAAGCAAACTTGAACAGAATCAAAGTGAAGCGAGAATTCACTGAAATACTACCTGATGTAACCGGTGTTACTCTGAAATTTATTTTATACACATTTTTTAAGGACTTTGTTTTAGTTTTCTTTAAGAAAGGCAAGATTTGCTGGAATGTGAATTCAAATGAGAAAAAGAGATATTTTTCAAGAAGAATATATATTTTTTTAAATACGAAGTATTTTTAATATGATCCCTGCAATTGGGTGGTACCTGCATACGAAAAAAGCTATTGGTTTGGTACTACGATAAGATAAAAAAATCTCTGTTGTCGTTTTGTCGAATCATTATAAACACTCATTACCCATTGCAAAGTTACAAATATTAAAAAAAAAATACTGCAGTCCTTTCCTAAGGTTACGTAGTAGTAAGTAGTAAGTAAATAAATATCTTCGGATGGACCGGAGTTAAAATACCCCCAAGGTCATATTTTAGTTTATTCAGAGTCCTGAATGTTGTATTATTTTGGTGATGTAACTTCTATAAGGCGTGGTCTTTATTCAATTTTTTTTTTACATTTGAAACTCAGAATCCCTTTTTTAATTGCAGCTTAAATGCAAAATACTTATCAAGTTTAAACATTAATGTTTTTGGATTTAATGAAGGATTTAATATTATGATGACGTCACTTAGTATGGAATGTGGGCGGAGTTTCCATTTTTTTATTTTAATTAGCAAACACCGAGTGCATAGTAAAGATTAAGAAAAATTTTCAGAGTTTTTCGCTGATAGAAATGTGAATGCCGCTGCTGTTATGATACAAGAAATTATTTTATTGGCAATGCGGTCTTTCAATCCTAATAAGGTGAGAAGCATTAAACCAAAAGATCGCTCATGGCTTAACCCTAACCGTCCTGATAACATTTACATAAGTTGCCTCCTGATAAGGGTACCCGGGTACCCGTGTGAAATTTATATGGGAACTCTGAAAATCATAGATAAGACATGTATGCGCATGGTACTGTTTAGGTCTAGTGTGATTTGAAAACAATGATCGGCTGTGGGTCAAATTTACCACCACATCATAGACTATTTTAAAAAATTCACCTCAATATTAAAGGCTGAAAGTACCAGGATCCCGGAAAAAAATTCCCGGGATTTAAAGGGGCTTTAATCGTACGGGATCCCTAATTTACAGCAATTTCACTGTAACGTGACGATTTTTATTTATATATTTAATTATTTATTTGTTAACACCTATGGATAATAATCCTTACAGATTAAGCAAAAATAATTTAATAAGTAATAAAAATAAAGATTAACATACTAGTTTCTATTTAACAACAGTGTAATAGTGGTTTTAAAAGCAACTTTAGGCATAGAAAAATCGAGTAAGTTATTTTTATAGATACTGTTTAAAGCTATAAGAGCTCTATTAATTGGCTCATTAGTGGCATAATTAGTACTATGACAGCTAGTGTAAAAATAATTCGAGCTCCGTAACGACTTTTGCGGAATATTAAACGATATTAATTTAAGTAAATTTTCACAAATAACATTTCCATTAATCAGATCATAAATAAAATCAGATCATAATTATGATGCTATGCAGTAGTTTTCTATCTTCGAGAGATGATGGACCAATAAGCAACCGACGCACAGTACTTTGAGCCCATACAAAAGTGAGGAATAAATACAAGGAGCCGTTAGATTTTTATGAAATTTTGCGTGCTGATTAATTTATGACCGCTGATTTTAAAAATGAAATCAGATTTAACATAGATCTATTACTTTCGCTGGAAATAAAGTTTAAATATCGAAATTTCTGTGATTTAAAGGGAATAATAAAATAAGTAAAAACACTTATTAAAAAAAAAATTAAAGATATTAAGTTCTTAAATCTTTAACTTTTTAATATTGACCCCGTTTGGAAATATGTTTTTTCGTTTAAAAGATAAACATATAGTTTTTTATGCAATTTTTCCAAAATATAAATCTTTACCAACATATATTAAAAAAATACTTTTTTGCAAAGAAATACTTATTTATGTTGTTATCAACAATTTTTTTAACAAATGAAACTAAAATTTTTAATTTTATGAAATTTATAAGAGATCGTAGTTTGTCTCACTTTCAATATAGAAGGTAAAATAAGGGTCTTCCTCATTAAAGTTGTTTTTAAATTTAATATTTCTTTTTGATGATAACTCAGGATCTGTTGAAATCAGTAGGTGTGTCATCAAATCCTTATTTGAATTCTCGTGAAATTCACCTATGGGTAAATCGAAATACTTCATTACTTCGCATCCATGCACTAAAACTTTGTGCACAGAGCTGGGCATATAGTACCAACTGTAACACTTTAAGTATAAGTTCCTGGTATCCATAAGAAGTTTACTAAACTCTTCAATTTTAATTTTTCTTCCACATGACAAAATTCGCAAAATTAATGAGAAGTTATATATTAAATCTTTATTAAGGCCAGTAATTTCCGCAGAAACATCAAAATTGGCAAAGAATTTCCTAGCCGTGTTTCCGTCATTAGTTGTGCCATAACCTTGTTTGACGTGATCTATAAGCAGGCCCATTCTCTCTCTGAATTCTCTTTGTATTCGGCTTTTATTTTCAGAAAAAATGGCTTGATTCTCTTGCCTTACTCGCCAAGCTTTAAATGGCAAACGATATGATATGTGGATTAAACATTCAAAAAACCGAATCCAGCAGTGAAGAGTTGAGAGTCCATACTTATAAGAATCTGTGTTTGCAGATCTAGTAAAATTTATTTTGTTCATTTCAATTGGACTTGCATTACAAATGAAGCATCTGCTAGCTGAATTTGTTTCCGTAAGAACGTTTGCAATGGATCCATCGATCATTGTACATTTCATTTCATATGAAACCTCTACAGATTTCCCATCAAATTTCAATATTTCACATTCTAATTCGGTTATTTGTTTTTTAATATCGTTATTTTCTTGTATAACTAAGGTCCTATTTTCCTTAGCCATTACAATTTTTATGGGTCTGCAGAAAAGAGTAGAAGAAGGGCTTTTGTTTATCCAAAGAGGCTTCTTTGATGACGAATCAATTAGCCTTTTATTAAAAAAATAATTGTTTTTTCATTAAAATATACATAGTTAAATTTTTAAACTTTTACTCACTTGATTGGGACAAATGCAATGAAAAATATAAATTCATCGCTGAAATCTTCCGTTGAAAAATTTTGCTTGTATCGGCTGTGACCCGAGCTGCCATCCATACCTCATTTGCATAACAGTGTTACTTTATCTGGAGTTTCTTCGCCATCGCAAAGCTTAAATATACTTTTAGCTGTATTTCGCATGAGTGGTTTTAATTCCACTTCTGCAGAGTTTTCAGAAGCTTTGACAGGTGGTACTATATTCCTTTTAAAATTTTGTATTGCATATAGGCTTGGAAAGAAGTTTTCATGATGTTCATTGACAGTTTGCGCAGAATATTATACTTTACTTCCGAGAGATCCAAGTCTAAATAAATTGTCAATGCCACCTGTACTGAGAGGACACTTCCTTTTTTAATATTGCCTTTTCTTCTCGCAAAATCTGATGCATATTCCAATTCTTCTTCAGTATAGTCAGATACTATTTCAGCAACTTTTCTTCTTTTCATTTGTTCAGATAACAAGTGGAACTCCTTTTTAGGTCTTCCGCGACTAGTGCTAGGTTGCTTAGATATGAAGATTTATTTAAACTGTGTAAAAACTTTTTCTATTTTTACTTACTTCATCTGGATCAGGAATAATAAAAGTTTGGACACTTAACCAGTTTTCATACTTTTTTATAAACAAATTTTTGTTATAGTGGCACTCCTTCCACTTTCTATCTAATTTAATCTGAAAAATCCGAATGTTTTCTATTGTTGCTTCATTAAACAGTCTTTCACCAATTTTGTTTTTAACAAAACTTTTTAAAATCAAAAATTTATCTCTTGGACCAGCAGAAATCCAGCAATTAAATAAATCTTTATTAGTTAAAATTATTGACATTTTTGATAAAAAATAATATATTATGTTTTTTCTTAATGCACATGCAAATAGACTTTAACTTCCACAGCTTTTTTGCAAGTTCTCTGTTTTTGTTAAGAAAATACGGTAAAAATTGGGTAGCATTGAGAGAATATGAGAGTTCCCTACATTTAACAATTTATAAATTAATTTGTAGTAATATTAATAACAGCTATTAATATTCAATTCGATTGCTCAAACATTCTTTTGAAGAATAAGTTTATTTATTAATAATAATTTATGAAAAAGTTCTTACATTTCTGTAAAAAAATACAGTGTTATCATTCTCTGTAAGAACTTAACTTTCATAAGCTGATATGCCCTTCTGTTAGGTATAGAGTACAAAGAATATGTTTGTTTACGTTTTTTATTTTTGCATAACATACTGAATGTTACATACACTAACAACATTTAGCTAATTTTTGCAAAACATGATTTTTAGACCATTTTTAAAAAGGCGGTAACTCAAAAAATAGTTCGAAATTGGATAAAATATTTTATGTTCCTGAAAGATAGATAAACATACAATAATTTATTTTAAAAATTAAATATGACACTTGAGGACATTTTTTTTAAATGACTGCTGAAAACAGCAAATTTAAAAATTTTTTTTTTAATTTTTTATTATTTAAAATAAATTTTTTAATACTTATTTTACATTTTCTTATAAATATAAAATAACGTATTGTTTTTTATTATTTAAAAAAAAAATAAAATCAAGGGAATAGTGTAAAAACGTGCTTACGGCCTTTTTTCTTTGAATGAAGCACATAAGCAAAAAATTCACAAAATTATTTTTGGACCATTTTTAAAAACACGATAACTCAAAAAGTGGTTCGAAGTTGGACGAAATATTTAATGTTTTCGAAAGGTAAAGAGACGTAAAAATGCATATGTAAAAATTGAAGGTAACACTTGTGGACATTTTTTTTAAATGACTGTTGAAAATAGCAAATTTTTCAATTTTTTTCAAAATTTTTTGATAATTTAAAATTCAATTTTTATTACTTATTTTAAATTTTCTTGCTAATATAGTTAAAACTTATTTTTTCTCACTGTTTCCTTAAAAATACAAAAATAAAATCACTTGAATAGCGTAAAAACTGTGCTAACAGCATGTTTTTCTTTAAATACAACGCGAAGTCGAAAATTCTACAATAATAAAAACGCATAAAAAGCGTTGACTTTGAAGAGGTGTAGTTTCCACAAAACTACTTCTTTTGCGAAGAAAATTTAAACTCTTTTTAGTGAAAGTATTACCTAACTTACAATATCTATTTTGTTAGGGTTCGTCAAAATGAAACTCTTGATTTATTCCTACTGGACAAAGTCATGTGCGACGTGTCCTGGAAGGAACATATGAGGGAACAGGTTCAGGAAAAATAAAAGAGCGCAAAGTAAACTTTAAGAATCTTTTTTTAACTTTTTCCAGTCTAGCAATATGTACCGAGTAAAAAGGACTCCAAATAAATTAAGTATATTCAAGGCTAGATAATTATTAGATAATAATTCCCTTATTAGATAATAAGGGAAGTATATAATGTTTTTAATGTGTAAGGTTCAGCAAACCCAACACTGTTTCGCCTAAGAAACGCTAAAAGCGAATATGCTTTGGGGATAATTCGATTTAAGTGAGAACTAAAAGTTAAGCTAGAATCGAAAATTACACCAAGGTCACGAATTTCTGATAATCTGGCTGACTTTGTGTTATCAAAATTATAATCAATGGGGAGTGGAGCTTGTAATAAGAGACAACATAACATTTTCCAAGGTTAAGAGATAATTTGTTTTGTTTAAACCAGGAAAAGACATTATCAAGAACAGACTGGAGACGAGAATCATCGCAGTGACTTTTAACTTTAAGGAAAACCTTAAGATCATCCGCGTTAAGTAAAAACTGGGTATTAAGAAAGCATTTAGAGACATCATTAATGAAGACTACAAAAAGTAATGGTCCAAGGATGCTACCTTGTGGAACTCCAGACACTGCTAAAAATGGCGAAGATTTTGCATTGTCAATGACAACATAAGAAACCCTATTTGAGTGATATGAACTCATCCAAGATAGAAAAATGGAATGAAAACCAATTTTGGCAAGCTTGAGCAACAAAATATCGTGTGACAACCTATCAAAATCCTTAGAGATGTCAGAGTAAACGACATCAAGTTGGTGCCGATCTTCAAAAGAAGAGATGCAGTAATTTGTGAAGACACTCAGGTTAGTTATAGTTGACCTGCCAGATACAAATCCATGTTGGTTTGGACAAATTGAGTTTTTTATGGCAAAGTACATTTTATCTTTAACGATTGTTTCAAAAAGGTTTAAGACGTTAGTCAACTTTGAAATGGGTCTATATTTTAGAACATCATGCTTGTTGCCAGCCTTGAATATATGGGTGTGATAAGCGAAGCTTTCCATTTATCAATGAATTCACCAGATTTTAATAATTTATTGAAAATTATATAAATTGCTAAGGATAAAGAATGAACACATTGTTTAAGTAAGTAAGCACTAAGACCATCTAGATAGCACTTAACTGAATTTTTCAAGGAAGCAGTAGCTGTTTTAACGTCAGACAGGGAAACTGATAAATAGCCAAAGTTTACGCAAGAGTCTATGTTATCAACAACCTGAGGATTTACGGAAGACGGATTTTTATCAAAATTAGACCTAAAATAGTCAGCGAACAATTGAGCGGTTTCAGCTGCAGAGTTTGATATTTTATACATATAAAACATAGAAGAGGGAATATTTGATGAACTATTTTTAGATTTAATAAAGCTCTAGAAGGACTTGGCATCAGTTTGTATTTGATTTTCAATGCAAAGAATATACTGCTTATAAAGAAGTTTGTTAAAAAAATTAAATTCACGATCGAAATGTAGCAAATTTTCTTTGCAATCGAGCTTTCCAGTTCGTCTAAATACATTGAAAGATTTATCCCTTAACTTTTTCAGTGTTTTCAAACCCCTAGTATACCAAGGAAGGTTTGGTAATTTGGTCCTTAAAGGAATGTTATTTGCAAAGATATTAGATAAGTGCTTAAGAAAGATATCATAGCAACCAGAAACATCCAAATTATCCAACAACGATTCCGAATTAATATCATTAATGAGCCGATTAATAGTATCAAGATTGCAATTTTTAAAATCAAAATTATGTTTTGCAGAACTAGTAACACTGAGAAATTCATAAAATTCAATATTAAAGGCAATGGCTGAGTGATGAATACTATGTTCAGAAATGGGGAATGGATATGAATCAAAGCTAAGTGACTTATTTATAAAAATTAAATTGAGTAAATTACGTAATTTATTGAAAATGGTATTAATTTGTATGAGATCCAAACTGAAAAACTATCGATAGATGAATTTAATAGGTATGGTCAGGCCCGTAGAGAGCCCAGTTCGGGCCCGGGGGGTTACAGCATACGGGCCCCTCTGAAAATGTTTTTAACACAAAAAAAAAATTAATAAGAAAATAAAACATGGCGAAAATCTATTACTGGCTATTATTTATTTTCCATAGTTATCTTTAAGCCATGCACCATGACAAGTGAAACATATTCTTTTGTCGTTGTTGTTGTTGTATTAATTGTCTCTATCTAACGGCAACTTTTCTAAGTGACACTCCAAATAATTTAAATCTACTGATGATTTGTGTTATTATAACAATATTTTTATTCTGCGTTTTTATTCTTTTTATTTATTCAAATTTATTTTTCTTGCTTTGGCAGAGGCAAAACAATCAATCATTACATTAAAATTTAATTTTTTTGCTAACTCGGACTCTATACATAAAATTTTCTGTAACTTTTATAAAATTTTTAAAATTAGTTGATCGAATAATTTTACCTTCAAACGATTTAAATTTTTTGTAACGTAAAAGATATTTGGTATGCTTATAACCAGAAATTTCTGTTATATGTCCAAAGAAACTGTTTTTCAATAATATACAAAATGAATTTTATGTATATAATTTGAACTATTTAAATATACTCGTATTGCGGATTTTAAGAAACTGCTCTTCTACAGTAATGAAATTACCAAAAAAATCAAACACTTTAAAATGCTACACCTATTTGTCAAAAAATTTAAGAAATTTTAAAAATATGAAAAAATGTAAATTTGGGTAATTATATAGAAACTTGTCACAAAAACAAATGGATTTATTTATTGGAATTTTATTTTTTAAAAAAATTTACATTTGGTTTCTACGCTATAGAGAATTTAACCATAAAAAAGTTATTTTTACAATAGTGGCAAATTGACACTAACATCATTTAAAGGTTAATTTTTATCATTAACAAATTTCTATGATTATATGCATAAATATCTTCATTACTTTCAAACTAAGTAAAATTTTTACGATCAGAAATATTTAAGGAATTTTCTAAAAATTTTATACCATATAGAATACTATGTACTAGACGTCTTCAACGTTTAGAAAAAAACGTAGCTTTTATTATTTCAAAATTAAACTAATGCCAATATTTTTGTCGTATAAATAAAGAAAAAACTTACCTCTAAATAAACGGAAGTTGGTTTTGTATTGAACTTATTTTTTCGACAAATATTCTTGTCAGCACAGCACGAATAGTAAACTTCTACTAAATTTTCGAGTCGAATAACTCAATTTTTTAAGCCACTCAAAATTACAATTAACTGCAGTCCTTTTCTCGAACATTTTTGATTTCTGGGATCTGTTTTTTCTTGCATATTGTAATATTCACTCGCAATATTACATACACGGCAGAAATGAAGGCCTTGATGAAACTTAAAGCTGACAACAATAATGAAACATACAAGACTTGTGTTTTTAGCCAAAAACGAAAACGTTTATTTTTGATGAGATAGGTAAGAATGATAAGAAATAAGGTAGACATTTTGAAATTAATTTTTTGAAGAGTTTGCTACTTTAATAAAAAATTGTTGCATGAGCAGTAGATTTGCAAATTTTTTAAGTAAGTTAACAAGGATATATTATTTTTATAATAATTATAAAGTTTATCTTTCAGTGAAATCCTTAATTTATTCGTAAGTTAAAGAGGAATATTTTAAATAAAACATGGCAGCTCTATTTAAAAATAACTCAACTGATGCAATGGTATTTTATTGGATGAATCGTTTTAAAGTTAACTTGAACGCAATATAAAGTGTGTCAAACTTGCAGATACTAGAATAAAAGTTCTACGTATAAAATTTATCCATACATGTTAAAATGTACTCATACGTTTTCAATGTTTAATTGAATAAGGATAACTTAACAGACACATTTTCATGATCTTCATAACATATCGCAATAGAATATTTTGAATAATTTTTATTTGTAAAAACTACGAAGTGGATAGTAAATTTTTTTTTAAAATATTACCTATTTGATATGAATAATTTCTGATAGCTAATATTTTATATTAGTTTAAACTAACCTTTATATTTTATATAATGGATAACTTTTTAAACTTTCACATAAAAAATATACGCATTTTATTTGTCAAATATTCCACTGTGATCAGCTTTGAGCTTTAAGTGTTAAGTTCTTATGAATGTTTTCATTACTTTTAACGTTGTGTCCCAATAGGAAATGAAAACATATTTCTAAAATGAAAGGAAGCATGCAATTTTGAAATTCGAGCAAAGGAAGGTGTTCAAGATTAAACAAAAATAAATAGAAAAGTATATATGTTGCCAACTCGCTCGGTAGAAGTAAAACCTTCAGAGAAATTTAGCAATTCAACGACGATATATATTTTTTATATATTTTTCAAAAAAAGTCAAAACTATTGAACTTTTTTAAAAACACAACTAAATCTAGATTTTGTGGTAAAAATAAAAACAAGTAAAAATTGCATTTCTTACTACCATAAATAATTTCCCTAACCTCTTTTGCAAAATTTCTTCCATTTAATTTGCATAAATTGTTAAACTGCTTTTGTCATCCAAATATCAAGATGTCTCGGCCAAATATATTTATTCCAAAATCTTGTTTATATATTTTTATAAAATAGCCAAGTCTCTTAAATATTAATGTATGTAAACAAATTTCCCCAATACACAGCAAAAAAAGTGCTTCCAAAAGAAGCTAAAGAGGAAAGCAAAGTCTTGAATTCCATCCCTTCCACTTTCATACCCAAAAGGCATTCTTTTAACATATGCATGTCATTGGAAGGAATGCTTTCCTTAGTCTTCTCTAGAAGTGCTTCTAGGACTTTTTCAATGGAAGCTTTCTTTGAGCCCTTCAATCAAAGGATTCTAGTAGGTGTTTTTCAGGAGAACTTTAGGAAGGCATTCGACAAGAAGGCTTTTTGTGGTTTGAGGGTTAAAAAATCCCTTGGAAAATATCCCCTTTCCCAACATTCTAGCGATTTTGGTGCTGGAAATGAATAGTGTTTGGGTTTTGCTGGGGATTTAAAAAAATTCCAAGGTAAAATATCCTTTTTTCTGAACTTCAAATAATTGAATGTCTTCCAGAAGTAGTTTATAAAAATGCCTCTTGATAGAACTGCTTTATAAGGCTAAGAAAAAGCAGAGTTTGATCAATAGAATGTCTTCTGGAAGCAGTGCCGGTAAGAATGCATGTCACATTTGTATCAAAAATTTTGCTGGGTATCTCTCTCTAATAAAAATGTGTGACTAACATTTATTCTTTCATACCATCGATTATATCTAGACAGATAGCTGTCTTTATTATATGAATTAAACTCTCTTTTTTTGTTTGCTTTGTTTTAATAATGTTTCTAAGAAATTTTCGTTATGATACATTCAAAGGAAAGTAAGAAATATGTAGAATAAGAAACAAAAACACTTCTCTCTTTCAACAACAAATCATCATTTTAGTATGTTGTCATCTATGTGGACTATTTTGGTCAAACAGTTTTTAAAAAAAATATTGTGTAATAATCAAAAATCAACTTTTTATTTCTTTACTAATCCACCAATCCGGGTCCCTTTAAAACACTCTTCTTTAACAACCAACCAGCTTTTCAGGATGTTGTCATCTATATGGGCTATTTTGATCAAGCCATTTTTTGAAAAAAAATTTTTAACAATCAAAAATCAGCTTTTTGTTACTTTACTGATCCACCAATCCGGGCCCCCTTATAACTTTCTTCTTTAACAACCAATCAGCTTTTCAGTATGTTGTCATCTATGTGGGCTATTTTGGTCAAGCAATTTTTTAAACAAATAAAGGTTTTTTGTAATCAAAAATCAGCTTTTTGTTACTTTACTAGTCCACCAATCCGGGCTCTCTTAAAACTCTCTTCCTTAACAACAAATCAAGCTTTTCAGTATGTAGTCATCTAAGTAGGCTATTTTGGTCAAACAATTTTTCAAAAAACATTTTTTAATAATCAAAAATCAGCTTTTTGTTGCTTTACTTACCCGTCAATCCGGGCCCCCTCAAAACTCCGGGCCCGGGGGGAAACACCCCGTCCCCCCACTCTCGACGGGCCTGGGTATGGTTAACATTTGTTGGTAAGTATACGTTGTTATCAGTTGAAAAGGCCCAATTTAATTAGCTGAGGTTAAAATCTCCAACGACGCAAAAATGTTCACATTCATCATCTGCGGATAGTGTTAATATATTGTTGACGTGAGTGCAGTAGATTTCATTAGAGCTGATTGGTGGGATGTATGAGGCACAAACAAAAATCTTTCCTTTAACGAGTCAATATTGCATAGCGATATACATACATTTTTACGGACGATAATAACAACTCCCCCACCTCTAGAGCAACCAGTTTTAACAGCAGAACGATCCTTGCGATAAACTTGGAAGATAGATGGGTCGGCAATCTCCTCATCAAAAAAATCAATGGTAAGCCAGGTTTCAACTAGTATCAATATATCAAAATCATTTTCATTTTCAGTGCAAAAAGAGTGCGTTGTATTAAGTTTAGAACGCATCCCAGACAAATTTTGGTAGTAGAATTTAATAGAATTGTTTATTTGTATTTGCATCTGAGGCACACTCAGTTGTAAAAACACAGTTCGTTAGTTTTTTGAAGAGGTGGAGGGAGTGGAAGTCATTGAGAGCCTGGTTGTTTAAATGGGATGTTGGCCTAGGACGTGGAATGAAGTCACGGACTAGGACCCCGTGAAGCCAAAAGTCTTTGCATATTATTTGAGCATATTCCGACTCAGAAGCATAGATTTTGAAAGAAGCAATTTCCTGTTGAGGTTTTTCTGTGAACTTTAGGCAAGTGGTGGTTGAAACTGGATGCGGAATCTTATTTCGAACATATGCTAGAATATTTTCAATACTTGTGGGGGCCGCAGCTAGCCTCGAGACAAAGATGGACTTTCGTGGTGGCCAGATTACTTCCACTAAATCAACCAAAGGCCCACATTCAGTGGCTTCGAGAGGCCGGTTTGGCGTTTTTGTTTGATTAATCGAAACTACAGGCAATTGATTAGTTTGTTTCACAGGACTGCATAGGTCGTGGACAACTAAGTTCGAATCTGAAGCATTGTTCAAGGATGATACGGTGTTAACATTTTGATGGAGCGACTACTACCAAATCAACCCGTGGTCCACATTGCATGGGCGCAAAAGGCTGATTAGGAATAATTTGTTGATGGTGCGAGGGCCCAGGCGAAAGGATATTTGTGTCCCTTGGACTGGGGTGACTAAAGTCAGCTTTCTGGCAGATTGTCGTATGAAAAGTATTTTTGTCACTTGTTGAGCAGTTTTCGGATACAGGCGTAGTGGCCGTGTTGATGCTTTTATCGGAGTTAGAATCAATTATCTTATCCATTATTTTTGTCTTATGTGAAAGGTTCATTTTGGTTCCACCAGTGTATTTTGTTCACGTGGATCGGTGGCTTTGTTATCGTTCAAAGCAGAGATAATGTTTTCAAGGTTAATGCAGCATTCAGAGTGAGTGACAACGACACTTTGCAGGCGCTTCACCTCGTCCACAATGTTGAAAGCAGACTTTTTGACGTCAGCAAGAACGTCAGCAGCAGATGACTTGTAGTTATTTTGCGGCACTTCGAACAAAACCATTGCAGCCCATGTGATGAGGTGCCGTTAAGGGCATCGCTAATCCTGGCTGACAATCCAGCATATTTTCCATGATAAAGGTTGGAGCATCCGTAGCAAGAGATAAAGGCTCCCTCCGTGGTCCATTCTGACTTGCAGATTTCGCAGCAGGTGCCCATAGATGCGACGTTAAAGTGAGGTTAGGTATCGAATGAATTTTGATTTCTTTGATATTGATATGTTCAATTTAACCCTTAATAGCCTAAACAATATTTGTTCTACGATTTTTTTGATAGGTGACATTTACCTGAGCTAGATAAAGAATACCTGGTTGCGGTAGGCTCCCACTAGGCTCCACTAGGCTCCCGGGCATCAAAAATTATAAAAGAAAGTTTATAGTACCGAAATTTTTTGTTTTATAAACATTAACCAATTTTATTAAGAAACATTAAAAAGTGAAAAGGAAATTTAAAGTTGTTTACGTATATAATTGTGTTATTAAGCCAATTAGTTTTGATGAAACTCAGCGAAGCAGTTTTTTTCAGCTGAAAAGCACAAATGTATCCCACATTTTTGGCACCGGACCTTTGTACGGGATGTACATTTTGGAAGTTTGCATCGTGGCTTCCCTTCCTTTATAAATTCTGGCAAATGCCCAAAGTTATCCAGGCGAATATCACGCGGTGGCAGCGGAGCAGACGTTGGGCGATGACGTTTTGCAACAATTTCAACTTCAACATTACTTGGCCGCCCTTTTCCTACTTGCATCTCAGTTCCAGATTTTATCAAGCAATGGGCAACTTCGCACACAAATTCATGCAAAGTTTTCATCGGTTCCGTTTGATTAGTTGCTGCATGATGTCGCTTATATAAAATCCAGGCATTAATCATTGCCATATCACACATATGGTAGAACAAACGGTTTTTCCACTTGCGAGACTTTATGCGGATATGACTGCGGCCTAGTGACGAATCCAGAAGATCAACACCGCCCATGTATTTGTTATATTCATGAACAATGGCTGGACACGGAATGGTTTCCATTACCTTTTTCTTTTTGTTATATCGCTCAATAGTTGGTGCATTTTCAGGAGTTTGACCATCTGGCGAAATATATGGTTTCACTCCGGCCATTGTTAATGCCATATTTACAACCTTATTGTCATTCCATGCCACTGTTGAGACGTCGATTCCATGAAACGTTCCAACATACTCTTCCCAATCACCTCGATTGTTAAATTTCTGCGGTAATTTGCATGACGGAAGTCGTGGGCGTCGAACCGTTCCAAGCGTATATATGCCTTGTGTCCGCAAATACACCATCAACGGAATCGATTTGTAATAGTTATCAAAAAAGATGACGTGATTTACGAATCGAGGAACCGAACGCGCCAATCGTACCACAACATTCGCAGACGCACCCAAACTGGGCTCGTTTTCCTCACGATGGTCGTCGTCGCCAGAATAAATTTCAAATGCATAGCAAAATCCGGAATCATCACACATAAGAAACAATTTGTCTCCCCAAGAATGAGGTTTGTCTGGCATGTACTGTTTCAGATAGTGCTTAATCTTCGTAGCACAGATTTGCTCGTCAACACACAATCTTGCTCTCTTCGGCACTTTTTTAAAATTTTTGTTCAGTGCGGTGATGATCGGACGAATTTTGTATAGTCAATCAAAGCCCAAATCGTGCTGGGGTATGGGTCCATATGTTTGAACTGCTTCGGACACACGATTACGTCTGCGTTTGCGTGCACCGTTAGATGATGTCGATGGCTGGTGATCAGACAGCGATGGCTGTTGATCAGATGTTGATGGCTCTTGCACACGATGACTTCGCGGCATTGTGTCGTTGTTATTGAAGTGTAAGAATTGGCGAATTTTTTCATGACGATTTCGTGTCATGCAATCTATAATAGGCTTCAAAACCATATTCACCCCAATACGATCGAACGCTCGGGTACTTAAAAACCGACATATAGTAATTTATTCCCATAAATCGTTTGATCTCATCTGGCGTGGTATTCAGTGGTTTATCAACGTTTTTTTGCATCGCGTACAAGTTGCTCAGTTCGACGATATTTGAAATAATATCATCCATCATGAAAAAAGAAAAAAACTGAATCGGTGAGTTCAATGCTAATATTTCTGGTATCAAGTCATCATTTCCTTGAAATTTAACACAATTCGAATACAACTGAAGATTTGTTTTTCGCCACAATGGTTTCTTAAAAACATTAGACTCTTTGTCAATCGATACGCCTTCAAACATTGTCGCATATTCTCGCCATCGGGAACGATCAACAACAATAACTGGGTCTTCTACAATAGCTATAACAAATATATGTCAATACAGACCAAAAATAGGTTTTGTTGTAAATTATCACCTTGATTTGATACAGTGATCGCTTCAATACTTCAATTGCCTGAATCGGCATTAGCCATTTCGACATCGCGTCTACTGCAGAATTGTCTTGAATATCTTCCAACACTTCACTGTCTCCATGTACATATCCTAAATTTTCATTACGAAAAGCAGACTGAAAGTCGAAATCTGGGTCATCCATATCGTCAGCAGAAAAATCACCATCATCTTCGCTTTCTGACCACGCAATTGAATTGATGTACTCGGAAAGTTGTTCATCTGTTCGAAAATCACGAATTCTTCGCGCCATTTCTGCCTAATAAACTAAAAAAAAACACAACATAAGCAATTATGTATAACTTCATATAAGCATAATTTCGAAGTCCTGGCGCCTGACGGTTCCGTAAAGAACCAACTAAAAATTGGTACAAAATCTAGTAATATATAAAAATTAAATCACTTCAAACGTTCAGAATACCTTTTAGACACTATAACGATCACGGAAATATTTTTTTAGCTTCGATTTAAACGAATTTAACACAAAAATAATTTTTGTAAAGTTCGCGATTTCACAAAAGTGCTTTTTCTCGAGGTTGTGTTACACTACTAACCAGACACGTATCAAATGAAGTTGGCTGCAAGTGGCAATCTTCTCAAATGGTGGCGCCTACACCAATAAACATTTTTAAAGACCCAGCGGGAAATTTAAAAACAAATTGCTAACAAAGTTATCATTTTTTGTGGTTGGTTCCTAGCGGTACCAGTAGGCTATTAAGGGTTAAGCAATCGAATACTTGATTCACAATAAAAACAGTTTATCAATATGGATTAATACAAGTTAAATGAATTAATTTATAAATAAAATGTACAAAAATAAAGGAGCGAAAATTGTTTGATGTGAAATTAAAGTTGACACTTCGACAGCTTTGCCAGAACAATTGGTTTCTACCAAAACACACCACCAGCAAGCCGCGTAAATTAACTTCGTTGCAAAAAACATCATGTTTCGAAAGTAACCCCAAATATTTTAATAACAAAAAAACGGATTTAAACACATAAATCGGTTCAAGAGCTATATATTTTATATCAAAAGAAGTGTCAAAAAAGCGCACTGTGCTCCGATAGACTTATACATTTTTTGTACCTCTATAATCAAAATCCGATAATTGAAATCTGTAATTGTGGAAAATTTGGAAATTTTTAATCAGCGTTGTTTGTACAAATAAAGAAAATGCTGTACTCTTAACTTAACCTTCTTGCATCATAACCTTTACAACTTCCAAGAACTACTTTCGATGGCACTCAACATAAAACCACATTGACAAAGCTTAAATTAGAATTCTGCTTATGCCATAACAACCTATCAGAGTCGTTGTAAAATATACAATAACCAAACGTTCTCGTCTATTCAAAATATTTGTTGATACTAAACCTATTTACTTTGAACAAAAATTTACATTGCCTGTTCTGCCTCTAATTAAAACGCAATTCTTTGGTACTTATTTTGTTTCTTTTGCAACTTTACACCTTTTAAATCCATTTAACTTATTCATATTGTAGCATTTTTATTAACCTCAAGTGGCCTTTAAAGCGTATTACTGCAAAGTTATTTTTGTTATTGTAAATAATAAGATTTATGAATTGTTTTTCATTTGCTCAACCTGCAAAACTTTTACCCGTGCGTACACTGAATAAACATGTTTTCTTAGGGGAACAATATTTTTTTTTTTTTAAATTATTTGGATTATATATTTTTTTCGTTTTTTTTTTTCTTAATTTTTTTCTTGCTGAATGGTAGTAAGCTTAAATTTATTTTTTTATTATTCACAAAATAGATAGTGGAGAAAGTTTTACGGCAGCATAACTTCAAAGTTTTTGCTACATTTTTTACTACAGCTACAACTAAGTTTTTCTTAGCCATCTTTACTTACTACTATAACCACTGGATGGATTTTTGTAAAAATAAAGTTAAGTTTTTTTTTATTTCTACACTTTACTCCTACATAACAACTTGCTATTTTACTATAAATACTGTGAATATCGTTGCAAATTTAAGTGGAATTTACTACTTGACAAATGCTGCAACTTTTTCAAAATAAACTTTAATAAGGAAAAAATTCAAGAAAATATAACCATAAGGGATAAGATGGGCAAAGTAAATAGCAATGGTTGCGTCCAATGCGATTGTGTCGCTAGCTCGCAGCATAAAGCTAGAGCTTATGCTAAGCTTATGGTGGCTCACACAAGGGAATGCAAAAACACCATTTCAACTCAGTCCAACTCTAGAGTTCTATGTGTCAATACCACGCCACTACTTTCCCCTTTTTTGTTATCTCTACATCGCTGGCAATAAAGTTTTCAGCATTGAAAAACTATCTTTGTTAATGCCATCTATATTAAAAACATTTCCAACATTTCCACTCTCAAGCACATTGTTTGTGTTTCCAAAAAACCAAAAACCTTTGCAATTTGTGTCCATAACCAATCGACAATACTTCGTTTATGTTATTAACTTCTCATCCTGTCCCTGGTTTCCGTTTCGTTCAACGTTGTCTGCGTTCCTTTTTTAGCTCAAGCTAAATATTGGTATGCTTTATTAAGTGTGGCTCTTGCTTTCTGCGCTATCGTTTTTGTTTTTCAAGTTTATTGTTGTTTCTGTGTCGATGCTTGCAGCTAGAGTGTCGTTTTAATATCCGCCATGTGGCCAGTTATGACAACCGACTGCGGAAAAACACCATTGAAACAATAAACAAACAACCAAAGTTGGATGTGGTGAAATGGTGCTGGTTGGCTGACTTTTGGTCGGTAGTTTGGAATGAAACGAAATCAGATACGAAAGTATAAAAAATGTAAGCAGCAAAATCATCATCAGTTTGGAGTCAGATGCCTACGTTAATGAGACAAAAATAAAAGAAACACATACTTAAATAAGGCGCATGTGATATATCGACTTTAAATTAATTAAAAAACGTTTGTTAATATCGTCCACTCCATGCCAAGGTGAAAATAAATTGGTTTTGAGCTTGTAATTGCATCTGATGAATTTCAAAGCTAAGAATTTTCGGTCAAAACAAAAAAAATTAGGTTTCGAAAAAAATCATAAAATTTGATGTAATTTTTGAATATTTTTTCATGCCAATAATGCCAATGTGCATTTTTATGTTTTTTGGGATATCGAGTTTAAAGATTCAAATGACTCAGAAAAATAGAAAAATACATTTTTTAAAGATGGTGCATGTCTTCGTAATAAACAGTGAAAATTTGATTTTCGTTGCTCAACAAAATCATTAAAAAAAAATACTTTTTGTGCAACCATTTAACGTTTATTGCTATAAAATTGTGTTAAAATAATTGTAAAAATATTCAAAAAATCTATATCCTAAAATTTTTTCCATTACAGCATCCGTGATCGAACAAAATTGTACAAGATTGATAGGCACTTTTCTCGTCGTGCCCTTCGTAATTTTGCTCGATCACGGATGCTGTAATGCGGCCCCTGATCTATCTCATCTAAGGAAATTTAACGGTTGTGAAAATTTTGAGCATACGTCTCTGTAAAAACTTTGGTAATGAAAATAATTGCAAAGTTCTTTTTGCAATTTGTTTTTCAAAGCAGTGGCAATGTCTTTAATCAATACTCAAAGAAGTTGACCTTTTGACCTGTTAGTTATGCGTGGAAAAAATAAATACACTACCAGAAAAACGCGAATTTTGAGATAAAAAAACGATTAAGCGAAAATGAGAATTTTATTAAATTCTTAATTTTTCGGTTAAAGAATTAGAATAATAACGATCTTATTATCTTGCCACTAGTAAAAATATTAGTTTGGTTGTTGAGAAATTATTTAAAATTATAAAATTGCTGCTTGTTTAATAAGGCAGTGATCATGTCTACTGTCATTTCTGTGTGGATTTCGGTGCTCGGATGTGGGCGCTTGTCCTGATGACTGATAATCAAGGTTTTAAAGTGAGTCCTTGACGATTAGTGCTGCTCCATAATTTGTAATTTCCTCCATTTCTACTAGGATGTGGGTGCTCCACTTCACGACTCCAAAAGGACATATTTTTAAAATTTAAAACTCTATAACTTAAATACCATTAAAATTTTTTTATACATGCCTACATATTATATTAGCTGTTGGTCTCAGAATTGTAAGCACAACAAAAACTAGACTTTCTTCAGTTTTCTTCAACTTCATACAATGTTGAAATAAGCTCTTTTGAATAGACACCAAAATCCCAGAATCCCCAAAAAGGCGCAATCTGGAACACCAATTTTCACAAACTTTTCGCAGCATTTGCTGCCGTATCTCGCCGATAACTCTTCGAATGTTGATTTCCGGGAGTTCAATTGCTTGTGGTTTATCGACGTAGACAAGTGATTTTACATTACCCCAAAGAAAATAATCCCATGGGGTTAAATCACACGAACTTGGGGGCCAATTAATTGGGCCATTTCGTGAAATTATTTTTTGTCAAAAGTTTCCTTGAGTAAATCAAAGTAGCGCCCGCTGTGTGGCATGTGGCTCCATCCTGTTGGAACCACATATCAGCAAGATTAATGCCAGCTAATTGAGGTACGAAAAAACTTCGAATCATGTTCCTATACCTTTAGCCCATAAAGCGCACCAAACAGTAATTTTCTGTGGATGTAATGGTTTTTCGACAAAAGTTTGTAAATTCTCCTCACTCCAAATACGACAATTCTGTTTATTTACCCATTCAACCAAAAATGGGCTTCATTGGAAAATAAAATTTTCCATGGAAATTCAAAATCAATATCAATTTGTGCTTCAGCTAATTCACCGAATTGGCGGCGCATATGATGGTCATTTGGCTTTAATTCCTGCACAAATTGAATCCTGAAAGGTTTGAAGACAAAATCTTTTCGTAAAATCTTCCATAAAGTCGAAGGACACAACCCCAGTTGCTGAGAACGGCGACGAATTGATTGATTAGGATCATCTTCAATGCTTTCCTGTACAGCGGCTACAGATTCTTCAGTGCACACTGTTTGGCGTCTCACGGGATGCACATTATCAGTAACAGTAAATGTGGTCCGAAAACGATCTATTATTCTTCGAATTAGCAGCTCTGAAGGACGATTATGTACGCCATAAAATGGACGAAGTGGACGATAAGTTTGACGAACAGAACCATTATTTTGATAAAAATTTACAATATGCACGCGTTGCTCTGGTGAAAGTCGATTTATAATAACATGTCATTGCAAATTAAACAAAAAGCAACTATCAGTTGTGAAATGGGTGGTCAAATAAAGCATTGATGTCAACTCAAAGTTGTATTATTCTATAAAAAACACCCTTTAGTAGCTTTAAATATTTTAAAATAGCAACTCTACAACATAACCAAAGTTAGATATTATTGTTAAACTTTTCAACTGACTTTCTGAAACTAGTGATTAATACGCTTATTAAAAATTTCTGTTCTAGTTATTAATTTTTGGGAAAAAAATCAAAACTAAAAAAAACAAAGCTCAATAAACGATTTTAAACTATCAAACTAATAGAATTTGTATTTAAAATCAAGAATGATTTAAACTATCAAATATTTAGAATTTGTATTTAAATCACAGAAAATTAACATAATAAAGAATAAAAGAATAAGGTCATACAGAAAACGTTCAATTGCAATCAAATGGTAGAGCCTGACCAAAAACACTGAAACAGTTTAAGAAAAAACTTTAGCAACTATGAAATCTCATCGCCTCTGTAGTGCAGCGCGCTAAAATGCCCGGGTTCGATTCCACACCGAAAAAAATGTGCGGAGTTGACCCAAGTTTTTTCATGAGTCAAAAGAGTGTTTGAGAAGTTAAAAACGTTTTGTCGCCGTAAAACGCAAAATGAATTGCATCAATATTTTTATTGTTAATAGAAGACTATTTTTGCTTGATACAACTCATTTTCAAATCTTGGAGCAAATTAAAAGCAATTTCAAATTAACTCTGCATCTTCTCCAAACATTTGTCCCTTTAACTCCATTAAAACTTATTGCAACCATCTATGAAGAACGTCTTTGTATTTTAAAGCTGAAACGGAGTTATGTCTAGCACGAAACAGAGTCTGCTCGGGCAAATATTTCTGTTTGTTCGTTTTACTTTGAATGAAGAGAAAGTACTCAAATATTTTAACAAGCAAATCAAGTGTGCTTTAAGAATTAAGTGTTGCATAATGATAAAAAGGGCCGTTTTTACTATTGCAAGTTTTATGTTTGCGTATATCTTTATCGAAGTGAAACTTCTTATGCGGTCATTTGATATAGAGGATAAAATTATCATCACGAAAAATTGTGAACACAAGCAATGATATTTTGTTGTATGGGGACCCCCAGAAGGGTGGTTGATAGAGTGCTGGTGTGCTTAGGAGAAATATTCAATGAAAAAATCAGTAGGACCAGACATTAGACCCTCTAACGGTCATAGATTTTTCTATTGGGGGTTGGAATTAGTTTTAAAGGTTTTCTAAGAGATGGCGTAACTATCAATAGATCGCATCGGGCACACCTGTGGCTATATTCATTTCAAAGCACATTGTCTAAGCTTCATTTTTCAGTATGTGTCATTCCACTGAAGTGTAAACAACATATATTTTTTTCTCTGTGAACATGTCGACTTTCGTTCCAACAAAACGCAATTTGCGGGAAGGTTTACTTTTGTGCTTCCATTTGAAGAAAAAAGCGGTTGAAGCACAACGCACGCTTACTGAGGCTTACGGGGACTATGCTCCATCGATTTCTTCTTGTGAGTACTGGTTCCGTCGGTTTAAAAGTGGTGATTTTGATACGGAAGACAAAGAGCGTCCGGGCCAGCCGAAAAAGTTTGAAGATGAGGAATTGGAGGCTTTGCTCGATGAAGACCCGTGGCAAACTCTTCAAGAATTGTCAGAATCATTGGGAGTCGACTTATCAACGGTCGGCAAACGCTTGAAGGCCATGGGAATGATTCAAAAGCAAGGAAATTGGGTGCCGTACCAGTTGAAGCCGAGAGACGTTGAACGGCGATTTTGCATGTGCGAACAACTGCTTCAACGGCATAAAAGGAAGAGTTTTTTGCATCGTATTGTCACTGGCGATGAAAAATAGATTCATTACGATGCATCAACCATCGAGGGCCAAGCCGAATAATCATGGCGCCAAGCTTATGCTGTGTATTTGGTGGGATCAGAAGGGTGTCGTGTACTATGAGCTGCTAAAACCTAACGAAACCATCACTGGGGAACGCTACCAACAACAATTGATGCAATTGAGCCGAGCATTAAAGGTTAAATGGCCGGAATATGCCAAAAGACACGACAAAGTGGTTTTTCAACATGACAACGCACGGCCACATGTTGCAAGAACCGTCAAGGAAACGCTGGAGGCGCTGAATTGGGATGTGCTACCCCACCCGCCTTATAGCCCAGACATAGCCCCTTCCGACTACCACCTATTCAGATCGATGACGCATGGCTTGGCTGAGCAGCGCTTCACTTCTTACGAGGATACCAAAAAATGGGTCGATTCGTGGATTGCCTCAAAAGACGAATCGTTCTTCCGGCGCGGAATCCATATGCTGCCAGAAAGATAGGAAAATGTTGTAGCTAACGATTGACAATACTTTGAATAATATACATTGTACCGTTGTTTCTAAATAAATGCTCAAAAACCGAAAAAAAACCTTTAAAATTAATTCCAACCCCCAATATATTAATTATAATAAACATTGTTTCATTTCGTGTTTTTTGTATCGGGATCCCAGATAGATAAAAGGTGAGTTTAAAAAAGTGTTAAGGGGGAAAAACTAATAAAACCATCTCATATATTGATCCCCTTAGGGTTTATAGATGTTTTGATATGAATTATAAAAGCCATTTTTTATTTTTTGTTTTTTGTATGGGAACTCCCACAATAGATACCCATAGGTAAATTTTTTCGCGTTATCTCGTAAATATCAAATAACGGACATATTCCGCATACATCGCAAACCATTAAGACCAGTATTACTAAATGAAGCACCAACCAATGACATGAAAATATTAAATCAACAGAATATTTTTTATGAAAATTTTGTATTGTATTTCTTTTGAGATGCTATCTCTTTCTTTCTCTCTGTTTTTTTACAAAAATCTATCTTATTCTTTATATTAAGAAGTTTCCCTTCTGTACTGTACACACACTATACTGTAATTTTTTTTTAACCTGCGATGTATTTTTTATAGAAATTTTTGGGAAACTAAGCAATTTTATTAAATTTGGTATACAACAGTTGTTTTAATAAAAGTCAAGATACATATATTTTTTTAAAGGAATTTATGAGTTTTTGGAACATACTAAAGTCACATTTTACCATATTATATTAACGAAACTATATTAAACACTAAGAGACAAATTTTTAATGTACGTATGACGACATTTAGGCAACCCTGCTCACTTAACACAAATCGCCTTGAGAATATTCTACCTATTTTTTTACCAAATTTAATTATTCTAGCATCAATATATACTGGAATTAAGCATATTAAATTAAATGCCACGTCCATTTTTGCATTAGTATAGGAACACAAAAAACTCATCTTTTAAAAAACTTTCATAAACTTAGCGTTCACCCTGTTGTGTAGTAGTAAGGTACATTTTGATAAATGCATAAAAAATATCTTTTCCTTTATTCAACGAACAAAACTACAGCAATCAATTGTAAAATCAATGCAAATATTTATCCCTTTTTTCAAAAATATAAAATTCAAAAATCCCTTTTTTGAAAAATTCCCCTTAAAATCAAATAAATGACACACCTTTGAAACAAATTGAGAGTTGAGCGCAATTTAAGCTCAAAAGTAAAAAAAAAGTTTTGTTTTATGAGAAATTATAAAGATTCAAAATTGCCAAATCGTGGATAAGCTGCTCTGTGAGTATGGAGAAGAGATTCTGTTTTCGGCGTTAGCCATGTATTTAATTTCCTTTGTATTCAATTGAAATAAGAAATAAATAAAAATAATAAAACACAAAAGAAATTACGGGTTCTTTATTTGACTCTTTTGTGGGTGAGTTTGTTTATTTTTAAAGCTTCATGCTACATTTAAATGAGTTGATTCTAGTTTTTTTGAGTGAACTAAAAATTTAAAAATTCTCAATTTCTCAACCTTAAAACAACTCAAAACGGAGTCAGTACGACTTTTCAAACAAATCCAATTTTTGAAGTAAATTGAACTCACAAACGGAGTTAAATATAGTTTTTACAGCTTTGGCAAAATACCATGCACGAATAGAGTTAAATTGACTCCGAATATGGCTTTATTTACTCCGCTTTTTTTTGGGTGCAGGTGGTGACATCACAAAGATTTCTGATGAAGCCTGAACCAGGGCCGAAATTGCAATAAAATCAGCTAGAGATGTTTTCCTTTTCATATTGAAAATGTTGTTGCTGTTGTTGTTTCTTTGGAAAAAATTCGTTAGAGCAATAAATTGTACTAACCTGACCTGAAAAAAAGCTCTATAAATGATTTTAAACAATCAAATAACTCGAATTTGTATTTAAAATCAAGAATGATTTAATTTATCAAACATTTAGAATTTTTATTTAAATTATAGAAAATCAACAAAGAATGTGAATGGACAATCTTGATCACAAATGTATTCAGTTGGAACTGCGACCACGTTAATAGCCATTTTGAAATCAAAATTTTTTATCGTTTTTATCAGCGTTGCTAATTTGTGGGTAATTTCTCAAAATTGGAGTGTTTTCAGGTGCCTTTGAGGAATTTTTGAGTGTTTTATTTTTGAGGTATTTCGATATTCAGAAAAAATTTAAAACGGTTTTAAAATAATATGGAGCTGCAAGCTTATTTAATGTCGTGTGTCCACATAACCGCGTATCCTCAAGGATTTGTTTCTTATACGCATGCACTGTCAGTCCTGGAATCGGCTTTACGCTGTCAGCCCTGGTATTGGCTTTTCGTTTGACAGCTTCTCGATACACATGTTATTCCGCTACTTAATAGTTAGTTGGCGCGCTAATAATACGGCTTCTTAAATTTTCGTGAATGTGATGGCGTTTTTCTACCGAAGGAATCTTTCTTGCTCAAAACCAATCATTGATGAACAAGCTCCTAAAGTAAGCCTGCTTCAAATTTTTGATTTTTTAGTTTCAATTAATTTAATTACAATTGCAGGAAGCTGCTCCATCTGTAAAGCGGAAAAAATACAAATTTAACACCTAGTGGCTGGAAGTCACAGAGTTCAAAGGTTGGCTAACGAAAACCACGGAAAATAAAAATGATTCTGCTTTCTGTAAAGTGTGCAAGCAAAAAATTATTGCGCATAGAATTGATTTGGTGCGCCACAGCACATCTGCAAAGCACATCAAAAACCACAGTGCCATTGCACATACTCAACCGATCGCCGAATCCTTACAAAATAATTCAAAAGCCGATACTTAAAGTGCAGAGCTAAAGCTGGTGGGGCTTCTGGCAACTAGGGTTTCTTTCCCGGGATTTCCCGGGAACAAATTCTCGGAAAAAATGCGAATTTTGGGCCGGGAAATTTTGTTCGGGATTCCCGGGAATCCCGGGAAATTATAAATGCAATTTTTGTTTTGTTCTAGCAAAAAAATACAATGTTCTCAACACTACCAATCGTTTTCTAGAATAAATCGAACAGAACTTTTAAAAATGCGTTGCACAACACTGTAAGCTGTCAAATCAGCTGTTGCATTTACTGAAAATTTTCTTATTGGCGAACTTCTTCTAAAGTCAGCAATACAAATTTTGCCAACGGACAAAAGCAAGTAATCTATAATTAAATTTAAATAACTATAATTATATAATAAGATTTTTGAATATTTAGCATGGATAAATCGTCAGGAGTTTGGCGTTACTTCAAAAAACAAAATGGGAATGCACAATGTACGCGATGTCCAAAAATTCTAATGTGCAAAGGCCAAAGCACCAGCGGTCTTCTCCGACATTTGAAGAGTGTCCACAAAGTAGATGTTGCAAAACCTTCACAATCAACAACTGCCGAGAATATGGAACGATCTTCACAAGAAAACAACAACCAGATCAGACTTCCATCTACAAAAAATGAATCGCTTAAAAAATTTCTCTCGGTCCGGAAGCTACATGAAGTTGTTGCAAGAATGGCTGCTATTGATGGTATTCCAATTAGAGCTATAACACGCAGTGAGTTTATTCGTGGAGCTATGGCAAAACAAGGTTTTAATTTGCCTAAAAATGAAACGCAAGTGATGGAATTAATAATAGAATTTTATGAAAAAATTAGGGCAGATATTATAGCAGACATTGCAGGTCTATTAAAAAATAATAGTAGATTCACTTTAATAGTAGACGAATGGACAAGCTTGCAAAATAAACGATTTTTAAACGTGTGTTTATACGGTCCTGATAGTAAGGTCTTCAACCTGGGCCTTGTGCGCATACATGGAAAATGTGGTTATTTGGAAACGCGAAAATTAATTGAAAATTTTCTACAAGATTTTGGTCTTAATTTTAAACATGATATCGTAGCAACTGTTTCGGATGGGCCAAATGTTATGAAAAAGTTTGTTCGTGAAAGCCCTGTCGAAGGTTTTTTTTTGTATTAATCACGGAATTCACCTCGCAGTTTTAGATGTGCTATAAGTAAAAAAAATTCCTAGACCACCAACTGAAAATTTATATGAATATAGAGATGAGAGTTCATCCTCAATCAGTTCTTGTGATGATGGCGAATATGAAGACTTGGATATTGAAATGAACCAATCTCATGGTTTTGATTATAATGTGGATTTTAATAGAGTTTTGGATGAAACTCGAAAAGTAATTAAATTTTTTAAAAAAAGTCCCATGAAAAACAGTACCTTGCAAGACTATATGAAATCAGATCTTGGAATAGAAGTAAACTTGGCATTAGATATTAAAACACGGTGGAATTCGATGGTTACAATGATTGAAAAATTTTTAAAAGCCAAAAATTGCATCAAGAAAGTTCTTATTGATTTTGATGCAGCGTATTTGTGGAAAGACTCCAACGTTAATATTTTGAAAAGCATTTTAGATGTTTTGTTTCCAATTAAACTTGCCGTTGATGCATTATCCCGTCAAGATGCTAGCCTGCTTACCGCAGAAGCTATTTTAGGTACACTTTTAAATAAAATATCTTCTTTAAATTCCTCACTTAGCCAAAAAATGTACTACTCTCTCGAAAAACGTATAAATGAGCGAAGAGACAAAAAAATGTTTACACTTATAACGTATTTAAAAAATTCGAAAATTTTTGAACGCCCAAATAAGGAAAAGCCATTATTGGAAGATGCAGCAAAGTCAACTATTTTGTCATATGCGGAAGGACTTCACAAACGTTTGTTTCCTGTTCCCAAAGATTCCTTGAATAGTTCAAGTAGTGGTGATGAGCTTATGAATACTTCGACAACATCGTTCGAAGAAACTTTAAAAAATGCAATCGAATCCGCTACAAGCGATTCCAAAAAATTTAATACAACGCAGGGTTACTCATTAAAGAAAGAGTTTAAGTTGTTTGAAGCCAGTGGTCAAAGGACAACCAATTTAAATAATATATATATATCACGTTGTCGACAATAAAGCCAACATCAATTGAAAGTGAAAAGGTTTTCTCTGTTGCAGGCAATTTTGTTTTAAAAACCCGAAATAGGCTTTCTGATAAGGCAATAAATGCATTGGTATCATTAAAATACTATTTCTTAAAAAATTAAAAATAAAGTCATTCTTTATGGAATACATTTCCTGATCTCATATACTTATTTTCTTTTTTTACTGATCTCATACATATATAAACAAAATGAATTGTATTCTCAATCTTAAATAAAAATGTCATATATATAATTCATTTTCTGCATATCTTTTGTTTATTATTAAGGTATTTTTTTAAGTCTAAAAACTTTTTTAAGGCGAAACAGCACACACAAAATTTTTCCCGGGATCCCGGGAATTCCCGGGAAAAGAATAAAAATTTCCCGCGTTCCCGGGAAACGAAATATCCCGGGAATTCAGAAACCCTACTGGCAACAAATGATTTACCTTTCCGGTTTATTGACAGTTTGATTCCAGTGCTAAAATCATCTTTTCGTGATTCGGAAATTTTAAAAAGTTTGTCACTTCACCGAAGTAAAGCTGCAGGGATAATGAAAAATGTCCTTGGAGTCAGCTTTTCCAACGATCTGTTTTCGCAGCTTAAACAAGCTTACTTTTCTATAATAAAAGATGAGACTACGGATGTAAGTGACATAAAACAGTGCGCATTCACAGTCATTTTTTATGATAGTTTGGAAGCTAGAGGTAACACAAATTTTTTTGATATAAAAGAATGTGCATCTGGAACGGCAGTGCATTTATTTAACTTACTAAAACAGTGTATCAAAGAGAAAAATATTTCGTTTGATAATTTGGTTGGCTTCGCTGCAGATACACCAAACATAATGTTTGGTCAATTCAACTCTGTAACAGCTTTACTTAAAAATTAAAAACCTTTTATCGTTACAGTGAAATGCTCTTGCCATATGATACATTTGGTAGCGTCGAAAGCTTGTTTAAAATTGCTTTGAGGATCTTTTTTGCTCTGAGAATGGTTATTGAGGATCTTTTGAGAAATTTAGGATCGCATTTTAACAGGAGCTTTTTACGTCAGGAAAAGTTCAAAGATTTTCAGCATTATTTTCAATTAGAAATTCACAAAATTCTTTCATCTGTTGTGACACGATGGCTTTCAATAAAGGCTTGAATTGACAGAGTTTTAGAACAATATGAGCTTTAAGAGCGTACTTCCACTTGAATGTTTTTGAAGATCCATCAAAAATTACCGAGTGCTAAAAACAATATTACAAACAATGGATCGACAAAAATTTATCTAGAGTTTCTGTCGTACAGTTTAGGTACACTGACTGATTTTAATACAATTTTCCAAATAGAGCGGCCTATGCTTTACAAACTAAAAATTGAAACTATCCGGGTTTTAAAGACATTTTTTTCAAACTTTATTGACGTTAAAATCATAAGGGCGCAGGATGTTTGGGCAATTAATTATAAAAATCATTTATATTTTGTAAATACAAAGGATATTTACATAGGAATTTCGGCGGAAAGTAGCGTTAAAGAGCTTTCAGAAGATAAAAAGTCTATTGTACTTATTGACTGCAGAAATTGGTACAGAGTCTATTGATCAAATTAAAAAACGGTTTGACTTCTCTAAAACACTATATGAAGTAATTGATATAGTTGACCCAGCTTTTCCACAGTCATTTCGATTGAAAACTTTGAGTATTTTTAAGGAACGATTTAAATTTGTTGATATCAACCTGCAAGATATCGATAACGAATGGAGGGATCACGCATTGTTAGATCACAAAAGTCTAAATATTGATTGTTTATTGGATCCAAAATGTTACTGGAATAAGGTATTTAAATTGCAAAAATCCGTTGGATCACTAAAATTTCCTAATTTAAAGAAAGTTATTACATTGCTGTTGATACTTCCTTTTTCAAACGTATCAATAGAGCGTATATTTAGTAATTTAAAACTTTGTAAGACTGATTCGCGAAATAGATTAAGTTCTGATACGGTGGCGTCGCTATTGCTTACAAAACAAGGCTTAAACAAGAATGGCGGAAATTTATTTGAACCAAAAGAGCAAATGTATCCATTAAAATGGAACACTTAAAATTTTTATTTGTCTTTTATAAAAAAATCTTTTATATACAAATCTTATCCAAAAATCTCTGTACCATTTAAGGAACTTGTATCACACATTTGAGTGCAATAAAAATGTTCAAATATATGTTCATATTTTTGCAAAACAGTATTATAAGTCTTAAATTGTTTTTGTTAGCACGGCAGCAACATTCTAATTTTGGGGATTTTACTTAACAATTGAGGATTTATTTTGAATTTTTGAGGAATTTTCAAATATTTTGTTGGCAACACTGGTTTTTATAAGTTGAAATGCGAGAGGCGATATTGTTGCATTTTGAAATTCGGTTGCGATGTCTTAAGCTTTAATAACAGCATCCTGCAGCTCTTCTTCTCCTACATACGCTTGTGTTCCTTGTAGTGTACCATTCATGACAGCCGCACCATCGTAACCCTGCCTGAACATAAAATCGCAATCTATGCCGAAGTCCTTATATTATCTATAATCTAAAAGCATAGGTCTCAATTCAGATCAAAATTGAAATGGTTTGTAACTTTTACGATGCTGCGTTATAGTTGCCTTAATGCTAATATATTACACCTTCTAGACCCTAAGGGTGGATTTCAACCCGTAAAACCCCCCTTGTCTACGGGCCTCGCTCCCATTAAATTTTTAATTTAATTTCTAATTTTTTTGTTTTCTAATTTCGAATAAATTTAGTTCCGCAAAAAATATTTCGCTGCCGACGGCCCTGGATATATTACTTCTTTTTTCAAACAAAGCATATTATCGATTTGCAATAATTAAACAATTTATGATTATTATGAGACCACATATGTATACTTTCTAACTGCAATTTATTGAACAACCATAGAAACCAAATTTTCCAAAACAACGATGCAATCCGATACCAACCCTAGTATCACCAATATTAATAAAATAACATTTTTCCTTAAATCGACAAAACTATACCATAAAATTTAAAGTTTTTTTTTACTATAAAATTAAATAAAATACATTTTAGACATCATGTCTCTATATCGCTACCTTAATATAGAAAGGCCCTAACTCTTTTTTTTTCAAAATAAATTTTTTTACAGATTTTTGCAAAAAAAATTGCTATAGAAAAAAAATTGCTGCAAAAATATTGCAACAGCATTAAATTGGTTAGTGTCTTAAATAAAAAATTCATTTCAAGAAAATTCGGACACGCAAAATAAGAGAAAGCAGTGAGAAGTATAGTCATTTGTGGAACTTATAAGGCACTGAGCACCACTTCGAGTATCTAAGTTCTAAGTATCTATAAAGGCATTTTAGGCCGTCGAATGAGTACAAAAGGGATCATTTAGGGGTGCCGTAAAAGGACTTTTCTTCCCGAAAAGATTAATAAATTAATTCAAAAATGATAGTTTCGGTTCACTGGGCAGTCAAAACAACTCTTGCTAACTCATAAAGTCGCTAAAACTTTCAACATATAAACACTTTAAGTTAAAAAGCAATAGAAAAATTGTCCAAAACACTTTTCATTGCTAAGCAATTTATTTTTTATAAATCGATTATGGTCTGCCATGGATTATGGCCTCCCATTAAACAGATGTCATTTGGTGATTGTTTAAAGCGTAATAACTTTTCTGCAAAAAATAAAAGTGAAAAATATATAACACACTTGAGGTCAACAAATTCTATGAGCACAGGAAGAAAATTTATTGTTCAGTAATTCACTTACTTGATACTTTTAACATTTACCCATAGTTTCCTTGGATATGATTTGGTGAAAAAAAAAACCTTCCTGAATGAAATATGAAATATGGAATATTAATTATGAGCAAAGAAAGCAGCATATTAGTTTGCATTTTTATCGTTGTTGTAGTTGTTGTTGGTTCTATGTTGCTATTGCTTCTGGTGGATTTGGTGATTTCAAGCAAAACTGTTGCTGTGTCGTAAATATTAATGATCATATATTGACAACTTAATTGATATGGGAATTTGATGAAAATCTGTACAGCAAAGTAGCAATAGTAGCCACATAAGCCACTAACAAAATGAACATTATTAATATACCTACATAAATATTTGAAAAGCAGCATCAGCTGCTGATATTTGGTTCAGCTTAATATTTACATAATAAACAGCATTTAAGTTATTATAGCTTGGGGTCTACGTTGTTATTGTTGTTGTGGCAGAGTTTGTTGCTACGGCTAAATGTCAAAGTTGTGCCAAACTAAACTGGCTTATTTTTATTAGAAATATTATTTTTAATTTATTCGTTTTGGCCTTATACATAGACATCGAGCACAATCTGTGTTGGAATTTTTCATTTTCTAATTCGAAAATAACTTTTTGTGTGACTAAAATATTATGATGAAATATTGCTTGCTGTCAAAACAGCTTTTCTATGAAATTTTTATATAATTAAAAAAGTACATAAATTAGTTTCTTTCTTAAAAATTTAAGCATACACACTTTTTACGTAGGTATATTTTTTTAAGCTAAAGTTTTTCATCAATTGACTGGTAGATTACGACTATAACATTAAAATACCCATTTTTCTCCGCAAGAAACACAATTTTATTTGAACCTGTATTCTTTTTTTTTTAAAGCCTAAAAATATATCTGCATGCGTCACTTAACTCAATTTCTGCTCAAGGATAGATTAAAATAACTTTACAAGTAAAATTCTTAACAGCAGTTAACGCAACACCTCCTCAACTAATCTAATTCATAGAATCTTAAGTAAACCTTAACCCAATATGGGTAGAACCTAATTAAAGTGCCAGCACCAGAAAAACTTGAAAGCATAACGTTAGCATTTATAAAACAATAAATTATAGCCAGCTCCAAACACAGGCATCTTCAACAAAAACCAATTTATTTTGAACAACATCGATGCAAATAAGTTATATTTAACTATTTACAATGCAAACTAAGGCCAAGATAGGCGAGCAGTACGTAAAAGAAGAAAACCACTCTGCAGAATTATAAATAATACACTTTGCGTGTGTGGTGATGGGTGACGGCCAAACAGCAGTAAGCTGCAGCTTGTACTCAAAAGACTCACGTCTTTTGGATCTCCAACAGGCTTGCGTGCTTGGCTAACATTCATCATTTGGCTAACAGCTAATAAAATGCTTTTGCAGCAAAGATAACAAAAGTCCGCGCTCACATAAAGTCACTTAAATTGCGACCCAGCAACAAACTCCAGCAAGTACTATGGTTAAAATGGTATTCGGCAAATTTTTTTTTTTTTTTTGTCCACTGGAGTTTATCTTCTATTTATTTTCGTGCAGTCAATTACTTGCTATTTGAGTTGCATGTGTTTTAGGTTAGCGTTCTTAAGCTCTTAAATTGCTAAGTATTTCTGACTGGGGCCCAGCTGTCCCACGCGCTGCTATATTTGAGCGCAATTAAATTGCAATAACGGATGCTTAAGCGCGCGCTTCCTTCCTTCCATGCATATCCGCTGAACACAAATGGCGGCCGGAGGCGGAGTGCGTTTGGCAAACAACTGTGTTAGCAAAATGGCGCAATTGCTCACTAAAACTGCTTACAATGTTTATGTTGTATGGATAAATGAGTGGGTAAGTGAGTGAGTGAGTGGCTTAGTATATGTGAGTGAGTCTACCCAGCAAACATTTTATGAGCCCTCATCAAATATGACTCTAAGATGTGTCATTTTTGTGTGTGTTTTATGAGTGTTCAAGGAAATGAGTCAGAAAAGAATGCTTCTCATGTGTATTTTATGAGTAATCATTTAATGGCACAATTGCTCACTAAAACAGCTTTCAACGTTTATGTTGTATGGGTAAATGAGTGGGTACCCAGTGTGCCAAACGAATCTGTTACGAATCCGTAACGAACTCACTTCTTCGTACATTTTGTCCGAAACGGATTGCGTTTCGCATCCGGAACGGATCCTTTTTCGTATGAAATTCCTCTCTCCGTTACGGACTTCAGTTACGAATCCGTTTCGGACTTCAGATACGAATCCGTTTCGGACTTCAGTTACGAATCCGTTTCGGACTCCAGATACGAATCCGTTTCGGACTTCAGTTACGAATCCGTTTCGGACTTCAGATACGAATCCGTTTCGGACTTCAGATACGAATCCGTTTCGAACTTCAGATACGAATCTTTTTCGGGCTTCAGATACGAATCCGTTTCGGACTTCAGATACGAATCCATTTCGGACTTCATATACGAAACAGACGTTTCAGACTCTTTTTTTTTAAATAATGCGAACTCGCAACGGACTCGTTTGATGCATTTAGCTACAGATGTTAAAAATATAGGTTCTCTAAACAAGTTTGACGCATTCAAATTCGAAAACTTTTTGCAGGAAATTAAACGTAAATTAAAACAAAAAAAAGTAGTGGAGGCTAGTTTAAATGGTAAAAAAAATAATTCAAAATATCAAACAAACGAGTACAATGTTGGTGAGTTCCAGGATGGCTCATACTTGTTTCTTCAAACAGCTAAACATTATTTTTCATTGAAGCATCCCAATAACTTTTACTGCTATAATGACAAAGCGTACAAAATTCACGCAATTAAAAAAGTTTCCGGAAAATATCTTGTGTACGGCTATCCTATAGTCACATTTAACTTGATGACTAATGATAATTATTTAAAAATTCTGACAAGTACTTTTCTTCGATTTGAAGGAGAGCTTGAGGAGCACGAGCCTAATGAAATAAAAAAGTTGTTTAAAATAAAAATAAGTACAGAATTGTATTTCGTATTTCGTAAAACAAATTTAAGACTGGCTTTTATGTTAACGTTGTGGTATTTTTTTTTTTGACGGATTCGTAACGGGTCCGTCAAAACATAAGAGCGATTCCTCTCAAAAATACGAATTGCTTTTTCCATTTTTTCGGATCCGCCTCGAACTCAGAACGGACTTCAGAAACGAATCCGTAACGGACTTCAGATACGAATCCGTTTCGGACTTCATATACGAATCCGTTTCAGACTCTTTTGGCGGATTCGTAACGGGTTCGTAACGGGTCCGTCAAAACATAAGAAAGCGTAGTGCGTGCTGACGGACTCGTAACGGGTTCGTAACGGATCCGCATCCGTTTTTGTGCACATTGGGTAAGTGAGTGAGTGAGTGGCTTAGTATATGTGAGTGAGTCTACCCAGCAAACATGTTTTGGGAGTGTCCACAAAAATGAGTCATAAAATAATACTTTTTATGCGTGCTTTATGAGTGCTCATAAAAAAGACTCATAAAATAATCCTTTTTATGTGTATTTTATGAGTATTCTTAAAATGGAGTCATAAAAGAATGAATGTTTTATGAGTGCTCACTATATTTGTCTCTAAAATCGTCTCTTTTATGAGTTCAAAAAGAGACAAAATAGTTATTGCTATGAATCATATTTTGGAGCCCACAACATATGAAAATGTTCAAACAAAATAATTTTTTTTTTGAGCGCATTCCCTGCAAGCCACATGAGTCTTTAAAGACTCTTTTATGACTCATTTTTAGGAGCCTGAGCTCTCATAATGAGCTCTTATTTGTTTCAGAAAGTGGTTTCAGAAAGTTTTGAAAGTGGTCCTTCTTAAAAAGCTCCAATAAGAGTACAAAATGAAACTTTTTTGACACTCAAAAGTCATTTATTCAGACTCCTATAAGACTATTTCATACATTTTTTTATTGACATTTTAATACTCATAAAAGATTCTTAAAAGTCTCTTAAAAGTGCTAGATTTCCTTCTAAAGAAGTCGCATTTAAGATACATCAATATGAGTCTTAAAAGTCTATTATATGATTCTTATTTTTGCCTCTTTTTCCTTCATAAAAAAATCATAAAAGTGCCAAAAATGAGCCTTTTTCCATTGAATTTGGTGACTTTTTATAAGGATCAATAAAACTATCAAAAAAAACTTTTGTTAACTGCATGTTTATGTAAAACAAAACGAACGCTGAGCATCGTGAAAGAAACGAGCAACCATATTTTTGATATGGAAAAATGTATTGCTTACAATGTCTGGCACTACGTTCAACCTTCGTTTCAGGCCTGTAGCCAGGGGGAAAGGGGGGCAATGCCTCCTTACTACAACCATTTTCCCCCCAGGCCAAATCAGACAATGAAAAACTTTGAATGAATAATTAATATGCAATTTGTTGATATATTTGTTTATGGCTTTAAAATTAGTTTAGTTTAAAATAACAAAAAATATACACATTTACCCATTTACCTTATTCATGACTTGAATATGTATATGAAATTTGTTTAACAAAACATTTCAGGCAAATTGTTACAATTTTTCAAATTTCTACTGGGTCGCCAACACTTGCTACCAAAAAACAAGATTTGAATTTTAATAATTGTTTAACCCGCATCCATAGGAATTTTCTAGAAATGAAAAGCACGTTGTGCACCAATTTAATGCAGATACAAAAAGAATATATAATTCATTGAAATGTTTTTCATTTTTAAATTTTTTTTATGCATGATGAATGTTTATTAATTTTAAAATAAGAAAAAACTGCAAATCTTAATTCTAGCAAAAATTTAAAGAAGCAAAAGATTTAATTCAACACATGCATGTTTGTTCTTAATATATAAATCTGAAGAAAAAATTTGCATCAACTTGATGCAAACGACGGATGCAGGTTAATTAAATTTTTATATTTGTTTTACTTAAAAAATGTCTTATGCATATGTTAGCCCATTTCGCTACTCTTTCTTTTATTTCTAGCCACTTTAAATAAATCTTGTATTTTTACCCTCATTTTATTGCAAAGTCCTGAATTCATTTTTATATAATTTTTAATTTATTAATCTCATGTATAAAAAGATCTACATATCCATGTAAATATTATAAAATTAACACGTAAATTTCACACGTTAACAAAATTGTTTTTTTTTTATTTAAATGAAAAAACAAAAAAATTACCCCTAAGATTCATGCCTGCCCCCTCTGTCTTCTTGGTATGGCTACAGGCCTGCTTCGTTTTACATAAACATGCAGTAAGCTTACTTAGAATTTTAAAGTTCCATAAAAGACTACTAAAAGTGACAAAAAATAGATACACGCTCAGAAATCTTGGAATTAATTTTAAACCAAGCGTTGGAATCATGCATTTTTTAATATATTTTTGATTAAAACTTATACTTTCAAGTATATTAAAAAGTTGATTTAATGTTATCTGTATTAAAGTATAATAAAAATTGTATTATATACAAGTTATAACACAAATTGTCTTCAAATATAATACAAATATCTATCAAGCATCTGTCAAATTGTCATTCTGATTCTGAAATCTGACATTGTCAAAATAAAACCTAAAGAAATAGTTTTTGTTTACGAAAAACCGTATGTTATAAAAGAAACTTTAAATGAATAAATATTTTGTTGTTGGTTTACCAAATATTTTCTTTTTATTTCACTTGGAATTTTAAAAGTAAGTAAACATATAAAAGACTTATAGCTTTATTCCATAAATGTTCCATAAATTTATTCCATAAATGTTGATTTTTCCTTTCACCTTTTCAGGACAATATGTATTAAATGTTATACATCTTGTATTACTGTTTAATACAATCTGTATTACTATTTAATACAATTTGATACAATTTGTATCACTATTTAATACAATTTTTTTATGCGTATTACTTTTTAATAACTGAAGTATTACACTTGATTACAAATGTATTAAAATATAAACCAGAATAGTATTGTTCTAAACTTAGTTTCTATTCCAATTCTGTATTAGAATTTAGTATTATGGGATTAGAATTCAATTTTAATATTTGACATATATTAGATTCTAATGCAATTCTGGTGTGGTCATATATACAATACAGTTTTTATTAGAATTTAATCCAAGATTTCTGAGCGTGTATGTTTACTTAGAATCTAGTCATTCTTAACGTGTTTGAATAAATTTTTCAACTGTTATGTTGTAATTTTTTTCTGGAAACAGTTTCAGAAAAAAAGGATTAATCCTTGAACTTAACTGCATTTCGTTTGCTTAAATATTAAGTTGTACGCATATTTAAAAAACACTATATTAAAACACGATTACCGAACCGAGAAATATTGAAAATTTTAAGTGAAAAAACGGTATTTTAAAACATGCTTTTTTTTCTTTAAATTTCTACTCTGAAAATGATCCTAATTGGGATGATTTTAAAGGGTCGTTTTTGTAAATTCAGAAAATACACATAAAAAAATTCATTATGCAGGAGACTTTTCACAAAATATTCTTAAATGTGAGTTTTTTCAGAGCTGTAGTACTAAACTGAAGTACTACAAAAACAATCCGAAAGATGTTCTTTTCAGGAGTGTACATTACAAAAATACAAAATATACACTTTAAAAACTCATAAACAGGAGGGAACTCATAAAATCCTCTTCAACGAGGCTCTTTTCAGAGTCTGAATCATAAGCGCTCTAAACTTAGTTTAAAGAGTTATGACGATAAAGGCTCATTTATATGAGTATTAAAAGAGTCTTTTTAGAGTCACAATGTTTTCTGGGTAAGTAGTTTATGTGGTATGTGTGCATGTTTTTGCGATGTGCGTGTTAATACTGATAAGTTCAATGTTTGCAAACATTGTGCATTTGCCCGGGTAAAAAAAGGCAGCTAATGCCGAGCCATGACATGCTACACGTCTGCTGATTTTCTTGTTTTGTTTTGAAAGACTAATAATGTTAAGAATGTCGAATTTTTTGCACTATCGAATTGTGTACATAAAATAGTATCTTTAGCAAAAATGCAAATAATAATATGCTTTGGTTTCAATTACAGCTTACAAGATTGGTTGAATAATCCTCATCTGGTCGGTATTTTTTTTTAATGCACATCCTTTTGTAATTCAAATTATAAACTACTTTATCGGGACCATTTTCATGGTCCAGAGTTTGGAGATTACATTTTTTGTTTAAAACCACTGATGGCCAAATGCACGTTAAAGGCTTTTCACTAAAAGAAATGAAACGTTAAATCATGATTTATGTAGAAAAATAATAATTAATCTACATAAATTGAAAAATTAAGAAATCATACTCGAATAGATAATTTGTATATTATATATTATTATTGTATTTTTTCAGCAGATTTTTAATAGTCTATTGTAGACAAAATTTACCTATAAATCACAAATAATCATTTTATTTTTTCGGGTGTACGATAACTGTGTAATTATATTTAAATCTCGTACACAAAGCGACGTGACCTTGCCTGTTTTGAGTCTGCCTGCAGACTTACTGTTTTGAACACCTATATTCAGACTCTAGAAAGTTTTTTTCACAATATTTTCATAAATCTCTCGAAATGTCTTATATGTAGGTATGTTTTTTTTTTGTTGTGTATCGTCGATGAATGAGGACATTTTTTGATGCGAATCTTTTTACAGCACGTTCTATTGATTTGTTTACATGAAAATTTCAAAAACGGAAGGAATTTTTGCACTGCACAGTGTTTCGTTTCATACAAGTTAGACGGAGAAAAATATTTTGTGGAGTTTTTTTTTAGTAGTTTTCGATATTTTAGATATAGGAAAGTACAAAAAAATGTAAAATAAAGTAAAAAAAAGTAAAGTAAAAATAAATACAATATATATTGTCCTATCCTTGCCTCAACCATTTTTTCACTATCTTTAGCCAATGCCTTAAATTTTTACTACATTGCAGACGGCAGACGATTTGATCATCATGTTAAATGAATTTATGAATAAATTGCTTAAGTGAATTTTAAATGTGAGCTTTAGATCAAGTTTTTAAGAAGGCAATAACAACAACAACAACTCTGTATAGACAGTCTGTTTCGATAATCGCTATCTTTTCTCTTCAGTAGTTTTTGAGTGATTAAGCTGTGATCAACTCACTGCTTAAAGTCGTATATCGGTCTTGTCGGCAAGGTTGCCAGTATTGTGGGAAAAATCCCATTCGTGGTAATTTTTAATTGGTCTTGGGAATTTTTTTTGGGAATTCCCATGGTATTTATTAATTCAGCGTGGTATTTTTAAATTGGCTTGGGAGTTCAGCGTGGTATTTTTTAATTGCATGGGAATTTGGGAATTTTTTCTTAAAATTTTTTTTTAACTTTTATTAAGAAAAAGCTTAATCATAGTATTCGATAATCGACGTTTATAAGTTAAATTAACTTGAATTAATTTGGTTTAAAAAAAAAAATTTTTAGGGAGCGAGCTCCTTTATTTCTTTAGATTCAAATTAAGACTAACTTAACAATTATTAAATATCTTAAAGCTAGCCCTGCCGTCGCTGCTGATATCACCGTCGCTGCTAGCTGCTGCCGTTCCTTGATGTCGTTTTATCGGCGCGTGTGTCGAGTCAGCAAAAAACAATGGGAACATACTTTTGATGAGTTTCGCAAGACGAAATACGAAACTTTTGTTTTTCAATGGCGGACGATTTTGTGTCGTCAGGGTTTTAATACTAAGAGTGTTAACTTATATACAGTAAAGTAAAGCTATAAGCTTACGCTGTACATTTCTTCAAACTTACCCTTAATATAAACGATTAAATTACATATATGTTTTAAGAACAAGTTGACATCACAAATTGCATAAAAACTAAGCGCATTCTTTTTTGAAAAAAATTCTGAAAATTCTACATTTCTGCATGCAAGCGTTAAGCTTACAAAAATTTGAAATTTTTTGAAAATTCCAAAAAAAAAATGTTATATATATAAGTACTAGCAAAACAATAATAGACAATATTTGCAAGCTTACTTATCGAATCCATTGGTCAGCAATTATCTTTTAAAATCAAAATTAAATCACAGTTGCCATTATACGCATTATATGCTCTGTTTACTCCACATTTTGTGTCGTAACCTGCGCACGTCGCAAAATAAGCTTCTGTAAAAATATCGCTCTTACGCTATTAACATCACAAATACGGCGTTCATTGAATACCACTATTATTTCTTTGGTTTTTTAGTTGTAAGTAGTTAGTGTAAAAAAGTGTTAAAAATGTGTTCGCATGCATTCCATCCCTGATATATACGAACACAAAAAACAAAACTAATATTATTCTAAAACGTTCTTAATGAATTAAAAATATTTATATCTGAGAAATATTTATATCTGAAAATCTGAAAGCACAAATATTTTTAAAAACATTATATTTATTTTGTTTTGTTTATTTTTTATTTCTGAAGTCACTTATGTATAGTATTTCATATCTATACTATTATATAAGAGGAGACTCACGAAATTTCATCCATAATAAGCTCGGTAACCGCTGAACCGATTTTGATAATTATTTTTTTATTTGATTCCTATGATAATATAGATTGTTATAGCTTACCAAGGTTTTCGAAAAATGTATTCTTTAATTATTGCAAAATCGCGCATTTTATTTGATTCCTATATTCAACCAGCAGCACAATATAACAGCAAACAAAGCTTTTCTCTCTTTGTCGTGAGAGCTTCTCTCAATATAACACGACAGCCATGTTGTGTAGTTAAGCTGAATTCACTAGCGGGGTTTACATGATCCTACATGTTGTCACGCCTGGCGTGATGGCCTTGAATATGAAATATTTCAAATTCAAGATAACATGTTGTCAGTCGGCTATATCGAGCGTTCGAACGGTCAAATTCAAGGCTTGTCCTACAATGCGTGACAACCAGAGAACTGCAATGAGTATCCGACAGAATTCGGATACTCAAATCATACCCGAGTGTCGTGCTGTTCTGAACTCTATCCATACTTAATAATATGTGTAAAATACTTATAGGCATTCGGCTCATTAGCATTTTTTCGGTTATAAGTACATTCTCATATCCGAGAGCGGCGTGATCCGATCCACTTCGAGCCGTTTTCAATGAGTGCGTTGAGTCAGTTTATTACAAAAGTGCTCGATCCGAATGTATTTTGAGTGTACTCTGAGTACTGCTCCTTCTCTGCCAACGTCTCTTAGCTTTAATTAATTTTTTTTTGCGTATGCACTTTTCGTAAGTATTTGTCTGCAGGCCATGTGAGCTCTCATTTTTTGTTTGTTTTTTCTCGAAAACGAATTTTTGGTATTTTATTGTGGCACTCTATGGAGAAAGAAACAATAGCAACGCTTGTGATTTTGGTTTGTTAGACATAAACAAAAATACAACAAAACTAAAAGGCCGGCGCACAGTGGTTAAAAGTTGGAAATAAATACCAAAACTGATGATCTCTTTTTGTGATTTTTTTTTTTAGACGATATTTTAAATAAAGAAATGCTTTTATTGGACTTTAAGTTGAGCGATTAAAAAAAACTGACCGAATTTTTTGCGTCCTTGAACAACATTTGGTAAATGCGTTTAGAAGAAAATATAGATATGTTTAGTCTCAAAGTTTATTACTATAGTCATTTTCTTTAGTATGATTTTAGGCATTTTTTGTTTAACGATCACTTCTTACGAGTTAAAATCGTTAAATTTTTAATGTAAATAGTGAAAGCATTTACTTACTAAACACGATAAATGCTTTAAAATGTTATTATTCTTCTTTTGCAATACTATATATTTGCAGAGTACTTAAGTATTATTATATAGTGTGTTTCTCAGTCTATTAAATTGCTATGTTAATATATATTAAATATTTTTTTAAATAATTACAACTAAATTGAATTAGTAAAACAGTGATGTGATATGTATAAAGTTAAATTAATTCACATTATCTTATAGCTTACTATGAAACATTTTAATGAATTTCGCAATAAAATGCTTTCAAAACTACTCACTCATTCAAATTCCCTTGTCAAGAAATGCTCTTCAAACATCTTCAATTAGCTGAAAGTGAAATATATATTCTTTGATTCTAAACAACAGAATTAGAATACGTACACGGAGAAAATTAATTTGCTTGAATCAAGCAAATGTTTTGCTTAAAAGCAAAGCAGCAAAACTTTGCTCAATCACAATGTGATTTAAGAAAAAGATTGCTAAATTGCAATCACTCTTCGTTTATTTAGGAAAAAGCAAAATTTTGATTAATTTCAAATTTTTACTTAATTTCAGCAAAAATTTGCTAAGTTATTATAAATGGGAATAGCAAATGTTTACTTAATTCAAGCAAATATTTGCTTAGTTATTATATATTGGAGAAGCACATTTTGGTTAGTTTTTGCTAAAACTTTGCATAATTTTGAAGTGGCTTAAAATCAAGCGCAAGTTTTTCTTAACCACAATACTAAATTTGCAAGCAGTTTTCTCCGTGTATGCAAGCCATGTTTTTTTGCTACACGACCTGTGCTCACTTTATCACAATGCTAAAAAGTATGCTATTATCTTTTTTAACTTTTGATAGTATCACATTTACAACCAGTGCCAATTTGTGGCAAAAAGCATGAGGTTCACTCCTTTTTTTGGAATACAAACGAAACGACAAGCTTTTTTTTGATGATTTTTTTTTTGTTTTTATGAAAAGCAAACAAATAATATTTTTGATACTATAAACCTTTAACTTAAACAGTTTAGATGCTGCGCTTCATTGAACTTGGAATACGGAAAAACACGTGAAGTGGAAAATTTTGTATGGGAGGTGGGCGTGGTAAAAAATACTTTTTTATGATAGACATATATTGAAGATTTCTGACAGCATGGTTCTTGTATTGGTTTAAGACAAAAAAAAGATGGCGTTTTAAATATTTGTGTTGTATGGGAGGTAGGCGTGATTGAGGGCGGATTTAAAAATATTTTTATGTGTATTCTGTGCAAATTCCAAATAATACACAAAATTTAATTGGTTTACGATGAGTCCTTCTATTTATTGACAACTTTTGTATGGGGCTCAACCACTGTGCAGCGCACGTGTTTGTTTGCTTCTTGTGCGTAAACACGTGCAATAGAAGTTTAATTTAAATTATACGCATGTGATTTGGTAGCTTAAGGTTACAGAAAAATAAAAAAATACTTTACAAATTTAATAATAATTGCTGATTGCAGAAAATGAATGACACGATACTATCGAAACTGCGTATTATTTTTAAGCCTTAACAACGTTACCTCATGCGCTGCTTTCACTGTGCAAGATAAAAACAAAAAGCAACACCAGGATAACACATGATACAAAGAACTACAGATAAAGTATTGCGCATGTCCGCCATCTTTGCTGTGACGTGTAAGGTGCTCCTTTGTTAAAACGTAGTCACAATTTATTCATAGGGTATAAAGATTTTAAAATGCCTACATTTTCTTATGAAAACTTGTTTTACTGATATGAAATAAATATTGTTATATAAAGCACATGTCCAAAATAAAGTAAATATATTTTTAAGTAGTGTTTGTGAAGAAAAATTTGCATATTTTGTAGGGGTGCTTTTTCCCCTTTTTACCGATTTACACAAAAAGCGGCTACGTTGCTTGATGTGCTTGACAGAATTTTGACTGTTTTTTCGTTTTCATTTTGCTATCTTCGTCACTTTTCTACATTTTCTTTTGAATGTATTCATCAAGTGTCACATTTGACGAGCACCGATGACGAGGTGCGCAGTAAATTTTGTTTGTTGCGCCGGGAATACTTTACCTGTAGCTCTTTGTATCATGAGAATAACACATCTGTTATTCAGCATTTAGATATGCGTAGGAAAAAATAGCACAAAACAAATACAAAAAACTCGCTCACTATTTACTGCTGCGCTCTACTGCGCTCTTTTTTCATATCCGTGGCAGATGAGCCGAGTGATTCGGCTACTTGTGTCGATTATGAGTATTTCGGCAAGTAGGATAAGTATCAGCAAGACGACAACAACCATAAGTATTTATGATCCAAAAAAACCCGATCTTTCCCGATCCGACTCATGACTTAGGATACTCATATTTATTTGAGCCGCCGCATTCTAGCTTCGTAGAAGAGAATATGAGTCGAGTTGCGTGCGCTTAGGGTGAGTAGGTTTTTGTACTTATTTTTTTCGGATATACTCAGAGTCGCAAAAAAGCTATCCGTTGCAGATCTCTGGTGACAACATGTAGGATAATGTGAACCCCGCTACTGATAACCTTCAGCATGTTTTTGTGTGATTTAAAATAATGTTATTCAAGTTGAGAGCGTGCAGAAATTTTTCTCTCTAAGCGAAAACTTCATATGAAAAAACTTTCAAAACATGCTGAAGGTGATCAGTGAATCCAGCTTTACTTTCAGGGAGATTCTTGCTTTCATACAGTGTTAATTAATTTTCTTTGTTAATGTTTTGAGGGGAGTTGCCACAATTTTGCTATCTGCATTAATTATATTTTGCAGCCTTGCCAGCCAGCTTTTCCCCACTTGAGATTGTGTAAGTCTATCTATACGAATATATAAAAGCGTTGTGACACTGCACGGACGTTTGACAATCACGCAAGAACCACTGAACCGATTAACACGATATAGTTATCAAACGATTTGTTATTCCAACTTTATCGTAATATGCAATGTTAGATTTGCCATGTCTACTTTCCATGCCCACTTTTTGCAAAAAATTCTATATTTCAGACGATTTTGGTCGTATGAGACTAGAATTTGGTAATCTACGTTGCATGGTTACTTTCGCTAACTTTACTAAAAATGGGCATGACTCACTTTAGTTAAGTCCACTTTTCGGGGGATAAGCTTGGAGTAAAGCAAAACGCACTACGTTTAAGCTCAATTGAGCTGAAATTCTGGCATTCTATTGTTTCGAGTATGAGATGGTTTAAGTGAAAAAATGTTGCCACACCCTCATTACCGCCCAGAATTAATCAAAATTGTTATACTTCGAACGGTTTTGGTTGTATTAGACTAAAATTTGATAATTTAGTTCATACGGCTACTTTTGGCAACGAACAGCATGAAATCAATAAGAATGCTGTATATATCAGAAAATTCTGATCGTCATGCATTGATGTTTCAAACGGAAACGTCTAGCATGTGTTTTGTTCGAAGGTCCATTTACACTTTTACAAATTCACAAAACGATCACAAAAAATTCATTCAATTGGGTCAGAACAAATTCTACTATAGCTATAACGTTAACTATGAATATAAGATAAGGAAATAGATTAAAAAAAATACATTTATGTATATAACTTTGGAATAGTTTGAAATATTTGAAATAATTTTCAGAGAATTATTTTTTAAGCTATATTTGAAAATGTTTTTCACATAAATTAGTTTTTAAGCTGTAACACATTGCAAAAATTATAACAACATTTTAAGCAAATTAGTTTTCATCAAAAATCATAGGGGGGGGGGGGGGACAATTTTTGCAGGTAAATTATGTTATATGAAAGAATAAGGAAAATTCAAATTAAAAAAAAATTTAAATTAAAAAAATATGTACAAAAAAGCAACTCTTGGCCTATTATTTAGTACAAGTTGGATATTTTAGAGGTTTTTTAAAACAATATAAAACATTGCATTGGTGAGGTAACGGTTAACCTTTTCTCATTTTCCCAATTTACTTGATTAAACTTTCAAACAAGGAAAATTGGAGGAAAATCGATTTGAAAATGGCGGAAATGTTTGCTTGCTAAGTCAAAACATGAAATTTCAATCGTTTTTTTCTCATTCTGAATCTTTTGAGTTATACTGAGAAAATCTATAGTTTTGAGATATCGCAAGAATTTTAATATCATAATAACAGGTTTTTTTTAAAACATACCTAATATCCGTACAAAATATTTCCGAAAAAAAAGAAAATTACCGTTACTTTTATTAATAACTGTTCATACAAGAATGCAGTTGTTATGCATTGAGAAAGTCTATAGTTTTTGAGGTATCGCCAAAAGTTTGATGTCATTATAACGGTTTTTTTTTTAAATTTAAGAAGAATTGTTGTTTGGTCGAAGCCCAATAACAACAATTAATAACTGAAGAATTCCGATTAGCTACAAAAATTTAAGAAGAATTTATTTATTTTCAGAATGTCGACGTCACGATCGTTCGTACTCCGTTTCTTGCTGATTTTCAGTTTTTTCTTATGTACTAAAAGTCACGTAAACTTACCAATTGAAATGAACTACCTTATGTACTTTTGTTATCAAATCTTACCTTTTGTATTGAACCTTATGCTTGTTTTAGATATTTCGAACTTGTATTGGAAGTGTAGACTGAACATCGCCTTAAGCTATGGCTGCACTTCCCTTAATCTTAATCTTTCTTATTATTAAAACCACAGATTGGTAAGGTTGTAATCGTATCATAGATTATCTCTAAAATCGTAAGGAAAATCTCAAAATATTCTTAAACGAAATCATCTGAATCATCTAATTGTTACCAAATTGTCAGAAATTTTCTTAAAGTAAATCTTTCTTTAAAATCATAAGAATTATACGAAATCTCTTTACGTTAAAGATTCTCTAAAATCGAATATGGAATTCTAAGATAATATTCTTTGTAAATTAAATAATCTCGAAAATCATCGTAATTAATTATAAAGAAATATATCATCTCATTAAATAATCTCTAAAAGCGAAAATACTTCTGTAGTTTTTGTTTTCCAAGTGGATATTCTCAGAATTAAAAAAAAATAAGATTTTGCGCTCATTAACTTGTACATTGGTCTGGTTGGTCTAACTAGATCTTTACCCCCTTTCTGGCAATTCGAAAGGAGCGATCCATCTCCTGGACGCCGCGATATACCGATTTTAAACACAGAATATATGTAAAAAATTACATTTTTATTATTAATGTAATATATACACCAGTAATTTCTTAATACATATATACACCATTTTTTCATAATTAAACAAAACAAACACAATAATTTTTATATTCTGAATTTGCTTTAATACAGCTAAATACTTTCATTTTAAGATACAAAATTTTCGAATAGTATTTAATATTTTTATCGCAGGCGAAGCAGCGGGTATTTGCTAGTTAGAAATAAGTTCCTAATTTTTTTAAAAATCATATTGTGTTGAAATTAACTTTTTATCTCTTTACAGAGCACAAATATCTTTGAAAACTCATATTTATTTTATTTTGTTTATTTTTTTCTTTTTGAAGTCACTGACATTATTTTATATTAAAAATAAGTAAGTACATTTTTGAAAAATCATTTTGTATTAAATTAACTGCTTATCACTTCACAAAGCACAAATATCTTTGAAAACTGTATAAATATTTTATTTTGTTTATTTTTTATTCTGAAGTCACTTTTATTATTTGATATTAGAAATAAGTACCAAATTTTTGAAAAGTCATATTGTGCTAAAATGAATTGCTTATCACCTCACAAACCACAAATATTTTTGAAAACAATATTTTTATTTTATTATGTTTAATTTTTTACTATTTTATTTTTATAAGCATAATTTTGTTTTAGAAATAAATTAATAGAAACAAATAAATTAAATTCACGATCTCAAATGAAGGGTCCACCAAATAACTTTTTTTTTTTTTTGAAAATACTATAAAAAAACTACTGGATATTTTCTCAAATTTATTTTTTTATTTGAAAGTACAATCCTTCCGGTTAATAATGGAAAATAATTTCATTCAAATGGCTGCCTCGGCTGGCCATGCAGTAGCCTACACGATCGGTCCAATTTTTAAGCACATTATCGATTGTGTGCAGCTGTATTTCACCAATGGCTTCACGAATATTGTCCTTTAAAGCGTCAATTGTCTCTGGCTTGTCGGCGTAACACTTATCTTTGAGGGCACCCTACAAATAATAGTCCAACGGTGTCAAATCGCAGCTCCGAGGTGGCCAAACGACATCAGCTCTGCGCCTGATAATGCTATCTTCAAAAAACAGGGCGCAAAACATCGAGTGTAGCTTCGGCTGTGTAGCACGTAGCGCCGTCCTGCTGAAATCAAATGTTGCCAATATCCTCCTCTTCAATTTTTGTGAACAAAAATTTGTTCAACATGGCCCGATAACGATTGCCATTGACTGTAACGGCCACTCCTTGCTCATTTTCGAAGAAAAATGGCCCAATTATGCCTCTGGACCAAAATCCGCACCAAACAGTGACTCGTTTTGGGTGCAGCGGCTTTTCAATGTATGCGTGCGGGTTTTTTGTGCCCCAAATGCGACAATTTTGCTTGTTTACAAACCCGCCAAGATCAAAATGAGCTTTATCTGAAAAGATGATTTTTTGGCAAAATCGGCATCTGCTGTAAGTCGATCGAAAGCCCACTTAGCGAAGCGAAAACGCATTGGATGGTCAGTTGGCTTTAACTCCTGAACCAATTGGGCTTTGTATGGCGTCATACCAAGGTCTTTATGCAAAATTCGTCTCAATGATGTCTCCGAAATGTTCAATTGTTGAGAACGACGGTGAATTAATGTTGATGGCGCTTCACGCACACTTTCTGCCACAGCAGCAATATTCTCGGGTATAAGCACTGTTTTTGGCTTTTCACGCTTTGGTTTATCGATGAGGATGCCAGTTTATTTCACTTTTTTCACAAGATAACGAATATACGGAACTGACGGTGCTTCTCTTCTTCCAAATCCATACGCAATTTTCTCACACATTCTGCAACATAGGTCTTAGAAGTTATAGGTCTTATATCTGGCTTATGAGAAAATATATGCGATAAAATGTACAAAATATTTTTTTTATATAAAAAAATGAACTGATTTGCTATTTACAATAAAATACACATTCATGAACGTAGATAACATTTAATTTATTCTTCAGTTATAAGTATAAAAAAAATAAAAAAAAAAATAAACTGGCCATTTCAGCCCTTGGAAGGACTTTGACCTAGCTTCTATTGATCAATTGTGTTGTGCGTGTAATTAAATGTTTGATCACAAATGACCGAGAACTGGACCTACGTGTTTAATGCCGACTCCGAACGGCTTATGTTCTCAAGAAGCTTTACATGGCAATTTTTACTCTCTGAGGTTTGCCATTGTCTGCAGAGAGGTGACGACTGAACAGAAAAATTAATTCAATTGAAAAAACTTTTCTGTCTGAGCTGGAATTGAACCCGGGCTACCGCGGTTCTTTAGCTTAGGGGCCACGTACGCTACCCACTAGGCTACGGCCGCCACAGTTATAAGTATATTAAGTTATAAAATATAAATATAAAACGACATGGTTTTCAACAAATATTAAAAATTTACTCCATTTTTGCGTTTTTATTTTTTGTTCATTCATTAGCTGATAAACAAAACAAATATGTTCTTTCTTTTCCAATTTTGTTTCTTTATTCATTCTGTTCTGGATAAAAAACAATCTATTCTATTCGTTCTGTTCTTTATCCGGAATGAATAAAGAAATACAGCCTATACTAATAAAATTGATTTTTGTATTAAAATTTTTTATCCTTTGAGCCCCGTTCCCCATTTTTAACTAATTTTTCTCTAAAGATGCAGTTGCGTGTCTCGAGTAATTACAAATATTTTGGTTTATATAGATGTCTTACTAATATTAGTACGTAAACTTAGTAGTAAACTTATATTTTTGCCTCCCCTCCCGAAATTGAGCGGCTCAAAGATTCATGCAGGTATTTTTTTTTAAGAAGTCATTCAGTAACTTTATGTTTTTTAATGATTTTTTTATGTAAGGTGTTTTCAATGGTCCGCAGATAAAACAAATAATTGCAAGTTCTGAATTTTCATCAAAATTAAATGCTATCGAACAACGTGCATGGAAAGGTACAGTTGCCGTTATTGAGCAGTTTCTTGGCAACAAACGAGCTGCCAATTATAAAAATATTGTCGCAGAAATGATTTCGGCATATGGCGAAATGGGCATTTTAATGTCGCTAAAGATCCATTTTCTTCACAATCATTTAGATTTTTTCCCTGATGATTTAGGAGCTTGTAGCGATGAGCATGGCGCTTTAAAGGAAAAGACATTACGCATATGCTTGGCGAATACTGTTGGTCTTTTTGTCGCGATACTGAAGCAAATGCTTACAACGGCAAAAATAAAAGGCCTAAATTTCTTTAAAAACATTAAAATTTTTAATGTAACAATTCTTTATTTTTATAAAACAAAAGTAATAAAAAAAAATTTTTTTTTTAACGAACTGAAACCTTAAAAAAACGATAAACATTAAAAAAAAACATATGTACTTCAAACTTTAAAAAAAAAATTCTGACGTGTACATGAAAATCGCCGATACACGTGTATTTTTATTTTTTATCCCCTTTCCGAAAAAGCAAATTTGGTTCATAGGACAGAATGTGTGTAACACGGTGTTATATTACTTAAATATTTCTACTTATTATTATAAATATAAAGACGTTACAAATATTATATACTTTTTATACACGTAATAAACAATAATATTAAATATTATCGATGTATATATTTATTCATATTATATTACCTAAAAATCTCTCAAACTGTTATTTGAAAAATAATGAAAAACCACTTTTGTTTTAAAATTAATACTTTATTTATAAAAAAATTTGCAAAAATAATTTTTTACAGTTTAAAAGATTAACATATTTCAGGGAATATAACATTGCATTTAATATAGTAATTCATGATAAGTGTAGTTACGTAACTCACCAAAAAGCTCTTAAGCTTCTATTTTAATTTTTAACACTTTTTATAGCAGTTTTAGTCATTTGCAAATATATTAAAAATATTTCAAAACACAAACTGCTGCCAAATTCAAAAGCAAGCTGTTGCAACTAAAAATAAATAATAACTGTTGATTGATTTACTCTCTAATTGAAAAGCTAGAGTTGCTTAGATTGTTTATGAGTCATTTATAAGAATTCCGACTTAATTTTTTTCTCTTTGAGTTATTTTTCTAGAGCAATTCCTAAATGTTGCAGATCTGCAACACGACGCGATATAGGATTAAATAAGTATTTAAATGCTTTTGAATTTTTAAAATGTGTTCTTCGTACCCCTTCTTCGAATTCCATTAGCTCACCGCAAGGTATGGAGCCCCCAAACACCAAAATTTTCCAAACTTATTTTTGGGTTAAAGTCCGTTAAATTATCTTTCAAACGGTAACTCAAACTTAAAATTCAACACGTTTTTCATTATTCCTCAATTTCAGAAATATTTAATCGATAAGTTTATATTAAAACGTTTATACAAATTACTCTCGAGGAACACCGGGCGTATCAGCTAGTTAATTAATAAAAACGCAGTTAAATATTGAAAAATTTTCTGTGTACCAACTAATATTTTTCGGTGGTTGTAATGAAAATTATTCAAAAAATCTACCAAATAATTGTGACGCAAGGCGTTGGCAACACTTATTTAAAATTCAGCATTCTTCTAGTGGGTTTATTTTTAGTACAAACTTAAGTACAGCCATTTTTACTAACATAAAACAAACGTGACCGCAGAAAAGCAGAGGAGAAAGTGTTGCTCCTGCCGCTGCTGCTCTTGTTGTTGCTGCTGCAACTAACTAGAATGACGGCAACAACAAGTGCGATGTCGGCTGCAGCTGCAAGTCAGGCCACGTCGACGACGACAACAAAGTTTTCCCTTTTTTTGTTGTTTTTGTTGTAGGTACTTCATAATGATTATTTTTAGCTGCAAATGCAACACAACAGTGGTTAAGCCAGAGGATGTAGTGGTGTGACAGGGGATGGTGGGTGGCATAACGGTAGTATAAGCATCAGCTGTAATTTCAAAATTCATTTTATGTTTGAATATTTTGCATAACGAACGACGAAATATTATGGTACTGTGCTGCTGGTTGCGACCTGCATTTGAGCCAATACATGGATGATGGGCTGATGAATGGTGTGGAAGCAATGTAAACTGCTTTTAAGGTGGATATTGTTGGTATTAGCAGAGTTTCCGAGATGGTCTTGTATTATGCAAAGTTTGTTGCGGTGTTGAATTTCAATTTTACTTTTTAAGCTCTTCTAAGCTTTCTGATGTGATTTACGGCTGTTGCGGAAAAAGTTAATGAGATGTGGCCATGGAAGCCGAGGCAGGGTAGAAAATGAGAAGATGACTTTAAGATGGGTGGTCCATGTTTGGCACACTTACTAAATCCTTATTTTATATTATTATAATGCATTATTTTAAATACAATACAATCAAAATGAACCATTATACGAAAAATTTATTGTAGTTTTATATGTGTTGTTTTTTTTTTCTGTGGGCTTGTCCTCTTTACCCAGTGGAAAAAGAAGGAAGTGAAAAGTGTTTGCACTTTTTAGGCAGGTAAAGGTTCGTACTTCTTTAGCATCGTTGTAATTTGAAACTCGATGAAACGAAAATTACATTAAAAAAAACAAAAGTATACAAACAAACCACCGCTTTAATATGTACACAAACCAATTTTAGACTGTTGGATAAATTTAGAGTCTACTTTTATGAAAATTTTTATAAGTCAATCGAAAACATAGACGGCGCACAGTGGCTCGATTTGACTTGCTCCGTTGCAAAAATCTTAACTTCTAAACGAATTGAGGTAAGCAGATAATTTATTTAGCTATGAATAGAAATATTATGCAGCTTAAATCGTGAGAAAGTTCATTAGAATAGGTTTACAAGATATAACGTTATGCATTGTTGAAGTTTGGCTGAAGTTTGTGACTTCTCTGGTACAGACATATGAGTCGATTAATATGTCTCCGGTATTTATTTATTTATTTATTTACTTGGTTGCTAAACCTTAACAGGTTTTATAGCAAATTTAAAATTATAAAATAAGATATTTTATACAATTCAAAATTTTGCTTGAAATCATGTATTATTAACAAACTAAAAAGTTTTAATAAATTGCTTAAAGTATATAATTTTATTAAAGTATAAAAAATAACAAAAAAAAATTAAGTCAAAATCGGTAATATCAGACAGCAAAGCAGGGTTGCGTTTTCAAGACAAGGTCAAGTTAGCAACAATTTTTGTATCCGCCGGAGTCGTGTGACAAACAAGGTCTCATACCCAATAAAACACCCCTCCAATAGGTAAATATATAATATATATCGTTCTGTCTTTCTGAAGCCGGTGAGGTCCAGGCTTGACAGGGTGGTTACTCGACAAACTGAGTCAACTTCACCAAACCAATTTTCATAAAATAAAGAAAACCAGTTGCGAACGCAGGCACCAAGACAAACTAGATCTTATCGGCCACTCATATTAATATATTACAAATCGATCTAACGTAGTGTTTCAAGAGGTAAAAAGACCCAAGACACCACGGTACCGTCGACAAGTGTAGTTACAATCATCATGAAGATATGAGGCAACTGAAGATCCCATTCAGATTATTTAGATGTTTGTACACCAAAATTTTCCATTTTATGCTTAGGTCCATTTATCCACTTAGATTGTTATATTAATGATAATGTGTTTACAAATCACCGGATGCATCAGATATATGTTCGAAAGAACTTTACATAATCAACGTTGGTACTGCAGGTAATCTATAATTTCATGTTTGATTGAGTCCATGGATTCACTTAAGGATATAACATCAGATACAAAATTAAAATCACCGCTGGCGCTTCTAAGAGGTTCATTTTGCAAATAATTAGTTCTACAAAAGTTCATGTGGAGTAACTCAAAAGATCTTCTAGGACACAGAGGAATATTAAAATATACTTTACTCAATAAATATGGACTGTTGACATATCCATGTAAAAGTTTTGTAATCCAACAAGCATTTATCATAATTCTCCAATTTTTTAAAGAATTAGGATTTAAGAGTTGTAACCGATATTCATAAGATGGTAAGTGAAAATCAGTATTACAATAAAGATAGCTTGAGCAAAACAAAAGAAATTGTTTCTGCACTGATTCAATGTCGTCTATGTAACAACCGTATCGTGGGCACCAAACAACTGAAGCGTATTCTAAGATAGGCCGCACTAGTTAAGTGAATAAGGTTTTCGTTATGAATGGATCATTAAACTCTTTTGCCCAACGTTTAATAAATCCTAGAGTACTATTTGCTCTATTTATTATTTTATTTACATGAATATTAAAGCGTAGTTTAGGATCCATTGTAACTCCAAGATCATTGAAAATATCTAAGGACTCCAATGGATAACCACAAATTTTGAAAGTACATTTAATTGGTGGTTTGCGCGAGAAAGACATATGCTTGCATTTCTTCATGTTGAGGTTCAAACGGTTCGTTTTGCACCAGTTATGAAGATGATCAATGTTGCCTTGCAAAAATACAGCGTCATTATCGTTTTTAAAAGAAAGGAAGAGTTTGACGTCGTCAGCAAACATTAAGATGCTAGAATGCATTATGACAGATGGCAAATCGTTTATAAAAAGTAGAAACAGAAGGGGCCCAAGATGACTTCCTTGAGGTACTCCTGAAGTAACAGGAAACTCATGTGATTTATTGAGCTTAAAAATAACAGATTGTGTTCTATTGCTTAAGTAAGATTCAATCCACTTTACCAACTGTATAGGAAATCCAACAAGATGTAATTTTAAGATCAATAGTTTGTGATTTACAACGTCAAAAGCTTTGCTAAAATCCGAGTAAATAACATCAGTCTGCATGCCTTTTCCAAAGTTTTCTATAGTTTTTGATGTAAATTCGAGAAGGTTAGTAACAGTAGATTTTCCAGAAAAGAATCCATGTTGGAAAGGAGACATTAAAGATTTAACGCTATGCGATAGTCGTGATGTAACAATTGCCTCTAAAAGTTTAGGCAAAGCGCTTAATTTTGCGATGCCACGGTAGTTATCAATTAAAGACCTATTTCCGGATTTATGCAGCGAAATGATAAATAAATGCTTCCAGGCTGCAGGAAAATAGCAGGATTTTAATTATGAAGTAAATAGTAAAGAGATTGGAGTTACTAATTCTTCACAGCAGCATTTTAATATACATGAAGGTATGTTATCAGGACCACTTTTATATGATGATTTAATATTTTTTAAAAATGATAAGACTGTGTTAGTGTCAATTATTGGGAAATATATATCCCCAGATTGAATATTGAAAGGATAACTTAAATAATCATAGAACGATGATGAATAAGTCGACTTGAAAAAGTCAGCAAAAAGATTGCAAATACTATTATCATTATCAGACTCAACCGAATTATACTTCATAAAAGAAGGATAGGAATCAATCTTGCGTTTTGTGTTAACAAAGTTCCAGAAGGATTTAGCATCAGATTTGATGTTTAATTTTACTTTTGTTAAGTAGGTATTATAGGATTGTTTGCATAACTGTTGATAACTGTATTTAATTGAGGTATAGCATCCAAAATCACATATGTTATGTGTTTTTTGATATTTTTTATAGTATTTAGATTTCAAATTCCTCATTTTTCTTAATTCATTTGTATACCATACCGGACCCGATGTCAAGGAGGCTTTCCTTTGCGGAACAGCTTTAAGAAAACAATCATTGAGCGTTCTATTAAACGCATATACCACATCATCAAGACTCTGAGAAGATAAACTATTTGTATTAATATTTACCGCTTTATTTTGTATAACGAAAATGCACACCAACGACAGGCAAGACACGAGAAGCAATACTTTTTTCTACGCGAAATTCTATTGCTTCTCGTGTCTTACTTGTCGTTGGTGTTCATTTTCGTTATACAAAATAAAGCAGTTAGAATAGAATTCCAGTTTATATTAGACAAGTTATTCTTCAAAATCACGTAGTTTGTTTTTTTAAAGTTAAACTCAATAGGCGGTTGAGAATCATAGTACTGCACAGATGGTTTTCGAAAATTTAAAATAATTTCTAATGTTGGATGATGAGAATCTTCGGGTGTAACCAGAGGATCTGATTTAGACATAGAAGCGATATTGCTGTCATCAAAAAACACCAGATCAAGCAAACGATTATTTTTGTTAAAGATGCAGTTAAGTTGGAACAGGCCTTGGATGGAGAGCTCGTTTAAAAAATAATTATCGGATGAACATTCAGACAAAGGTAAAAATATTCCAGGAATTTCAGAACAGCAGTTCCAAGAAACGTTTGGCAGGTTATAATCTCCAGTTATTAAAATATGATCATTAGATTGCAGTTTTGAGCAAACTTTACTAATAGAAGCCAAATGTTTGCTGTAAACTTCTAAGGTAGAAAGGGGAGGAATATATGAGCATGTAATAAAAAGGCCCCAAGGAACCAAACTTAACATGTACACAACAGAATTCAATGTCCAAGAATTCTGGAATTAATAACTCTTCAAAGAAATGTGTCGCTTTGATTGCAATCAACACACCCCCGCCTTTAGAGCAAATACCAGTAATGGAGTTTCTATCTTTGCGGTATATGCTAAATTTGTTGCACAGAATTTCAGTATTTAGAGTGTTAGGTTTCAGCCAAGTCTTACTTAAAGCAATTATATTAAAGTAAAGGTTGTGACTCAAAATTAATATGTTATTTAGTTTTGTGTTTATGCCACAAAAGTTTTAGTGAAGGATAAGGAACTGAAAGCAACAATCTAGTTTTTTTGATTCTTGTTAAAAACCGGAAAAGTAGCCAAGGAAGTTGTAGGCCGAGGTCTAGAAATAAATTCATGCACCATAGAAGTATATAAAATTTTTTCACTTCACTTCTTGAGTCTATCAGTTTGACTGCCTGTCCGACATTTCCTTGAAAATACGATGACGGACAAACGAATAAAGCTACAACTTGGTATACAAAATACCTATCTCCATAGCCTACTTGATACTGAAAATGATCGGTTAATGTCCACTCCTACCTCCCATACAAGTCCCACTTCAGAAACTATTTGAGGAACCATAACGTTCGGCTTGTACTTCATATTTCAAAAATAATAGGCAAATAATTTTATATTATCAGTAAAAATCATTGTGCAAAAAATGGGCGTGATGGAATTACATTTTAAAAAATTTGTTTCAAAAATATTTTATAAATTTTTTTATTTAATTTTGTACATAAATAAAACACCATATACATAAATACATAAACACTAATAACATTTTTTATGCACTAAATACATAATTCAAAATAAACTAATTTACAAAAATTTTGTTTTTTTAGAAAACAGTCGTCAATGTCTGAATAATTATTATTATCTAATAAATTAAGCATTTCTAGAGAGTAACATTTTTTAGCTCTTTATCTGATCTGACATGTATTAGAGAAGAAATTTTTGGGTCCAATGAGGCTGCTAGCATGTGAAAAGTTTCTTGTTCTGTCGCTTTTGTGAAATTTTGCATGTATTCTGATATTTGTATTTTTTTTGTACTCCTTATTTTTGGATTCTTGCGCTTATTCTGACAATATTCTTCAATTGGTAAAGATTGATATCCTCTAATACTTTTACCTTGTATCAGCACTTCATGAACGGTAGGCGTAAGTTTTTTTTCAGGATATTTTTGCTGCAGCAAATCTGCAGTTGTTGTGGCATATTCTCCAAATACTTTTTCTCTACAGCACAAAATATTGAAAATTACTTGCAGCCTTTAATTATTTCTTCGTCAACACCGGTAATTCGAGCTGTCATATCGTTTTTTCAAAAAATTTTCTGGATATATTTCCATCAGTGCTGTTTCCATATCCTTGTATTGGTTGGTCAACTTTTAGTCCAACCTCCTTTTGAAATGCAGCTTCAATTTTTTTTTTCTAGTAGCTATAACATCCTTTTTAGCAGTGTTCACATCAATATTTTTACTATATTGCGGAAGAGTGCATGCAAGTTTCAAAATGAATTCCATACACCTTATTCTTGCATGCAATTTAGAAATTCCGTATTCATAACTATGTTCTTCAGCAATTGATTGATCTAAATTCTGGAAGTCCTTTTGCGTCTTTTTGCATATTTGGGAAAGAGAGTGTTGATTTCGTATTTGTTAATTTGTTTAAAACTTTTCCGTCAATCATAGTCAAGAAAAACTCATGTTTGATTTCAATCATTATTTCGTCGTTAACTTTATGGAAAGTAGGTTGAATATCACCAATTTCATTTTTTATGTTATTAACCGTGCTTGAAATTAGTTCTGGAGTTTCCTTTGCATACTGAGATATTCTCGGTCTGCAAAAATGAACTGAAGAAGGCCGAGGATTTTTCCAATGTTCTGCTATGTCGATCTTTAACCTTAGCGGAATAACTGAAACCATAAACATATTTGCATCGGTTATATTCTCCCCTTTTGGTGAAACGATTGTTTGCTTGTAAGCGCTTTGTCCAGATGATCCATTGCAGCCCCATTTACTTAATAATTTAAGATTTGTTGGAAGTGTGCTTAATTCTTGCTCACTTATACTTTCCATAATCCTTTTAGCAGTATGATCCATCATATCTTGAAGTTTCACTTCAGCTGATATCTCAGTAAACTCTCCATTAAGCGGAACGCTTGCTTTTTCGCTGCTGTTATATTAGCATAACTTGGAAAAACATCAACAATATGTTTTCTTAAAGAATTTCGCATTAATGAATATTTTTCTTTTGATAGTCCAATATCCATGAATAAGGCCAACGCATTCTGCGAAGTTTACTTGATGGAAAGTACATTCGCTGGAGTAGGAATGCTGTCGTTAATCCTCTCTAGTCGGAGTGGACTAGCATATAAGACTGTTTTAGTTAAATTAGCTTTTTTTGTTGCTGCTTTCTTTTGTATTTAAGTTGCAAGACTTGAAACTTGATCAGTGGATAACGTTTCGGTGAAATCCATTAGCGTTTTCTTTTTTGTATATGTTGAACTCTCATCCATAGATTTTCGAGGTCTTCATTTAGCAGATTTTGAAGTAATCGAAGAAGAAATGATTTTTTATACAATGTGACTCTATCCATCTTCTTTTAATGATATCGTATACTTTATGTATTGATTTGTCAGTATCAGATGCATCCAAACACTCTTCGGTTAACCTCAAATGATTTGTTACTACCAAACTAAACTCATCTTTATCTAATGCGTTTATAAACATTTCAAATAATTCTGAATTTTTAATAAAGATTTTTAAATTTTTGTCTTATTGTTTTTTAATATTTTTGTCGGAGAATTAAAATAAGACAACCTCACTGTTTCATATAATTTTTTTTAACCTTTTTTTCACCTGCTCCCAAGAATTTTTTAAAGGAAAATAATGAAGGTAGGTAGTCGGACTGTCTGTAAGAGGAAATTCCAGGCATTTTTTTTTGTGCATGCTTAAAGAACGGACTTACTAAAATATTTCTGTTTTCTCTTACCTGCTCTCGACTTTTTTGGTTCGATTGGTAATTTTTAGACGCAATACCTGATATAAAAAATTCCAATAATCAATTTAAAGTTGTTTGTTTCTTTCTCAGAGCATTAATAAACTTAAAAAAGATAAGTATGTCTAACTAAGAAACCAAAGGTAAAAAATCTCAAAATGATTTCAACATTTTTTAAATGTGACTATTATAGTCCAAAAGATATCTGCTTACTAAATGTCACATTTCTAGCTCAAGTTTTAAGATTCAATGTTTATAACATACTGGCGGACACAACTTCCTACAACCAAGACCCCTCCATAAAAATAGCTCTAGCGCAGAAAGTTGCGCATAGTTGCAGCTGAATTTTTTACACAATGCTATAAAATAAACACAAAATATATTTTTAGTAACTAGAACGTGTAACTACGCGTGGATTTTTTTGAAACTCCATGTTAAGTTTGATAACAACGCCAAATCAGTGTTTAAGAAAAACGCAAAAAAAACAAAAACAAAAATAAACACTTACGGTCGTATTCATTACATTTGTTATGCACTCATTAAAATCTGATTTAGTTAGAACACAAACTATCCCTTAAAATTCTGTTTGAGCATAAACGTATTTTAAGAGAATTTTAGGCAATATGAGAATTTTTTAAAAACAGTAACAACACTTCATCAGCTAACAGCTTAACGAAAGAACTTGACGAAAAACAAACTTTTTGTCGCCAGATAGCTGATTTTGACAAGTTATGTTAGGCATTAAAAAATCAAAAAAAGTGAAGTGAAAAGTAAACAAAAATATAAAAACAATGGACATGTTCAATATTTTGATTATCTGCGCCTTAGTGGAAGAAGAGGATCCTGTTTCAAAGCGCCGAAAAATGTATAGAGCAAGGATCAACCCGTTTGAACAAAACAACGACGAGGAGTTCCGGAAAAATATGCGATAAATAATAAATATGCTTGCAGAAGATGTCAATGGAGGCAAAAGGGGTGGAAAGAAACCACCGGAGTTGCAAGTTCTCTCTGCATTTAGCTGTTCAAGTAGGAACGACGTCAAGGATGATTTTGACGATTGTTAAAATACTCATAGAACGTTTATGCATAACAAAAAGTTTTTCACTGTCTTCACGGTATTCACTGTATTCACGGGGTTAGTTTTTATTTTCCTTTTTTTTTATATAAACCAATACCAATACTCTGTGACAAAAATATGTATTGTACATGTTTTTAAACGTTTCTCAGAAATTTCGGCATGAACGTGATTTTTTTTTTCAAAATAATAATTATTTTGCAAACTTGAAAAATCGCTGAACTTTGACGAATTATGCAAATAAAACAAATAATCCAAATGAGTTAAAGCATCGGATTCCTTAGCTTCAAAAATTTTTTTATCTGATAAAAATATCAAGTATGCAAAAGAGAACCACTTGAAAATTGACTTTTGCCACGACCGCAGGCAGAACGAGCCATTGTGCGTCCTCTTTGTACGGTGCTCTTCCAAAATATAAGAACAACATTTTGAAAATAAATTCCCTATTTCACATTGAAATGTTATATAAATTGCACTGACCATCTCTGATTTAGCTTAAAATTTGTTCTTAGATTGGTTTATTGTTAAGGGGATGGTACTGTTTTAAAACCGAAAAAAATGCATGTTTTCATTATTTTTTTTTTTTTTTGGATACATGAATAATGTTGGTGTATTTATTTCATATACATGTAATAGTTTCACTTCTTAAGTATATTTGGAAAAAAAAATTAAAAATTATCGATAAATAAATCCCTTGCAGCGATTCTCCGGAAGCGCCTCGAAAAAAGTTGTTTTGCGGTGAACACAATTAGAGGTTAGAGGATCTTATGAAAAAAAATTCAAAATTAGTTTAAAAGGTAATAGGTTTCCCGAGGTAATACCGAAGAGGTTTTTAATATTTATTTTTTTGTAGCGTTTTGAAGTCAAAAACGCGATTTTTGCTGAAAAATTAAGGTTATTTTGTTATATTATAATAGGAAAAAAACCGCTTTGGCATTACCTGTTGATTTATGTGTAATCAATTTCGCTCAAGTAGACTATGTCAAAAAATTTATTTTCCACAAAATCGATTTAAAGTTTTTTTTTATCGAAAATCAAAAATAAAACATCAATGAAAGGGTATAATTTTATATTCTTACACAGACTCATCAATGCCAGCTCCGTACAGTAAAGCGCTGTCATTCAGAATGTCCAATACATTTTTGCTCTTGCCTGTATTGCATTCTACCCTCTTTACTGCAAGCCTTTATGATAATTCAACGTTGTCAGGCATGTATGTATAAACATCGAGCATGAGGTCCACTCACTTGAAACGCTGTATCTTTTTTAGTTTAAGCACGATGTACTTGAAATTTTTACAAAATACTCTTGAAATGTTGTACATTCAGAAAAGCATATAAAAAAATGTTCTTAAATTTTTTTTTAAACAGTACCATCCCCTTAAGAAAACAAAATCCGGAGTTGCAGATTTAAAGAATTTTTTGCGGACGCACTGTCATGGAATTGCTAAAATAGGGTCTATTTTGAGACAACGTACCTCAGTCAATTAAAATTATATTTTCATAAATATCATAAGTATCATTAAGAATATTCTTTCGTCTATTTTAAGGAAAAAAAATTTAAGGTGTACTTATGAATTGTTTAGAAGTTATTGAAAAAACGTGAAGTGTTTGCATTGAAAATTCATTAACACTTCACATTTTACGCCATAACTTCAGAACACTTCAAGTGGCATAAATTTTTTATAATTAAAAACTATCTCCAAAATTCGATAAAACTAAATGGTTCGTATTCAATCCAATCGTATTCAATATGAGAAGATCATAGAACTATATACATCTTTACAGCTCGAAAAGGTGCCTTCTACTGAATAATTTCAAATATCGCAACATTTAGAACATCCCGAGTAATAATATTCGTGGGCGAACAGCGGTCGAACATGGGCCGCACGGCAGTACAAGGGTCGAGCATGGCCTAAAAATTATCCAAAATTATCCGATGTTGGTAGTATCGCCACTTGTGTGTGGCGCAAAATAATTTTTTTTTATGAAGTAAGTTAAATTAAAAATTAAGAAGCCCGGGATTTTCGGGATCCAGGGATTTGGTTCAATTTTTACAAAAATTTATACAAAAATATATTTAAATAAAATTATAAAAATTTATGAAAATATAGTTTAGGAAGAGTCAATTATTAGAGTTAAATTATAAGTTAAATTATAAAGATTAATTATAAGAGTTAAAATCCTCTTCATCTTCTAATAATTTATTTATTATCACGACTGCAGCCAAAACGCTATACATGCTGTCTATTCGAAATTTTTTAGCTTAATAAGGTTAAACAACATGTAGGATCATTTAGCCGCAAAGCTTAAGTTGAAGTTATTAAGCCATCACATCAGACGCTTTATAAAGTTTCTTGTAACGTATTATTTAAATAATAGTTCCTTTTTCTACAATTATTTTTAAAATGTTCTTAAAATTCTCAGAAGAATCTTGACTTGTTCCTTTTCTGAATAAGTATATTTGACAAACTTTTTGAATTTATACAATTTCTTTCACTAGTTCTCAGGCTAAATGGTCTGTGTTTCTTATGCAAATATAAAATTTATTTAATTTTTCTCCTCCGACGTTTCGCTAACTATTTTTCAGTTTCTTCAAGGAATTTAATTTTTTTTAAGCGTATGCAAAAAGTGATATTGTGGTAAGAATACACAAACAATAAATACAATTGATTTTTTATATGAATAAAATTATTAAACAGAAGAACTTACAAATTTAAATTTTGCATTAAAAACTGATGAGTTTGTTGGTTTTTAACAAAAAAATAAATTTAACAATCAAACATTAAATAATTAGAATTTCACTATCCCTTTCACTACTCTTTTCACTGTTCCTTTTTATCTCATTTTAAAATTTTTTTTTTGTGATTTGCCTTTTATGCAAAAGTAACATTTAAAAAAAATTTATTGCGTTTTAGTGCTATTAAAATTTTTTAGAACCTTTTTCCGGATTCCAAAAAAATTATTATTTCCGGTTGCTTTAGTTTAAAATCGATTTCAGATATTTTTTGTGTGTTTTATTGTTAAAAAATAAGATCTTTCAATTATAAACATTATTAAAAATTTTTTAAGGACAGTTGCACTTCGGATCTTATCCCGGGGATTGAAGTTTTCAATCGCGAAAATCCCAGGATCGCCAAAACAACCCAAAATTGCTATCATTGTCCTACTTTTGACATTGAAAATGTTGTGGTTAACGTTAAAATTTGTTGACACACTCCAAAAACAATTTATAGCTTTATGTTTTCTTTAAGCAACAAACAATAAAATTAAACACTTAGCTGTTACCAATCCTGAAATAAGATCAATTCTGCAGAAGCATTTTCATGGGTAAAAAAATAACCAACCACTGTTAATGGGTTAACAACAAAATTCATATTTTGCACATCTCGCTTACAGTTCTGTACTGCAATGTCATCAACGACAAATTTTCACAAGCGGTTATAATCAGTTGTTCTTTTTAATCTATCAGTTACTAAGAGATTTAGAATAAATGCATGTTTGAATATTTCTATTGTTCATCGAGGGTTGTAATTTGATTAAGCGAAACGTGCTCTTGGTTGCCCAACACGAAAGGAACTCTTCAAATAAATGACCTAACACTGAAGTAAGAAGAAGATTGCAGTTTAATTCTCTGCTGTAATGTATTCATTAAAAATGATGACAATGAATCACGGTTACGGTTTTGTTTCCATTTGCTACAGCTTTTCTACTCAATTATATTATCATTAATTCTAGCTGTCTGCCGCTTAACTCAACGCTACTTATCTCGTCACCAGTCAACTTTACTCAGTTGAACACCAACACTTAGCCAGCTATCTTAGCCATTTGGATGTCATTCACTACAATCTGCTTGTATCGCACTTAGGAGTATTTCGTCTAATTCACTTCTTTTTGGTTTTGGTGTTTATCGTCCATTCTTTTGAACAACAGTGTTAGTTACAGTGTCCTCTCGAGTGCACATTGCCTCTGTGTGAGTTTGCAAGTTAGAGTGGCTATGTGCGTATGCCTGTGTGTGTGCGTGTGTGTGTCTTACTGGCACATCCTTAAAGACTAGGTTACTAGCTCAACTCTACCAACAGACAGTTGAACAGCACGTTTAGTAGACGAGTATTCAGCGGTGTATCAAAATCGCTGCTCATTCATATATAATCACAAGCTCACAAGGACTTCCCCTTGCCTTTGTGTAGTGTATGTTGTTGTTGTTGGTGTGTTGTGTTGTGTTGTGTGTAGTGTAGCTTAATGATTTGACTATGAATATAGTAAAAGTTCTACCGGCTGCACAGCTGTTGATGGTGAAAAAGAGTCGGCTGTAAATCTGTGCTTTGACTTAAGCACTTAATCGTTGTACGTACGTTAGTGTTTGCTGTTGCATTCAGAGCGCACTTTTTTTTTTTTGTTAAATATTTTATGGATATAGCACAATTTCATGCTCAGCTCTATAACATGGAGTGAGAGTCATAAAAAAAAGTAACTGCATGCGTTTCACAAACTTCTTTTAATGTGAATTTTAAAGTATTGTAGTAATTTTAAAGTTTTTACTGAAATTTAAAAAAAAAAACGCTTACACTTAAATAGTGATATAATAACAATCTGTCCTATAATGAATAATTGTTCACGCAAAATTAGAAAAGGGAATTGTAGTTTTTAAGATAATTTAGTTTTAAGATAAAACCATTTTTCAACTTTCATCTACGGTTTATCAACAAATTTGCATTAAAAATTTTCAAATTTTCAAAATGTTCTTGAGCGTTATCTTTAAAATGAAAACTCCCTTTTCTGATTCCGCGTAAAAAATTATTCATGATAAGGCTGAATATAGAGTTTTGGTTCTTAAAAATATACCATGATTAACGAACCAATATTATGATTGAAGAAAATATTCTAAGATTTGTGTAAGTATAAATAAAAAGTACACAAAACTTTTTAAAAAAGAAGCTTTTATTTAAAAAAGACGTTAACTAAAAATAAAAAAATAATTTAAGTGACATTTGTCATATATGTAGGGTAAGAGTGGCATGAAAGAGCCAGGTTTTGAAAGAACCACTACGAATTACACGGTAGTTTTCGAACGAATAATACATTAACTGTAATTTTTAAATAGATGCACTAGCCAGATGTCACAAACAAACATTTGACAGTTCAGCGATAATATACGGCGTTGGTGCATCGGATTTAGAATTTCGTGGTCATAAAGTAAGTTTTTGAGTGCATTTTATATATTTTTTTACGTCAATACCTATAAAATTAACAATCATATCATTAAACTATAATGTTATGCTTAATATAGGCCTAACAATAGCATATTTATTTTGCCGGAAAACTTTTAGTTTCGTAATAATTTTTGAGGATATGCTTCTTGGGACAATACGTTTTGAAAGAGCCTGGTTGTGGTGTTATGAAAGAGCCGGTCATGAAAGAGCTATTTTTGCATTGTGAATTACATTAATTATGAATTACATTAATAATTGAATTATTTTATTTTGATATAACAATGCAATAGGCCTTTTTTTCTTAAAGCAACAATGGCATCTGAAATAGCTAAAAAAAAAAAAATTTGCATAAAATGTTTTTAATTTTTTCAAACCTTTTATTTTTGTTTTTAATTTTTTGTGGGTTTTTTTTCGAAGAGATGAAATAATTCATTATTTTGTCCAAAAATGTTTTTTAGCTTTTAAACAATGTATTTTTGTTTTTACTATTGAATTGTTTTTTATATAATATATTTTTTCAAAAAAAATGTTTATAATAAAACTTATCATAAACTCATAAACTTGTCAAAAAAACTTATAATAAATATAAATAAATGTTTATAATATATCTTTGTTGAACAGATTTGAATAGATTTGATGTCTTGTAATAAGAACGTGGCTCTTTCATAACTTTGGTAGGCTCTTTCAATGCCTATGTGTTATGAAAGAGCCGAATTTAATATTTCTTATAAAAAAATAGAAGTCCAAGAATATTGTTGATTTTTGAAAAAGTTTCATGATACTGCGTGCATAATGGAATAAACACGTTCTTTTGATATAAGTCTCATTATTTTCCTATATCCTTTTATCATTTTTTCACCTCTTAAAAACTGGCTCTTTCATGCCACTCTTCCCCTATATTAGGGCCGGTCGATTTAAAAATCGCCCATTGCTCAGTGAAAATCGTATTTTAGGGAACAAAATAAGAAACTTTGCCCGAGGAACTATACCTCTAAAATGAATTCTAATGCCCCAACTTTTGACTTTTGTCCCGTAGGGTCAAATTTTGAAAAATCCCCATACAAAAAATGTTTGTATGGGGAATCCTCCATGGAGATTCCAGGGGGTGTGCCACTGGCATGGGTGGATCAAAGTTAGTGGGGGTCGGTCATACATTTTGACTCGATTGGGGCACTCTAAATGGGTCAAAGAAGGATTTTTCAAAATTTGACCCTACGGAAAAGTTGGGGCATTAGAATTGGTTTTAGAAGTATAGTTCCTCGGGCAAAGTTTCTTATTTTGATCCCTAGTATACGATTTTCACTGAGCAATGGCGATTTTTTTGCCTCCCCACAAATCGACCCGGCCTTATGTTTATAGTAGGTATATTCTAGGTGCAGAAGAACCCCTTTCTTGGGGGTTCTCATCATCATAATATAAGCGTGCGTAAATTTGTAAGCTCAAAGGACTTATATGAATTTAGAATTTTTCAACTACATTTATATTTAAAAGCTGATGGAGATGTTTTGATTTAATTTTTTTCGCGAAATTAATGTTTTCCAAAATGTTTTTTTTATATTTTTTTAAAAAAAAAAGTCAAGTCTCCAAAACAATTTATGTGAAAAATTACCCCAATACTGCCGTCATAAGGAAGAGTGCATATTTTACATGAAATGTCATACCTACAATTAAAGCAATCATTCAAACAAAAAACGCAGTATCTACATAGAAAGAGATAAAAAGCGGTATCTACAGACAGATACTGCGTTTCCCCTTTGTATTTGTAGTTAATTGGTGTGAAGTTAGCCCAAAATCTTCATCCCAAATTTTTTAACTCAGCCCAACTTTTGAATTCGCCGTAAAACTCGACCCAAACATTTTAATTCGCCGCAACTCATTTAAAGTGGCAAAAACTAACTAAATAATTTTTTTAAAAGAAAATAATTAAGAATACACGTAAAATAATGCAAAAAAACAACCTATACAGTAAAATTTGGGCTGAAGTGCAAAAAATAAAGATTTTTGTATAAATTCAGAATTTAAAATTTTTTTGAAAAGAAAAAAGTAAAGAAGGAGAAAAGGTTCCATTCTACATCTTTGTTCGAAAATGTATTTAAATGTGGCACATTGACTAGCACTATGCTCAACTCCCGCTCTATCGTCCTTGGCTCCTAAATTTTGGCTGAAGTGCAAAAAATCGTTATTTTTGTATGAAAGTAAGGATTCCACACCCCAAAACTAGCCCCAAACCAAATAGCTCCATCCTGGATTTGAGATATATGATAGCTGATGACAAACTTATGATTTTAGTACCTAATCCCAAAATTCCTATCTATCGTCCTTCATACCGTAAAATGGTATTGAAGTAAAAAAATCAGTTTAGAAAAAAAACAATTAATTTTTAAAACGAAAAACCTAGAGAAGGCAACAAGGTCCCACTCTACATTTTTGTTCAAAAATGTTATTTTATGTGCTTTTAAAGGTATTAAGTAAATTAATGATATAGTCAGCACAAATTAAGGTATCAAGGACGATAGAGCGGGTCTTGAGCATAGTGCCGTTCTATTAAACACATAAAAAAACATCTTTGAACAAAAATGTAGAGTGGAACCTTTTTGCCTTCAATAGGTTTTTTCGTTTTAAAAATAATTTTTTTTTTCTAAACTGATTTTTTTACTTCAAGACCATTTTACGGTATGAAGGACGATAGATAGCAATTTAGGGATTAAGGACTAAAATCATTTGTTTGTCATCAGCTATCATATATCTCAAATCCAGGATGGAACTATTTGTTTTGGGGCTAGTTTTGGGGTGTGGAATTCTTACTTTCATACAAAAATCACGATTTTTTGCACTTCAGCCCAAATTTAGGTGTCAAGGACGATAGTACGGGACTTGAGCATAGTGAAATTCGATTTGGCACATCAAAGTACATTTCTGCCTAAAAATGAAGGATGGAACCTTTTAATTTTATATAACTTTTTCGTTTTTAGAAAAAAAAATTTATTTTCCTTAACAAGCTTTTTAGTTCGAAGCTGTATATACCAAGGACGATTGATACCAATATGGAGAAGAGGTGACAAATTTATCAATTAAATATACATTTTTGCTAAAAAATTTATGTTTAATTCAATTTTGTAGCTGCGGCGAATTCAATATTTTTTATGTTTTGCGGCGAATTCGGCAAAAACTTGGGCACAGAAGTTTGTAGTTAATGCTTTGTAAAATGCTTTTTACTACTTTATTTTTGTGACAAAAAAAGTCTTTTAAATATTGCTTTTTTAAACATAGTATATTGATTTTTTTTTTTTATTAAATATCCTTGTGCAAGATATGATGGTTTTAAAAATATATCATTTAAATATCATAAATATATAAGCAAAAAAGCTTTTTACTATTTAAAACATATATTTGCTGTAGATATGGCTTTTTGAACTTATTTGAATTTATGGAACAAACAATAAAAAAAGCAGCAGCTAATAAATCCGAAAAAAATACCATAAAATTTGTTTACAATTTTAACACCTTTAAGCATTTAGTTTATGAATACTTTTCCAAAATTTTTCTTCCTCATTTTTTGTGCTTTACTCTTCTATAACTATACTTCTCCACTTTTTCCCCTTATTTATCGTATTCCTTCAAAGTATTAATTTTTAATTTTAAAATTTACATAATTGCTTCTTAAACTAAATTTGTTTTTGAACTTAATTTAAATGTTGTTATTTATAATATGTGCTATCTCCGTGGTCAATGTGGCATTTAGAAAAGTTAATCTTAGTTGCCAAAAATTTATCTCAATAAATTACAAATGATAAAATAATCTTTCTTCAAACAAGTGCCAAAAATATTCAATATTTTTGAATAAAATGGCACAAAAGTTGTTTTGCAGTAAATAAATAGAAACTCAAATTTATAATTTTTGGTAATTTTATACGATTTGAGTTTAAAAAAAAATATGTTATTAATTTTTTTACCCTTTTATTGTTTACATAAATTATTTTTTTTTTCAAAATGCTTTTTAATATATAAATTGTTTAATTAAATACAGCTGAGCTAAAAAAATGTTCATTTGAAAATATTATCCAAATATTACTTAAAAATAACAAGTTGTTACTAAAAATCGTTCGATAGTGGTATAAAATAGACTTTTTCATTAAAAAAAAAAAATTTATAACAAGTTGAAAATTTAAACAAAAATTTATATTAAAAAATTATTGATATAATAATTAAATATTATTTTTTTAGAATTACAACAACTAAATTACAATAAAGTTTATTTTTTTAATACCAAACCAGCAAAATTTTTGATGAAAATTTGACATGCATTCTTGGGGACACTGCTTCCAGAAGACATTTCATAGATCAAACTGTGCTTCTTCTTAGCTTTCTGAAAGACATTTAAATGGCATTTAAATTAAATTAAAGTAAAAAAAACATATATAACTATAATATATGTTTTAGGTATTTTCCGTGGGACTTCTTAAACTTTTGAAAATCTGGAAAAAAGATGTTTTATGTGAAATTTTTTAAACCCCTATCAAAACCTAAACACTTCTCATTTCCAGCACCAAAATTGCGATAATTTCGGGAAAAGTTATATTTTCCTAGAGATTTTTTTAACCCCCAAATCACAAAAATCATTCCATTCCATGGAATGCCTTCTTATAGTTCTTCTGGAAAACACCTTCTAGAATCCTTTTATTGAAGAGCTCAATGAAATCTTCCATTGAAACAGTTCTGGAAGCATTCTTCCCAATGATATGCATATGTTTAAAGAATGCCTTCTGGGTATGAAAATGAAAGGGATGGAATTCAAGACTTTCCCTTCCATTTTCGCTTCTTTTGGAAGCCATGAAAAAAAAAGAAAATATGGCCTAAAACAAACTAAAACAAATAGAGAACGTAAAGAAATACGTTATCTTAGGTTAAGATTTCAGTTTGCTGCTCCACTATCATATATCCGAATATCATTTAAATCGGCACGTGACCCCTAAGGGCCTATCCTTGTCAGTGAAATTTTCTACTGTAATGTTAAGGATTTGTGTATTTGCATTGTATAAACGAGGACATTTAATAAGCGTTTTTATTGGTCAGTAATACGTATACGTAAAATAGAAAATAATTAAAACTACATACACAATAATAAGCATTTTTTAAAGAAAATTTAATTTCTTAAATTTTAAAGTAATGTATATACATTTTTTTAAAGACTCGCTTTCAACTATACGTTTCGAACTCTCCAAAAATATATCCCATGTTTTTCTCAAAAACCTACTAATGTTTTTAGAAACATACTAACATAGATATTTGTACAAATGTTCTGCTGAGACCAGTTCTTATTTTCCATATTTTTTTGTATGAAGGAGTACCACTGTGCCGTAAAATAAAAGTTTAAGTGACGCTGCATTATTTGCATTCATTTCTATGTGTATCGTTTGTGCATTCAGTTCAGCTTTTATATGTGTAGTAGGGAAGTTAATAGGAATCCCAGGATCCCAGCAATTCTCTAAAAAGTTACTTTTCGTAGTCAAAATGGAAAAAAGCTACTTCGTTCTCCACATTTAAAAGCCGTTCTTAGGATAGCAATTTGGAAAAATATCATATATCATATCAAATATCATATTCATATTCAAAAATTCAGAAATGAAAGTTTTCTATATGGCCTTGTTATTTATTATGATTATTTTCTATGATTTAAATACAAACTCTAAATGTTTGATAGTTTAAATCATTCTTGAATTTTAATTCAAATTCTAGTTGTTCAATAGTTTAAAATCGTTTATTAAGCCTTAGGTCAGGTTAGAACAATTAATTGCTCTAACGAATTTTTTCCAAAGAAACAAAAACAACAACATTTTCAATATGAAAAGGAAAACATCACTAGCTGATTTTATTGCAATTTCGGTGCTGCTATAGGGCTTCATCAGAAATCTTTGTGATGCCAGCGGGAATCGAACCCGGGCCGTGATCGCCGTGTGCAAGCGCATTTTAGCGCACAACACCACAGAGGTGATGAGATTTCAGTGTCAATTTCTCAGTTTTTCTCCCTTTCCTGTTGTTGTTTTATTTTTGCTTTACTTTAGTTGATGCTTATATTATTATCATGGAGTCCAACAGTCTGTTGGAATTCACCACTACACTCAAAAATATTTGTATGTAAATATTACTAATAGCTGCGTCCATTCTACGAATTTTATTAGTAGTTTTCAGCCACGAATAGGATTCGTTAAATCGACGTATATTAGTACATATTACTAATACTTTATTCATATTCCTAAAAAACAAATGTATTAAAAAAAAATTCTGTCTGAGTTGGGGCTTGAACCTCGGCTTTTAAGCTTACGGGCCACGCACTCTACCAGTCACTTTACAATCATACAGTTCCTTATATTCTGTAGATTTTCGACAAACAAGACTGAACGATTTCGATTTTAAATTTACCGTTACTAATAATTCGTACGGTCAGCCTATGAATGAATTGTTTCAACTAATATTATTTTTCATAAGTAAATAGTACGAAAGCATTGGTAAATATAGGAACTTCGGGTAATGTGGTATAGGAGGATAATGTGGTATAGGCTAATATCTCCGGTTCTGCGAAACTTATGTTAACGCAATCCTATTTACATATGTGTGAACTAATAAAAAAGAGAATAGAGTTCAAGCAAATCAACAAAACCAAACACGTTGTCGATCAGTACAACGAAACATGTGATTCCATGTGGTCGACCTTTTTTTACTCCATAGTAAGTGAAGCTTTTTTAAGGAAAACAACGAGTTATATATTATTGTGTACTTATTACATTTAAGGTAAGTGCCAATGTTTGATTTGTTAATGATACATTTTTTAATTTCTAAAAAGTATTCAATTTAAGTGTTTTTATACCCAATCGTATCAAATTGGCTTTTGTGGTATACATCTTGGCGGCTAATGTGGTATTATACCACATTACCCTCCTATAATGTAGAAAGTGTCTTCTCTGATCTATTTACGAATAATTTTAATTTTAGATGCCGAAAAAAGGAGAAGTTCAAAAATGGTGCAAAAACAATAAGAGAGCAGCAATTGAGGCTGTCCGTAAAGCAGGGTTGATAAATTACTATATCATTTTGGTATACAAATTTAGAAATAATTGTACTAAATGAAAAAGAAAAGTACGGAATAAATGCGTTAACTCCACGCATACTGCGTTTACTTTGTCACTCCGTTTGTAACTCTGATAAGGAGGCGTGGCAGGTATAGAAAAGTATATATTGTCTTGATCAGCAGCACCTCCTGAGCAATTTTAAAGTTATCGCATTGAAATTTGGTAACTGAAACTTTTTGCAGTTACTTGGTATTGTGCACATAAGCTGTGAAGTAAAATATTCAACATACATTTAAAATTTGTTAAAATCGAATAAAAACGACGCCTTTCTCCCAACTTTACTTTACTTTATCAAATCTTTGAAATATCTAAAAATGACACAAAAATTACTGTCATGATTAGAAAAGTGTCCATAATCTTTGGCTGCAAAAATTCACCATATAATTGAAATTTTTAAAATCGAAAAAACAATGCAACAACCTCCCATACAAAGTGACCTTAACAAAATGCTAAGCTAGTGCAATGACTTAAAATTTTGCATATGAACTTTGGTCTCAAATATTCACCATGTATTTCAAATTTGTCAAATTAGTACTAAAACCACGCCGACCTCCTAAACAAAGTAACTATATGATAACGGTTAAGTCTCTTAAAATTACGCAAAAATTAATTTAATAAATTAAAAATATGAACATATGCTAAGAATCCTAAAATTCACTTTGAGTTTGGATTTTGGCACAATTGATAAAAACTCGACCACACAAAGTGACGTCATCAAAGTAGCATAATTTTATAAATTCCAAAAAAATGTATGTATTAACAGCATATTTAACACATAATCTACCATATCTTAAACCCGTTCTGCATTTGAGTTTTCGCAAAATTAGATTAACACCACAATCGTAATATATACGAAGTGACGTCATCAAACTTTAAAACTGCATAGCTAAGAATATACTGTGGGGGTATCTAAACGTCGACCTAGTCGAACATAATTCCTTGCTAGGTTTTATTTAAATTAAAGTGAATGTGTTTTTAACAATTCAGTTCATAAAACTCATAAAAAAATTACAAAAGTATTTATTTATTTTTAATTAATCAAAAAAAATTTTAAAATCACAAATAGGAACACAAGTGGTCATATAATATTCATAAAATGAGGTCAATAAATTCTGTGAAAATATCATATATACATAAAGCTAAGAGGTCTTTTTATAATTAAAAAACAAAAAATTCTACAAAAGTGCGAATTTCTTTCGTTACCTTAATCAGGATCTTCGCAGATGTCTTTAGGTCAACCACCCATCCACCTGAAATCTTACACAATCCAGCCAAAAGAAAACATTTTAACATTTAAGCCTGTCTATGTTAAGGTAACAACAGAAATTAATGCGAAAATCTTTCAGTCAAATTTTAGAAATTTTTTCATTTGATATTACTTCTGACCACAATATTTAGTTCACTAGATTTTTAAAAATGTTTTGCTTAAATTAAATTAAATAATTTGTTGCAATCTGCAGTTTTTTTCTGTAATTCATTTTTATAAAACTTTGAAAATAAAATATTCTTCTAATATTTGCTGTCGAAAAAAATTCCTTTAGAAATTTTATATAAATTGGAGTAAAATGATCCTTTAAAATCATTTTGTATGTATTTTACAAAGTACCAAAATTCAGAACTATATAAATTTTTTTATTCTTTTAAATTGTTTGCTTACTTAGAGTTCTAAATTCTGTGTTTATTATAGAGCGAAATAAAATGTACCGAAAACGCTTTGGTAGTAGGAAAGTAGAAAAAATATAAAAATGTACCAAAAAAAGTACAATTGTACTGAAAATATCAATCCTGCCGTAAAGGCGAGTCAGGAATTTTGTCTGCGTCCAAAATCTTCGAAGTTCCGCACACGACCCTTCAGCGGATGGCTCGTAGTGGAAAAACTATTCATGAATTACTCTCAACTAGCTTAGGACGAAAGCCGGTATTTAGCGAGACATTGGAACAGGAACTCGTAAAATATATGCAGGAAATTGAGTCACGTTATTGGGGCCTCACACGAGGGGATGTCCGATCACTCGCCTTTCAGCTTGCTAAGCACATCAGTATTCCAAACCAATTTTCTGTTTTAAGAAAGTGTGCTGGAAAGGATTGACTTTACGGTTTCTTAAAACGTCACAAGAACAACTTGAGCATCCGTTCACCCTCAGGAACATCTTTTGACATGGCTAAAGGGTTTACCCAAGAAAACGTTAATGGTTTCTTCAACTTGCTTGAGGAAGAGTTTGAGGAGCATAACTTTCTACCTATGCGCATTTATAATGTGGACGAAACTGGGTTGACTGTAGTACAAAACAGGCTTCCAAAAGTCATTGGAAAGAAAGGTAAACGCCAAATTGGAGCTATGACTTCAGCTGAACGAGGTTCACTAATTACAGTAATAAGCTGCATGAGCGCTGGAGGAAGTTTTGTTCCGACACATTTTGTATTTCCGAGAAAAAATTGTAATGCTCAACTAATGAAGGACGCACCACCGGGTTCGGAAGCTTCCTGCCACATATCGGGTTGGGTACAAGTTGACATATTCACGAAATGGTTCATACATTTTCTTAGTCATACGAAACCCTCTAAAGAAGAGCCTATACTGTTGATACTGGATGGTCATTACAGTCACACGCGCAACATTGAACTTCTCAATTTAGCGCGTCAAAACGGCGTTGTTATAATGTCATTACCTCCACATTTAACCCATAAAATGCGACCGCTTGACAGAGCTTTCATGAGCCCTCTTAAAACTTATTATAGCGACGAAATTAAACGTTTCACCAGAGAAAATGGTCCAAAAGTTACCCAATTCGATCTGATTGGCCTTTTTTCCAAAGCATACTTGAAAGTTCAGTCTGGACAAATTGCAGTAAATGGTTTTAAGTGCACTGGAATATACCCTTTCAATCGAAATGTATTTACTGAATCCGATTTTATCGCTTGTGAGATTTTAAATGACCACATAACAGCTGATAATCAAGAATTGCCCTCATCTGCAGAGAGTTAACAGCTTCCATCAGAATCATCACTTTTGGCATTAGAATCTCCATCGACTGAGCCTGTGGCTTCGACAAGTACAGGAATAGTTTCACTGTGGATGATTTCACCTGTACCAAAAGTTTGCAAAACTGTTTCTAGTGGCAGAGGAAGAAAATCAAGGGCCACTGTGCTAACTAAGTCACCATATAAAAACTAATAAGAAGAAAGCATTGCCCAGAAGCAAAAACGAACTAATGCTAAAACTCTAAAAATGTTATTAAAGAAAGATAAAACTTCAAAAAAAAGTACAAAAAAGAGTTCGTGGAACTAAAATCGAGGATTCAGCAAGCGATTCTTCCAGTGTTTCCGATGTTAGCGTTATTCGCGACTCAGAAGAAGAATCTTTCGTAGAAACTACGCCGGAAAAGTCCTGGAAGGATGAAAAAGAAAAATTACTATGGACACAGTGTTCGCAATGCGACATGGCTTGGTCTCACGATAAATGTATCCCTGGAAAAAGTGCAATCTTTATTTGTGAATCGTGTGCAAACTAAATACAAATTTATCATTTATTTTAAAATTATTTATTCATTTTGATCTCAAAATATGTGATGCCAAGAAGGCTTATTTAAGTTCCGTTTTTATTAATTTAGGTATAATATATCATAAAGATATATGTTTATTTATGTGTATTTTTGTTTACGACATGTTTTAATGCTTACTTTCAACTCTCAAATAAATATTAAATGTTTTTTTCTTAAAAATTTTTCGAATACTTTCCACTCAAAGACAATTTAATTAGGCTTCGGGTAAAATGGAACGGTATACCACATTGCACCTATGTTGTGTACCACAATACCCTCCAATTTTTTAGAAAGGAGGCTTTTGGGTTTTCTTAAACTTTCCCTTATAACTTTTTTATAGATTATTATAAGATTCTTATTTTATAATATTTTCTTCCCAATAGTTCAATCATCAAAACTAATTACGTTTGACTTGGAACCAACTTCTAGTTTTTTTACAATTCGCATAATAAAAATACCTATACCACAATACCCGAAGTTCCTCTACTACGAATGTAATGAAAGAAATTACGAAGTTATTCGTATGAAAAATTAACGAATATTGTTATTTATATGTACACAATAATTCGTACAATTCACTAATACGAATTGATTTGTTTTGGTTTACGATAATCATTCGTATATAAAACCAATATATTCGTAGATACTATATCAGGTATTAGAAAAATTTTGCGAATGAATTCGTAAAGATATCACAATAAAAATAATTTGTATATTGTACGAATATGTGTAGAATGAACGAATATTTTCTTTACTAATATCATTCGTAGAAATTTTACAAATAAATTTTTTGAGTGTTACAAAGCATGCCCAATCAGCCAAACAAGCTTGGAATAAGCTTTAAACAAGCTTAGAACCGTAAGCATCAAGCTTGGAAAAAGCTTTAGATTACTATTGTAAAATGCTAACAAGTAATTGTAGAATAAACGAAAACGATCCCTTGGAAAAATTTTCCTTACTATAAGTTTAATCCAAGTGTTTCTTTACAATTGGAAATTAGTATTTGAGTAAGCTTTTTCCAAGTGTTCCTTTACAATTGGAAATTAGTATTTGAATAATTTATTTCCAAGTGTTTCTTTTCAATTCGAAATTAGTATTTCAATATGCAACTTTTATGTATAAAAATATTTTCCAAACAATGCGCAGCCATCTTAAATTGACAAATAAGAATAAAAAAAGGAAAATTCGCCGGTTCGAGAAGCTGTACGTACCGTCCTAATTTCTCACTATCAAACTCGCCTTGCCTTCAAAAAAACTTGCCTTGTTGCATTTTAAGCCCTCAGTTGTGGGTTCTTGTCCTTTAAATTCAATATTTTCCACAATTAATTCTTGGATTTCTAAGTTTAGTTTCCATAATTCTTCAGTGTAGTAAAGAGCAAAGAAAGTGAAAAGATCCACGACCGAACCCGGACTCAAACCGGGGACATCTGGGTTGATAGTCTAGCACACTCTCCACTAGACTTCACAGGCCAACAGTTAACAGCAATCGCAACTTTGAACAGTTGCAAAATTATTATCTTGGCTAACATTTTGCAAGTATGATTGGACAACACTTACTTAAAGCAAGTCTTTCCAAGTATTATTGTACAACACTTACTTTTTGTTTTTTACGTAATTATTCTATAAAGAAACTTGGAAATGTATTACCTACGCAAGTGTTTTACAAACGTGCTTGGAAAAGGCTTGGTTTTTGCATTGTTATGTAAGCTTAATCCAATCACTATTTCTAAATGGCTGATTGGGTGGTTAATGAAGTTGTTTTTAGATTTGCTGAAAAATTTTCAGGCTGTTTCAGTGTGTGTCTGACTCTACTATTTACTAATTACAATTGAAAGTTTTCTATATGACCTTTCAGAAATAGTTTATATAATTTTGGTTTGAAAAACTTGCAGTTAAAAAAATGTCTCAAATTATACACATAATATTCCTTTTATTTACAAAATATATTATTTCCATTTTTTTTTTTTTTAATCTACCTTGAGTTTAAAAAGAAATTTTTTTTTCTTAGTGGGAATTTAAATAACTCAGTGAAACGGCCAAAACGTGAAGTATTATTTGTCCATATCTCAACAGCTTACATTATTTAAGTGAAAAAAATGTATTTTGCATTAAGGGGGTGGATTGTTTGGATAAAGTTGATCTAGGGTAATTTTTTGTTGAAAAGCCCTATATGTTTTTAATGGGTATGATATTTTGCTAACACATAAGACTACATTCCTCAATGGTTTGCAGAAGAAAGCTATGCTTATATAAAGTATTTTTGAAAAACGTTAAAATAAGGGTACAAAAGGGGGTTGGGGTTTCAGTTTCAGTTTCGATGCTTTAAGCTGATTTCTCTTAGAAAAATTTTCTTACCTTGAACCACGGTTTTCTCAAAATCCTGACGTGATGGAGAAATTTCGTGATGATAAGGAGCCCGGAAATAATTTAAAACATTGGTTTCTTTAAAGCACTCACAAAAAGGTTCTTTTTGGTGCAAAATGTTGTTTATGGATTTTTTTTAAATTGTTTTGTGCAAATGGGTTAAAACCTGTTTGAATATATTCATTTTCTTCACTGATTTGATCTATTAAAATATTTTTTTAAAATTGTACATGCATTAAAATAGTCTGTGAATTTCCAGTTTAATTCAGTTTTCATAATTCCTAAACAATCCCCAGATTTGAATTTTCAATCCCTATAATCCTGGGTTTGTTAAAAACCTTTCGAAAAAAGACTCCCTTATTTATATGTGCATATTTTTAGCATGGCTCAAACATCTAATCGTATTTTGAAGTTTTTATCCTTTTCGTTATCCTTACGTTGTAGCCGTTGTTGTTGTTGTGATTGTTGTTGTTTTTGTTGTTGTTAGGTCCGTTCTTTTGCTATCACATGGCCGGATATAAACAATCAGGCACATGCTCAAGCATAACAATGAACTCAACTTTGTGCTCACTATTCAACTTTTTGCTTGCTCCAAATTGACATAAATTTGAAAAATTCTAGTGTTCTTTTGTGTTTTTTGCTCTCTTTTCACGTCGTTGATTTGAAAGCATGGACATTCTTCTGAATTTTGTGGTTTGTACTGTTGAATAAAGCATGCAAGTGCACAATGGAACATATGCGACTTTCTCACATTAAATTAAGTAACAACTTCCTTTCAGAAAATTTCACATTCTTCAGCAGTAATCTAAAGAGCAGAGAAAATATTAATGAAGAAGAATTTGTGGATTTTATTTGACATTAAAATACTGTGGATGCGAACAGCTGGAAAGGTTAATCTGAAGTGATTCAGATGTTGAAGATAGGAGAAATAATAACTTCTACACATTTTAGATTAAAATCATATTGGAGAGGTATTTAACCATTGCTGTATCAAATGTCAAAATTCAGATGCGGAGAATTATTATACATAGATAACAGTTTTTTTTTCTGTAGTAAGAAAGTGACATAATTTTGACATCTGTTGGAAGAAATAGAAGAATAGTTAATATCATTACACCATTAGTTTATTAAGCAACTTGCTAAATTATGCGAAGCGTTAAAGACTTCTTCTGACTGAAAAGCCTCATGGAAGAATGTAAAGCAAATAGAAGAACAAATAAAAAACCGTTAAAATAATGCTATTTCCAATAAATCAGCAGAATAGATGCACACGATTTCACTGAAAATTCATGAGGTTATAAAAAGCCAACATGTAGCTTTAGAGCCATAAATTAAAGTATAGCAAAACTTGGATCAAATCATGAGAGCAATATAGCTAGTTAATAAGAAATAATTTGAAGCTGATGTTTTTTACAAAAAGTATGTTCGAAAATTACGCAATTCTTCTCTGAGAATTAAAAAAAAAAGAACTAAAAACTCGCTTTTTGAACGAGAAACGCTTTGTGAACGAGAAACGCTTTGTGAACTTTCTTGTAAAAGAAGGAACTTGTGTGACTGGCGGACACGTAAAAACAAAACTTAAACTTAAAAAAGTGAAGATCTGTGAATGGCTGAATGTTTAAGTATACTTTACTCATTAAAAAGGTCTTAATAAAATTACTATGTCAATTAATGACTCAAGTAGATTAAAAATGATCAAATTGACCATTATAATATCATACCATCATTTCATACTATACCATTATTCCATAGGCAGTAGCAAATAGTTGTAGAAATAGTAGTAGGAAGGAAGGCAAAATAATAGTAGAAATAGAACAAGAAAATAGAACATAAATACAAAAATCTCGTTAAATAGAAGTAGAAAAACAGTTGAAAAGTAGTAAGAAAAGTAGTAGCGAATAGTGGTAGAAATAGTAGTGTAAATAGTAGAAGAAAAGAAGGTGAAATAGAAATACAACTAGAAATTACAACTAGTAGTAGAAGTAGAAATACAACTAGTACTACAAAATTAGTATAAATAAGAGCAAAAAAATAGTCGCATTGAAGTAAAATATAAAATTTAGTGATAGTGATAGTGATAGTGAAGTAAAATAGTGAAGAAAGTAGTGATTGAAAAAGAAGCCTAAGTATTAGGTAAAATAAGTACATGGTAGAAATAGTATCACAAAAAAAAAGAATAAAATTTAATTCATACACTTAGAAAAAAATTTCCAGAAAATCTAGAAAAATAGCACCTAATCGTAAGAAAATCGGGCTTCATTTAGCACCATGGCCGATATTCTAAAAATGAAGTGTATATTTTTCGTTAAATTGACACCGAAAGTGGAAAATATTTAAGGAAAATTATTCAATCATTTACCAACTATTTCGCTAAATTGAAGATACTTATCGAAATTGTGTTGAAATCTTATTACATTTTAGTAAGTTTTTCTACAGTTTATTTATTATCATCGGCTACAACTAAGAAAAACATTTTCACTTAAAATAAAAAATTTTCTGCCGTTTATTAATCAATGGCTATAACTACGAGAAACATTTTCTCTGAAAATAAGAAATTTTCTACCTCTTACTAATCATCGGCTATAAGTAAGAGAAAAATTTTCTCTGAAAATAAGAAATTTTTCATCAAATTCCAGGAAAAATTTTGTAATTTTTTAAGATTTTAAACAGCATACTGTGAGAATTATGATTTTTATACTGAGAAAAACTGCAAACATCATTATTATTAACATTAAAATAAATTGAAAAATTACCATTTCTTGTAACTTATTTTTCTCCAAATTTAAGAAATCATGCTGTAGAATGTTGCGAGCAGACTTAATATCAATAAATTTGTACTTCATATTATTTCTGCTTGTATAAAATTGTTGGAAATTTAACTTTTGTCATACCGGTATTTTCTTATATTTAAGTAAAAAGTTGTCTTCAAAACTAAGAAGCTGTTTTGATAACATTGCAACGAAATCAAGACGTGAGGTCGTTAAATCATGTAAAAATTCTCTACATTAAGGAGAAACCTCTATAGAATATAGAAAAACCTATGCCTATGAATTGAAGCCACATTTTCTTAATTTAAGGCAAGCAGATTTTTTTGAGTGTAATAATAGAAACATGTTCAATAATAAAACAAAAACATACATAGCTTAAAACAGTAAGCGTTATGAAAAAACAATGATTTACTCCATCTTTATGTGTAACGAAACGAGCACTGAATGTCGTGAAAGAAACGAGCAGCAATGTTTTTTGATACGGAAAAATGTATCGCACCACGTTCAGCTTTAGTTTCGTTATAGATAAATATGCAGTTAGTGTACCACTGGACTATCGAGGCCGCCTGGGCGCGGTACACTGTACAAAGTACACTGTCAAAAATCTTGGACTAATTTTTAATTCTATCATGCATGCATTTTTTAATACTTGTTCTTTTCGAATTTAAACATTTCAAAATATTAGAAATTTTTTAATAAAACCTTGAATAATATCACAGTGACGCAATATTCAATTTTTTGACTCCAAACAAAAAATCACTTATCCCAGCCGACAGTACTCGATGAGAGGAGAAAAGTAATTTCTGGATTTTGCTAGATTGGTTGCCGTTCGTTTTTTATGAGCCTCTATAGTTTTTTCGCCAAATTCGATTTTGAGCACTTTTTTGCAATTTTCTTCTATTTTTCGCATGGCCATAGCTCGAAAAATGCTGTGAATTTTTATTTGCAGTCTTCAGCAAAGTTGTAGCTCTTGACTCGACCAACAAAAATGCTGAATATATTAAGTCGGAAAAATTTCATCTTCATGCTCAAAACCCCAAAAATGTCGAAAAAATTACCACTTTTTTCACCGATTTTTTCCGTTTTTCGACTACAGCTCTTGAACTATTGAAAATTTTACCAAACAATCAAGCGAAAAAATGTAGCCTATAAGATTATAAACAACTTTTCAACAAGATTATAAACAATGGTAAATTTTTGATTTTTGAATCGAAAATATAAATAGATAAAGTGAAAATAAAAAATAAAACTGCCACGATTTCAATTTCTAAAATAAAATTAATTACGACATTCTACTTTTTTTATATAAGTGATTGAAGTGAGTGATTGAAAATGGAAAGATGCTCGAAATTAGATAGTTTCTGTTACGTTTGTGGTAAGCTAGAGCCAAAACATGGAAAATAAGAACGAAAAATTTATTTTCTAGTGATTTTAAACTCGCATATAAACTCTATTTCGATGAAGAGGATACAATGATGTCATCAGAAAGTGTAAACACCAACTATGGTGACTTCGATCCGGATTTTTTTCCTGAAATCGCAGATGATGCAGCAAAGCCACTAGCACAAGAAGAAATCGATTTCCTCGTGGCCAAATTTCGTTTGTCGCAGAGTGATGCCGAATTTTTCACTACATTTATGAAGCGCAGAAAGCTCACACAGAAAAACGTTATGCACCATCATCTCCATTTTATGCACCATCATCTGGACGTGTTTTTGAAACAACTGCCCACAGAATCAGACGAGCAGGGTGAACGATTCACCAGGTAACCATGCCGATGGAAAGACGTTTCAAAGGTAAGAAAATCAACGCAATGATTGCTGAAGTATGCTGGTGGTCTCAAAAGATATCACGATTCGAGCGCGAGTTGACGGAGGATGATAAGGAAGGACATACAGAAGAAGATGTACCGTTATTCACTCCACAAACTGGAAATGACGCAGAAGATATCGCCGTGGCTATTTTAAGCTCAGAATCAGACGTCGAATTAAACGAATCAAGCAAATCAGATGCAAAGAAATCTCGGCCTTCCACTTCTGGAACGTCAACTGTCAAATCATCAACTTCGCAACAGACAGCCCAAATGGACATCGACGATACTGATTAACAAAAAAAAATACAAATTAATACCTGTTTGATGCCTTTTTTATACTTTTTTTCATAATCTTTCATATATTTTCATGTTTTTCACTTTAATCAGAAAATTTAATACTAAATTGCAAAAAAAAATAATACACGTGCCTTTTTTAAACTTTTGCTCAATAAAAATAATAAAATAAAAAAAAATTAAAACTAATCACATTTGTATGGCAAAATCCGTATCAAGGAGTGGTCGTATGAAGTTGGTGTTTACTAATCATAATTTGATTAGAGTTGATCATAATTTTATAGGCTACATTTCTCCCCTTGATTATTTGGTAAAATTTTCAATACTTCAAGATCTGTAGTCGAAAAACAGAAAAAATCGGTGAAAAAAGTGGTAATTTTTTTGACATTTTTGGTGTTTTGAGCATGAAGATGAAATTTTTCCGACCTAATATATTCAGCATTTTTGTTGGCCGAGTCAAGAGCTACAACTTTGCTGAAGACTGCAAAAAAAAATTCACAGCATTTTTCGAACTATGGCCATGCGAAAAATAGAAGAAAATTGCAAAAAAATGCTCAAAATCGAATTTGGCGAAAAAACTATAGAGGCTCATAAAAAACGAACGGCAACCAATCTAGCAAAATCCAGAAATTACTTTTCTCCTCTCATCGAGTACTTTCGGCTGGGATAAGTGATTTTTTGTTTGGAATTTTTGTGTTGTGTTGTGTATTTAACATGTTGTTATTATTTATATTTATCATTTTTTTATGCATGTGACTTCATAGAGCTGTTTATAGAGCCATTAACTAATAACTTAATCGTTGTGGGTTCGAACCCAAGAGGTTTCGTTTTTTTTTTATTTTTGCCGAAAATATTTTAATACAAGCATGTATTAATTATACCCGATGAGGGAATAAAACCCAATTTTAATATTTGGCGTTAATTAAATTTTAATACAGTTTCGGTGCCGCTATATAAACAATACAGGATTTACTAGAATTTAGTACATTTTTTTGAGCCTGAAGCTCTCTTTTGTTTGAGACGGCTGACCGCTACTTTTTGAGCGACTCCAGTCTGTCAGTTTTTTGTTATCATCGCAAAATATACCTTAGAATGAATAGCAACTGGATATAAAGGTTACCACTATTGTCTCGAAAAGAATGCGAACTGGCTAAAATACGCACAAAATAGTGCTACTAAAGCAACAAAAGAGGCCAGAACAGCTCGTCGACTGGAAAAAAGTAAACAAACAAAATTAATAACCGGCAAGGAAGGCATACAATAAGAAGTCGGAATGGGAGAGTAAACGTATGTTTACAAAACAAACAAAAAAATTCGTAAAGTTCTTGCTTTAGCTGAGCACAACTTCCAGCAAGACGCAGTTAAAACTTTAAATGCATTTTTCTCAAAAAAAAATTTCCACCACGGTCGGCATGATAACTCATATACTTAGTTTATTTATATTTTTTGATGCGATTTTTTTTTTTATGCATTCGTGTCCTCTATAGTATGTCGATTAGGGCGGGTTGATTTGTATGGATGAAAAAAAATGAAAAATCGTATAGCAAAAACGTAATCTACATAAAATTCTAAGAAAATTCTCCGAAGAAACCATAGGTCTAAAATCAAACCCTAATTCGCGCCTCTCGACTTGAAATTCTTTTTCCTCTTCTTTCGCTAAAATTTTTTTTTAAATATAGCTATTATGTTTTATTATATTATAGTTTATGCAATACAGGTTTTGTTTTGAGACTTATCAAAATATTCAATTATCAAAAAAGCAGTTGAACCCCAATTTGCATCTCCTCTCACTTGCGTTCTATATGAAAAATAGTTAGAACACGTTTTACCTAAACTGCGTTTTGCAAAAAACAAAGAATAATTAAAAAAAAATTTTTATTTTTGGAATAAAATATGCAAAACATACTTCTTAAAACAGGAAAAAAACATGACCTCTAATCCAGTTTATTTGATCTATAGAAATATAGATCAAATAGTAGTAACTATAGAAAGTCGTGCCAAAGTACCTAGAATGGAGAGTAAAAAAGACTTAACAAAATTAACATATAACCAATAAGTTATATTAACATATTTTCTTTGTATTCTATAATTGATTTTTTGTATGTATTAAAGACCTTATTTCTTTTAATGACACAAAATTTGTTTATGATAAAAAAATTACTGAAAAATTACTGAAATATTGTTTGAGTGAAAACACTTCTTTTGTTTGTTTTTATTTGCATTATAAAATAAGACTTGTTTATCTATGTTCCTTATAAAAATATTAAATATAAAAATATATACAAACTTTTATACTTGGGTGAATACTTTTTTAATGTAAAAAAATTTTGAGTGTAGAAAAGGGGGCATATAAATTTTCAAGTCGAGAGGCGCGGATTAGGATTTTATTTTAGTAACATGGTTTCTTCGGAGAATTTTCTTAGAATTTTATGTAGTTTATGTTTTTGCTATATGATTTACAAATAAAAAAATCAACCCGCCCTAATGTTGATTTTGATATTTGATTTGGATTTTTGATATTTTAGTTAAAAAATTTTAATAAAATAATTGAAGTGTACAATTTATGACGTATGACGCATACTTTTTTAAACTGTTATAAATTGCTAAATTTTTTGAAAATAAAAAATGAAAAATTTCTACACACAGTGCTTTGTCCCCATACAAAAAATGGACAAAAAAAAATTAGTATTCCTATGATAATGCAATTTTGTATGCTTAATATATTTATGTCAATTAAGAAAAAGTTCAAAAATGGTCGAAATCGGTTTCGGTTTAAATGTTTTTAATAGCAACAAATTATATTTTATAAGGTACAAATATTTGTGAGAAAGCAAAATGTTTAAAATGTTTTTATGTATGTGCTATTTTCGATTGGAAAGTTGATGCAGAAACCGATTTTAGCTGATGTATGAGCAACACCAATGAGTTTTTTGGAGACATAGCACTGCTTACGAGCTTACCGACGATTTTCTATGCAATATCCTCAATTGCCCAATTGCTTGAGTCGTCCGGGGGAACTTTTTTTTGGAGCTTGAGAAGCATTTGTGATTTCGAAGGTGCCTAATTTGTATTCGTGCAAACCACTTACTGAAGTTGCCCCTCTGAACTTTTGCATTTTGTGCTCTCTCTATAACTTGAGGCACAACATGGGCAATGGATAGGCCCGTGCAGATAATTTTTTTTTTTCATAATAGGCTTATTCTGGAGAAAACCCAACTTTGTTGAGTGTAGATCTCTTTAGGGACTTAGTTTGAACTCTTCCGGCCGGTACGACTTATTTTCCTTCATGTTACCAAAAACTTTTTTTTAACTCATGCAATAAAACTGAGGAAAGAATCAATAGAATAACGAACGAACTTAATTCCCCGGGCATAATGTATGAAAAAGCTTCGTAACCCATACAAAATATTTGGCTCACTGGTGAGCCACGTGTCCGACAAAAAGGAAAAGTAATTCAAGGCCGGTAATTCAAGTATTGTAAAATTCACTAAAAAGGTTATCTTTGGCTACAAAGCTCGCTATACATAACTACAATTTTATTTTATAAGAATAATTTTTTGAAATATTGCAGATCTATCAACATTTACTGGAGATATGATATATGACTATGAAGTCATTTTGGTAAAAACTTTTTAACAAAAAAAAAACCCATCGTCAAAATTACTACAAAGTAAACAATAGGTCTGTTCCCGTACTCTTTGGACTAAAAATGGTAAAACTGTCAAAAGCGTGAGCATAAGAAAAAATCTCTCAAAAAAAGATAAAAATACAAAAAAGTACGGGAACGTTTTTCGGACTTAAATTGTGTAAACTCTCAAATAAAATCATTTGTCGAAATGAAGAAAAATTGTCACATTCATATCGCTACCTTAATATAGAAAGGCCCTAACTTATTTTTTTTTTCAAAATTAATTTTTTACAGATTTTTGCAAAAAAAAAATTGCTATAGAAAAAAAAAATTGCTGCAAAAATATTGCTACAGCCTTGAATTGGTTAGTGTCTTAAATAAAAAATCCATTTCAAGAAAATTCGGACCCGCAAAATTATAATTTTTATTAAATTTTTGTCGATCTCCTGTAAAGTAATAAAAAATGAGTTAGGGCCTTTCTATATTAAGGTAACGATATATATTACAATATGAAATTAATTCTCAAATTGACATTTACATTTAATTTTTTACAATTTAACATGTTTCTGATTTCCATTCAAATGGTTTCTATTTATTTCAAAGAACTTTTTATGTTTTGCAATTTCTTTGCTAACTTGTAGAAAGCTGATTTAAAATAGTTTGACACTTTTACCATTTTTACCAGAAGAAATTTCTCGGACTAAAACTTGCAATTTTTGACAGTGAGGGAAAATTTTTTACTCTCTCGACTGCACTCTCTTTTACCATTTTTTAAGTGCGGGAATGATTTTCAGATTAAAACTTGCAAAACTGGTAAATTGTACTAAAACTTTGAAGTACGGGAAAAACAGACCTAATAACATAAGAAGACTTTTCCTATTAATTTCTTGGTCAAATTTGATAAATTATTTATGTGTATTATTGTATTGGAAATCTTATTATTTTAATTTTTGTTTCATTTGTTTTAGTATCATAAATATATTTATTTCTTTATCAATATAAAGCCTTTTAAGTAAGTTGGCGCTAATATAATCAGACTTTTGTAAAATTAACGCTTTCGATCACTAAACACAATAACAAGAGCTTTTGTTTGTTGGGAAGTGCGCCTGTTACTTGCTGATCTTAACTTCGGGACTTAAATCTCGTTCGTATTGGCAGTGCAAGAATGCAGTGCGGCAAAGATAAGCGCCGACTTCAAAGATTTTATATTTATAAAGAAATTAATATATTTATGATAATAAAACAAATTAGAAAAAATTATAATAATAAGATTTTCCATACAATAATATGCATTTATAAATAATCAAATTTGATCAAAAAATTAATAGGAAAAGTAGTTCTAAATTATTTTTAATCTTTAGAAATAATAATATTTGGGGGCTGCGCGCCTCGCCTTCTCGTTATCCGATTTTTGAAATTTTTTGCAGAACATGTTCTTACACCTAAAGGAACATTTCTAGGGGGAGTTATTGAGAGTTTTAAAGCTTAAATTTGAAAAATGAGGAACACCCTAATGTATGTACATCAGAGAACAGAATAATATGTCTTTTTATCGCTTTTAGGTCGCTGATTTCGAATCTAAAGTCAGAATTTTTAAATTCAAGATGGTGGATAGGGCTGTCACCTTTATTTTTTGTAGTTTTATGAATTCGGGGCTGGCAAAAAAAAATGGTACACCAAAAATGAGTCGCTGAATCCGAATCCGTCGTCAGAATTTCAAAATTATAAAATTTTGGAATAATTGGGTTGCCACCTAATAATATAATATTTAAAATAATATAAAATATATTAGGTGGCAACCCAATTATTTCAAAATTTTATAATTTTATAATTTTGAAATTCTGACGACGGATTCGGATTCAGCAACCCATTTTTGGTGTACAATTTTTTTTTGCCAGCCCCGAATTCATAAAACTACAAAAAATAAAGGTGGCAACCCTATCCACCATCTTGAATTTTAAAATTCTGACTTTAGATTCGAAATCAGCGACCCCTTAACACTGGTAAATGATGTTTAAAAGTTTTAAAAATACATATTATTAGGTGGCATTACTGTGGTAAAAAGTAAGGTGGCAACCCTAACCTCCATCTTAAATTTTAAAACTGTGACAATATATTCGAAATCAAATCCGTTGTCAGAATTTCAAAATGACAAGAATTCGCAAAAATAAAAAAATCTAGGTGGCAACTCTATCCGCCATCTTAAATTTTAAAGTTTGACAGCATCTTCGAAATCATTTACCCTAAAACTTCACACCACGCAGTCCACAGAATCCTTAAAAGTCCTATTGCGCTTAAGCTCTCTCTAAAGAAGCTCATTGAATTTTTTGGATACTTGCTTTAATTCAATAATTTGGATACTTGCGAGCTTACAAGCTTTTGCCGAAGGCATCAAGCTTTCCTTTACTTGAAACTTCGTGCCGTTCGCTTGTAAGCTAGAATACGTGCAAGCTGTGCGTGGGCTTATTTATATTCAATCACAAGCAATACTTGATTCAAAATTATCAAGCTCAAGCTAGCTTGAACTTGTATTTTAAGCAAGCGCTTGAAATAGACTTCAAGCAGGCTTGTGCAGTTCTCTGATATACATTACAAGAAAAGAAAAAAAAAACAATGAACTTGAGGACCTCCTCCTTTTTGAAGTCAGTTAAAAATCAAGGGAAATAAAATTTTTTTGAAGTTTAAATAACAATAAACAATGTGTGCTATTTTTTTTAATTAATTTTTATCGTTATCGCTACTAAACAATTTGTTGGATCGAAGTTAATTAACCCTTATTGGGATACTTAAGACTTAAGAATTAGTATGTCAATTTTGCCCAACATATGAAAAACTTCTTTATATATCATAAATTATTTTTATTCAGTTAATATGCTAAATAAAATAAAAATTTAAAATTTCTAGTGCAGGTTTTCGTTTTATCATAATGGTTTTTGCAAATAAATTTATTTCAGCCATAATATTTATTTGAACATTTCGTACTATTAGATTGACTTGGATAAATGAAGCAACGTCCAAGTTTTAAGTTTTTGAAACATTTTCCGCGGTATTTTGAATTTCTTTTTATTTTATTAAAATGCGTACGCAAAAATAAAAGTCATACACCTTTTAGTATTTAATTATTTTATTCTATATAGTATTTTTTATTATTTAATTTTTAAATAATTTATAATTTACTTACATTTACTATTTTTTTGTGTATAATCAATAAATAATCAATGAAATTTTTTGATTTGACTCGTACATTTAAATGATTTGCCTTAAAAAGTTACATAAATTAAAAATATTAAAAAACTAAATAAAAAAAAATATATACAGATTTTATTTCGAATTCCATTTGGAGTTGAAGAAAAAGCGTAAGGAACTTCATTCCTAACGGTGGTCCCCTGACCGCACCATTTTTTCTTTTAGCGCATTTTTGGCGCTGCTAGACGTATGTAAGGCCTTAACACAAAAATCACAAAACTTATTCACGGTTTCGAATCTACCCTTATCGCAAATTTGTAATTTTGGCATTTGTTACTTTTTTCTAAGGACAGCAGTATTCGTCGGCCAACTTTAGTATTTTTTTTAACCAGCCTTAAATTTAATGGTTAGAAAAAGTCACTTCTTATTTTTAGAAGCTTTTGAGGTTATTAACCGCTTAAGTTCATGGCCAAACTTCATGGTTTGTTTTTAAAAGTCCTTTTGCTAGTTAGTGTATGTGTGTGTGTGTGTGTATGTGTGTGTATGTTTGTGTGTATGGCTGTGTATAGCGTGTTTGAGAGTTTGTTGGCTTAAAAGGTTGGTTTTCACACGCTGTTTTACGGCAGGTTCTTCTCATTAGACGTAATGCTTTTATTTAGCGCAAGCACAACATGAAGCACAAAATAATAAGCTTCATTAGAGCGGGTGACGCTTTTATGTGAGCACAATTTTAATTAATTAACAGAAGCTTTTAAGCAAAAGTAAAAGTTTCTTCTCTATGGTACATCTTGAATTCAGCACGCAATTAGCAAATCTTAAAACAAAAAACGTAACACCATTATTTTACTGACATCAAATTACAGTTCATGTAAAAGTTAGCAAATCCTGGCATACTATAAAAATGTTTTTTCCCCATGTGGCAACACTGAAAAGTGGCAGGCAGCTGTGCATTTTTTGTGCACAGCAATATTTGGCGTAAAAATAGAAAAAGTTTTTTCCTGTTATAATATAACTACTATGTAATATATGTACTCCAGGAATGTGTCTGTCTGCATTTACAGCGGCCACAACAACAAATATTTTATATTGTATTTTCTAGGTATTGGCTCTATCGATGTGGTTGCTTTTATCGAATCCTATTAAGTTAATTTTATTCCGAACTCTAAATCATTTTGTACATTCAATACCTGATGTTTGCTGATGTTTTTCAGCGGAATTGTTGCTGCTGGCTTTGAACAGGATTTGGCGTTCTAGAAAAAATGTTTTATAGAAAGCTTTCCGTGAGTTACTAAAAACTGTATAAATACATGACGCAAATGCCCATTTGTGAAAGCTTTATTTTTTTGATATATGTATATCTATAAATATCTATGAAAAAAAGACATGAATTTAAAAAAAAATAAATGGATTTTTATATCTTACCCAAAAATATGCTTGTTGAAGTGTAATTTTGCTAAGATTATACAACACTATTTAACTTTCTGCGATGTCGACATGTAAAAAGCTTTTTGTCTAAAAGAAAACTTGTGTTACTTGTTTATAACATTTTTTTTTTTGTAATTTGTTTTGTATTTTGTAATTTTGTGTTTTTAAATAAGTATGAAAGCATTCTTGTTATAAAATGCCAGTATACAAAAAGAGGTGATAATTTTATAAGGTGATATCTTACAAGCATTCAACTCCTAAAAACAAACAGCTGTTTTGCATTAAATCTTTTTTTCATTTTATTGGTGGTCTGCAGCAAAAAATCTAATGAACATTAAACTACTAGTTTAAATAAACTACTAAGGGCCAATTATTTAAGTGCGAGCTTAACCCTGGATAACCAATCATATTTCTAATACGTTATAACCAATGTTAGTCGATTCAACTAACACGCTGTAAAACTCGTTTTAGAGGAGCTGTTAGTACATAAAATACATTAAAAGATGTTGAAAATGGAAAACCTATGTATATTCTACTAGAAATAAAAAAAAAACATTATTATTGGTCTCTGTTTTTTTTTTTATTTCTTACATTTTTTTATAAGCTACTTATTTTATCAGTTTGAGATATACCACATAAGATTATTGAAAAAAAATATTGTAAATTAACATAAAAAACTTAAAGAGACACAATTCGCTGCACCACTATAAAAACTTATAACCATTCCTACAACAAAGGAATTAACTTCGACTGAACCGAATTTAAAATACCCCACCATCCGTATTTTGGTATAAACGAAGTTGTCAATGTTGTATAATGTTGATGACGCCTCTTTTAGGTGGCGTGATTTTTATCCAAATATACAAATTTTTAAACTCAGAGTTCATCCTAATTATCAAAGCTTATGTGTAAAATATCAAGTTTAAACCATAATTTTTTTGAATTTATTAAGGTTTTCTATTATAGATTATCTATATAGATTATATTATAACCACGGTGGGCGTGGTTTTCATCCAATTTTGACAAATTTCAAATATGTCTTGAATATTTTACTCCAAAGCTAATATGCAAAATTCCAAGTTCATATATTTATTTTTGTGGCATTTTAAGAGATACCGTTTTGATAAAGTCACCTCCTATGGGAGGTAGGCGTGGTGTTCGTCCGATTTTGCTCATTCCCGAATTTTATCTTCGTTTTTTTAATATAAGCATACATCTTTTATTTCATTATGATAGCTTAAAAACTGTTGCTGTAATCGTGTCGACAGACAGACAGATGGAAATACGGACATGCCTTAATCGACTCAGGAGGTGATGCTGATCAAAAGATATCTCCTTATAAGCGTTACGAACGGAGTAACAAAGGTAATATACCCCTTACGTGATACGCGTGGGGGTATAAAAAGTTACGTTAAAGCCAATGTTAGTCGCTTCGACTAACACTACATTTATAAAAAGATTCACCCCATCCAATTGAAAAGGCAATTACATCCGAACGCAACGAGAGCAGCTTAAGAACTAATGTGGTTACTACGATATGGATAGAGAACACGATCAGATGAGAGAAAAAAGGCTGCAAGCAAAAAATTGAGCAGTGTTAGTCGAAACGACTAACATTGGTTATCCAGGGTTAAACTCTAGTCAAATTAAACTGGGGTTTGTCCACCAAAATTGGTAGTTTAAACTCGGTTTAACTAGATATTTTAGCATTCTTTGAAATTAGTTTGACTTAAATTATCACATATTGTTTTTTTTTTCCTAAACCAAGTTTAAACGTCAAATTTTGGTGAGCTAACCTCAGTTTAATTTGACTAGAGTTTAAGCTCGCACTTAAAAATTGGCCCTAAGTATATCCACTATATATACATTAGTGTGTTCCTTAGTTGTATGGGAACATGTTTTTCTTCGTTTTTTGGTAGCAAAAAAAATAACATAGAAGTAATGTAAGAAAAAGGCTGTATCTCAGTTAATATTGGCGCTAGGGTACTGGAATTTGGTACAGGGGCAGGAACATTATTACAAATTATGATCAAGAAAGTGGGTGTTATTGGAAAGAAGGGCGTGGCAATATTAGAAAGACACTCTATCTCGAATAATATGGACACTTGGGTTATACAATTAGTTTTAAGAATGTGTAGAATTATTACAAAACACTATGAATAAAGTGGGCGGTAATAGACAAAGGGCGTGTCACTTTTAGAGAAACACTGTTTCAAAGTTAATATTGACACTAGGGTACTGAAATTTAGTACAGGGGTAGGCACAATTATTGCAAATTATGCTCAAAAACGCGGGTGTTATTCGACAAAGGGCGTTGAAATCTTAGACAAAGACTTAAACTCGAATTATATTGACACTTACAAGATCTATCAATTCTACAAGAATAGGTAAAATTATAACAAAACTCAATCAAGAAAGTTGGCGGAATTTTTCAAAAAGCGTGTGACTATAAGAAAAACACTGTATCTCGAATATTGACACTAGGGTACCAAAATTCGTTTCAAGAATGGGCAAAATTGTTGTCATAATCTCGAAAAAGGAAGAAATAAAAACTTTTTAACAAAAAAAAAAAACCAACTTCAAAACCACTACAAATTAAAAAATAATTTTAAATTACTTTTCACATTTTTTCTTGGTCAAATTTGATAATTTATTTATGTATATATTATTAAATTGGAAATCTCATTATTACAATTTTTTTTTTATTTTGTATTATTATCATAAATATATTAATTTCTCCATAAATATAAAACCTTTAAAGTCCGCGCCAATACAATCAGACTTTTATAAATAAAACGCTATGGCTTTAAAGGTTTTATATTCATGGAGAAATTTATATATTCATGATAATAATAAAAAATAAAAAAAAATTAGTATAAAAAGATTTCCAATTTAATAATATATATAAATAATAATATATATAATATATAATTTGAACAAGACTTAATGTGAAAAATAATTTAAAATTATTACAGTTATTTAAGTTATTGTGGTTTTGAAGTTGTTTTTTTTTTTTGTTAAAAAGTTTTTTCATATCCTATACAGTTTGTTTTTTTTATTTTTAAGATTTTTAAGATGTTTAGTGAAACGTCTTTTATAAATTATTAGCAACTACCCGCTGCTTCGCCTGCGGTAAAAATATTAAATAACATTAAAAAACCATACAAATGACATGAGTAGACATGATACAAATAAAGACAACAGTAGTGGAAAATGTGAAAATTGTTTGAAATATAAAGTTATCCTAAGGATGGATAAATCCCCCCGCTTACAGTTCAACATTACAATGTCATCACCGACAAATTTTTACAAACGGGTATCTACAACAGTGCCTGCCAAAAATAAAAATGAGTGTGTGTTAGTGAGCAGAAAAAATTGTGCACTGAAAAAAAATTCCATTCAAATTCAAGCATTTCAAACTAAATTGAAAAATATACTTTTATCGGAATGTTTTTTTCGTAACCAAGTCAAAAAATTTTAAATAGCGTCATATGCTAACATATTAAAAATGTTGCCATTTTGAAGAAACAAGAAATATTTTTTATTTATTTTGCTTGTATTTGGCATTTCTTTCAACCCAATTTTTTTCATTTCAGAAATCCAATTCATTAATATCATAAAGCGCATTGGATTTCTTGAAAAGCGTTTGAAATCAAAATATTTTTCATACATATTTTCACTCGCCATTTTCATACATTAAATTTCTCGCTGTGGGATATCATAAAAAGCGCTCTCGATGTTAGGTCGATGCTGTCTCAACAGCGACTAAATGAGATAGCGTAAGAATACGTGTGAAACGAGAGAGCTCTTAAGAGCCCAGGGTGACAGGTGACGGCCACTGATCCACTCCCATCATCACTTACTGTGTAAGGTAAAAGCCATCAGTGTTTTAGCGGCCATGTCTGAACAAATGTAATTGAGAATTGTAAACAAGCTTTAGAGCCCTCGCAGCTACATTGTATTTAAGAAATAATTAGTTACGTCATGGGTCCATTTACCACTGGGCATCATACGAATTATGATTAACTTTTTGACAAAATGACGATGCACAGTGGGGTATTGAACCATGAAAATGGATGTCAATTCACCCAGAAGACGGAGGGAACTTTTGACTTGTTTTAGTTAGAATGGGTTCAAATAAAAAATGTTCCATCCGTCCGTCTCTGTCTGTCTATCTGTCTATCTGTCTATCTGTCTGTCTGTCTTTCTGTCTGTCTGTCTGTCGACACGACTACAGCCGTAATTTTGAAGCTATCGTAATAAAGTTTGGTTTTTAAGCTTGCCTCTAAAATATAATGATCAAGATCGAAAATGGGAATAATTGTACTTTACAGCCCACGCCCCTTTTTTCAAAATGTGCATTTAGAGCCCCTTAATCCAAATCTGCATAAAAAGAAAGGTCGGTCTCAAGTGGTTTAGGAGATAAAAATCGTGAAAGTTTGAAAAAAGTGGTTTTTTTCCATATACAAAAATCTTTACTTTTCAGGCATAAGTGAAGTTCTAAGAATGCATTAGACAGGTAAAATTGTGTATTTGGAGCCCCTTAGTACAAATGTGCAAAAAAAGTCGCATATCAAGTGGTTTAAGAAATTTACGAAGTAAGTTAAATAGTTACATGAACGATTAAGTTTTGAGAAATTTTGAAGACATGTACAGATTAAGTTATAAAAGCCATAAAATATTATTATTTTAATAAGAATTTTTTAAATATTTAGGAACTGTTAAATAAACGGTGGATAAAAAAAGCCGCGATTTTTCATAACAATTTTTTAAATATTTACATAGTAAACTTTATAGTAACATAAACGATGGTTAAAAAAAATCGCCGCGATTTTTAATAACTATTTTTCTTGTCTTTTAAATTCTCTTAAAATGTACTAAAATAAAGAATTGTGATCTAAGAGGGTTAAAGTTCTTGTATTTTTTGCGGTAATTTTAAGCAGTGGTTTTCGTGCTAAATTTAAGTATTATAATGTTACAGGTTGGATAAGCTTCCACACAAACTTTGCACTAAATTACAGATCTTTGGCGAATTTTATCTCCTAAACCATTCAAGAACGACATTTTATTTTGACATTTTTGGATTTAGGATAATACGTTTAATAAAAATAAAGAAAAAATTATTTACGCGTGGGCTGTAAACTGCACTTATGCCCGAAAATGAACCAAATCATGAACCATGCCTACCTCCCATACAAAGTGACTTTATCAATACTACAGAAGCTCTTCAAATTCCACAAAAATTATGTATGGACTTTCAATTCTTCGTATAAGTTTAGATTTTTATTATTCGTTTTGAGTTGGACATTTCTTACAGAATAAGGATATAGCTTACTGTGTTCTTCAAAACATTGCAAAACATATTGTTTTTGTTGTTCGTCTTTTGTTATTATTCCATGAAACTCTTTCATTCATTTTATAGCTCTTTCTGCAGAATCATTCAGGGCTCTTATTGATCCAACAATGGCTCTGCTCTCTACGCATGACATTACCGTTTTGCAGGTTTCAACAGGATATTTAGGAAAAAATGTATCAATCTTAAGTCTGGAAAAAATAATTCATACTTTTTGTTAAAATAAATAAATCCATCTTTTTTTTCAAAATATACAAAAATTAATTAAAAGTAGCTTTTTTTAATGTAGATGCTTTATATCAGTTATGTAATTTGCATCCCCTGATTTTATAACAAGTTTTTTGCCGTAATTTTCTGGCTCGTCATTATTTAAAGATTTTACCATTCTTTACTTCGTCGTAATTAGCAATTTACTATAAAAAAAGGGCCGTTTCATCTCTAAAGTGTCAAAAATTTTTAATTGCTACTACAGATGTTATTCTGTCATGGTCCTTGCATATTTGTTACTCTTTTAAAAAACACAAGTTCAAATTTGGAGCCTTTTAAGCATTCGGACAATCGAAACAAACCTTGACATAAAATTTCATTATAGAAATACAGGTATCCTCCAGAGTAGTAAGTGTTTTGACTTCGTAGCATATAAATTGCTAGGCAATAAGTTGTTCGCGTCATCTACCGAGCTTAGCAAAATAGCTCCATGTGGTCGAATTTTAATTCTACTTGTTGTTTTTTCTTTTAAGAAGAGAAAAGTAAGCTCAAGCAATTTCTTGTAGTCATCTCTGCAAACTGTTGCTTTTCATTTTTTAAAGCAAATTCCACAATATTATTTTGTTTATTTTTTTATCCCCCAAAGCATTTTTGCACCGAAAACATTCCATACCACATTCATATTTAGTGGTATCAAGTTGAAGTTTTTTCTTCCTAAAGATTTAAAAAGCAGAATATCTGCACTTGAGGTTGTGTGCGGTAGCTTCACTTTAAAAATGGCTTTGAGAATCAACACATAACTGTGATGTTGACAGGGGAAATATACTAAATTTCATCTCATCTTTTGCTCTAGCACAACGCAAGCTCCATTAAAACGACACGTGCTTAAAACTATCGTAGCACAACACAGCGCCTTAGAGCTTCCAATCTTTTAAAGCCCTGAAGACTGCTTCCGCTTGATTTTTCCCCGTAGAATATTTTAATTCTTGGATGCCAAGAAATTCTTCAGCATTTCTTTCAGTGATTACTATAGGTAATCGCTTTGAGGCACCATAATTTTTACCATTAATGTTATTGATAATAAAATAATTTGTATTTGTATTTTGTATTTAAAATAATCAACAAAATGATAATAAAATAATCAACAAAAACAATTCATTTTCCCAATTTTTTATTACCTGTTGGTGATCAAATCTTATCATCGCAATGTATAGTGATGTTACTTGGCTGTCCTTTAAAACGGTTTTTTTATTAGTTTTTATTACTGTCTGAATCCTACAGTTCTGCTGGCATCGTAAACATTTATGTTGGTACCCAGTTGACTGTTTTCTTAAGGATTCATGGAGGATTCATGTACGAAAATTCCCAATCGCCGACGAAATTTGCACAACCGCCCATACAAATCGTGCAGGAAAATTTAATACAAGTGCTCAAATTTTCGCCGACGAAACTTTGAAAGAAAAATGCAAGAAATTTCGTACACGAAAGCAAGAGTGAAATATGTAATAAATATCGCCAAGAAAATAAAACAGAAATTCAAAGAAAATTTCGGTAACGAAAAAAAATCAGAAATATGAAAAAAATTTCTGTAACGAAAAGATGAAGAATATTTCGTCCACGAAAGCAAGATGAATTTTCTTTACTTTACCTTTATTAAAAAATTTTTTATAAACCTTTTATCTACCACCTTTTTATTATAAATTTTATTCAATTATATTTTTGCACAACTTTTGAACATTTGTCTTATAATGAATCGGCGTTGCCAGATTGGTGCGTTGCAAACCGTAAGGCCACATTCCTGCAGGAGAAAATTTTAAGAAAGTTCGTTAGAAAATCATTAAAAGGTGTGAAAATTATTTTCGGATTCACTGACGATTATTCGTCAATTGATTTCTGGCGTACGGGGTAGCTTAAGTTTTGTGCACGCTCATTCTCATTAGGCAAAGTACTCAATTTGGCAAGAAAACAATCTACCCAAAAAGTCAGGGGGTCAGCTAGAGTAGATTGGTATATAGGTACTTGGGTAGAATGGCACTTTACAAAAACAAAATGTACGGCATTTGCCAATCTTCCCAACTACCCAAGTCAGTGTGAATACCCCTATTATGTTTTCGCTTTTCCGAAAAACCTTGTTTTGCCTCTCTGATGTAAATTTATCAGAGTTCGAAACGATGCAAAAATATTGTATCAATTGTTATCAACTTTTCTACAGAGCAGTTAAAGAATTTTTAACTTTTGCTCATAATATGTACAAAATAAAAAAATACCTTCCTTCTTGCTCTATTTATAGGATCTGACATTAAAACTTAAGATTTTCTATTAAAGATGATATGGTAAAAATCCTTTCAGAAAACTATTTTCCTAACTTTGAAGAACAATTTGCTACTAAATATTTTCTTTTAAAATATTGGCTTCAGTTTTGGAACACCAATTTTCCACTGCAGCATTATTTTCCAGAATATTGCAAAATTTTGTTAAATGTTTAATTTGACACAAAAAGGTTTAATTAAACTCACTTAGAACATGGAAAATAAATAAATAATGTATGACCTTTTATTGCAAAAATAAAAACCTTTTATATATTCCTTAGATAGCTTAAAAGGCCAAATTGAAAAGCATTATCTTCGTTTGCAGTCAAGCTCAAAGAAACTGAAGTAATATGATTAAATCATCTAAACGCATGAGACAACAATTTGCTTTGAATGAAAGAATTACATTTGTGTAAACATGATTAAAGGAATAGCAACAACCCAAAATCCAACAAGCTGACAAGTACAAAGCTGATTTAAGCCCACTCTAAGCCATGTCTTTTAAATGAATTGCGACATTTTTAAATTGCTTTCAGCGAACAAGACAATTGACAAAAGACAAACAAAAGGAAAATAAAAATACTTACTTAATTGCCAAATCGTTGTTTGGCGGTATATCCGTTGGCGCTGCTGAAACACACAGAATTATTTGTCCACAAAGGCAGCACTGGCAACAGCAACAAGAGCAGCAACAACAATACGACAATTTTATTAAGGGCCTACTACTACTTCCAGCAACTAGCTCCTATTACTACTTTTTGAGCTACTTTTGGAACTACTTCTGCTTCAAAAACTTTTTAAAATTTTTTTTTTTTTAAAGTTCTATTACATATAATTCGTGTGCATAATTAAACATGAAATGAAAAATGCACACATAAAATTTGTTTTTGTTATGATTCTGAAAGCAAAAGACCCTCTTTATGGCTTAACTTAAGCGTGCCAGCAATCTAAGGCACAAGCACAAAGCTTTTTTTTTTGCATGCTTTGCGCACGCAATCAAGTGTTTAGATTCCGACAGCAGCAGTTGCCTGGCTTTCGTCAAAACTACCCATACAATATTCATGTGTATCCTTCCCTTCTGCATCATCGGCCCAACATTACGCTTTTGCTCCATCGTGTGCTCATTCGTTACTTGCATCCGCCTCTCATCAATGATTTTCATCGTAACGCCAAACATCAATAGCTTGCGTGAAAGCTCAATGATTTGTTAAATTTTTCCTTTTTTGATTGATTGGTAATCGACAACGTGTCGCCATTTATTGGCCAAACGCTTGACATGAGCTAAGCTTTTGGTGTTTTATTTTTTTTTTTTTTTTGTAATCATGGGTTATTTTTCAGTATTGGTCAATGGCAATAATTTTTTTAATTTTTTGTAATATTATTTAATACATGAGTTTAGATGAGCGAGTTGCTTGCTTAATTTTTTTTATTTGATTTATTTATTATAATAACACTATATTACAAAATAGAAAAAATAAAACAATAAAATATTTAAGTCTGGCAACTCTGGCATGAGCGAGTAGACGTGTTTTTTTGTTCGTTCGTCAATTGAATACTTTTTTATATCTGTACGCTGGTTTAATTCTAGAATTAAATGAAGTAAAAGCTGTTTTATTGAAATTTAAACTACATTCAGTGAACTGAAAGCAACATCTAACATTTATATTGGTTTATATTTATAATTGGAGTTCCTGCCTGAAAAATTAGCTGCCTGCTGCTTACTCGCCATTTTATTCTTATCTTTCCACTGTTGTTGTTGTTGCTGCCATTTTTTGCCTTAAGTATTGGTTTAACACGCGGTTTGCTGTGGAGTATAAGTTAAGCAAAGTGCCTTGCCATCTGATCCCACCAAGTGACGATGCCTTCTGATGCCATGCAATGTCCATGTTGTCAAAAGAACATAACTAAGTCTTTGCCCAGCATTGGATGTGGATCCTGTGGTATGTGGTTTCACCTCGTGTGCGCCGACGTTTCTACTGAGCAGCATGCATTCTTAAAAAAAAACCGCTCATTTACCTTCACATGTACCAAATGTGCCTCGGAACCTACACGCAATGAGGCGGGATTCTCGGCTGAACTCAAGGAAGCTATGGCGGATATTCAGTTAAAGTTCGACAAGATTCAGGACAAATTTGACAAGGTTGCTGATGACCTGAGACGAGAAATTGCTTCCAATGTCAATAGTCTGAATAATGACATTGAAAAATGCAACTCCCAAATAAAGTCTTTAAATGGTATCACTAGCAAAAAAATACACCAGCTGGAATTTGAAAATAATGTCCTCCATCACCGACTGAATCGGCCAGATATCATTGTATCTGCGTTACCTTCGGGAATCACCAATTTGCACGATCTGCCGCTAAAAATTGCATCTTTTTTTGAGGTCGCGGCAGCGTATCACGATGTTCATTATTGTGGCTACGTTCATAGCCAAAAAGCCGTACTCATTAAATTCAACTCGCATGTTCGTGATGAAATCATGAGATGCTACTTTAAAGCACGCTCACTAAAACTTTGTGACGTTATCGGTGGAGACATACAGTCAAGAGTCTACCTCAATGACCACCTCACTTCCACCGGAACTAAGCTAAAGTCCATCTGCAGAAAGCTCCTCAAGGATAAAAAAATTTTAAATTTCAAACTTTTCAATGCCAACTATCCTAAAGTAAAACTAACTACAATGGACAAACAAGATCTTACCTTGGACCTTCCACAATGCATAAGCATGTTCCCTTCGGCCGTACGACCACCAGCATCGGACACTTAGCTTGAGTAGTGAACCTTTTCAACCCTAATCTGCTGAACTGAATATGGGTGAACCAATTTATTATCATTACTTTGTATCACATATTTTGTTCTTTTTTTTTTTTTTTTTTTAATACTCTTTTTTTCTTTTTGTTTTTAATTCCTTCTATTAAATTTATCTTTTTTTTCTTTCTTTTTTTCTTCATTTATTCTTTCTTCTTTCTATTGCTAACACTTTTGTACTTATATCACACTGCTTATAATTCAATTGAAGTTCTTACATAATCAATAATGAATCTTCAAAAACATTGTAAATTATTATATACACTATTCTTAATATATAATGCTCTTCATTCTAATTCGTATTCTAGGTTATTAACTACTATTTGTATTACGGTGTTCGATCCTGTCACACAACTCCTTACCTCAAAATTTATAGCTTGCTTTGTCACATAATTTAAATTTGGGACCCATAGTTAGTGATAACTCTTACTTACGTTCTACTCTTGAACATCGTGGTTTAAACCTGAACTTAGGACACATAAATTGCCAAAGTCTAAAACCTTCTTCTAGGTCGACGAAACTTGATGAACTTAAAAGCATCTTGAACGGAAGTTTCCTTGATCTTGTGGGTGTATCTGAAACTTGGCTTAGTCCACATATCAATGACAACGTTGTTAACATACCGGGTTATAGTTTTTGTGGTGCAAATCGCCCTAGCAGCAGAGGAGGTGGTGTGGGTTTTTATATATCCAGGGCCATATCTTACAAGGTGGTATTTGAAAGTTCTTGTTTTGGTGTTTGTGAATCGATATGTATCGAAATAACATACAATAATCTTAAAATCTTAGTTGGGGTAGTTTACCTACCGCATGGTGATATTGATACTATGGAAGATTTATTGGGTGACCTCCTGGTTAGATATCCAAACTCGGTAATCATGGGTGATTTCAACATGAACCTGTTTAACCACAATAAATCTATGAAAGTACGGGACTTGTGTCAACGTCTGAATATTAGTTGCATCCACAACTCGTTACCTACTCATTACGATGTAAGAACAAACTCGACGTCCTTGATTGACTACTTCTTTTTAGGTGACTCCAGTCTCTCATGCTTCTCTGGTCAATCGCTATGTCCTGGCATATCGCACCACGCATTTATTATCATTTCTATTGACATACCCTTCATCTTAAATGAACGTCTTATAGAATTTCGCAATTACAATAGAATAAACTATGACATGTTACTCACTGCTTTGGATAACTGTGATCTTAGTAGTATCTTTTCCACCTGTGATACTAATCTTCAGCTCCACACAATCACCTCTGTTCTTTGTAGACTTCTTGACCTTGTTCCCGTGGTTACGCGCAAAGTCAATGATAGACAGGAAAACTGGTTGAAGGCGCGAGAGATAACTCATGCTAAATCATTACGAGACCTAGCCTATAAAGCTTACATCATGAATGGCAGCGTAGAAAATTGGCGCATCTTCTGTAAGTACAGAAATCGTGCAAAATCTAAAATCAGAATCGCAAAAAAAATAGCACATTCTAGACTCTTTGATGGCACTAGTACCAAGGAAATGTGGAACACACTCCGAAGGAATGGATGCACTATTACTAATTCCCCAATTCAAATCGCGGATTTAAATGCCTTAAACTTAAACTTTATTTCTAATCAATCTGCCTCATCGGTTAATAGCTTGAACCTTGATTCTGACTTAGTCGGTAGCGATAGTTTCTCCTTCCGGAATGTAAGCTCTGATGAACTATTTTTTGCTTTTATGAAGATTAAATCCAACGCTGTAGGCAATGATAATATCCCGCTAAAATTTCTAAAAATTATTTTTCCTTACATTCAGCTATACTTACGTCACTTCGTTAATACTATTTTTACGACTTCTGTCTTCCCCTCTGCATGGAAAACTGCCCGTGTGATCCCGATCATGAAGAAAGGGAAATCAAGCTCCATTGAGAATCTGCGTCCTATAAGCATCCTTCCTGTCCTGTCCAAAGTAGTTGAGAACCTCATGAAGCAGCAAATCATGGACCACACAAATCGTCACCAACTAGTACATAATTGCCAATCAGGTTTTCGTAAGGGACACAATACTTCTTCCTTGCTAGTGGGTCTCACAGATGCTATCAGAAGTTTTCTGAACCAGGGTAAGCCTTCAGTTCTTTTATCACTTGATTTGTCAAAGGCGTTTGACTGCATCAATCATCACACCTTGATTACCAAATTGAGCTCTAAGTTCAATTTCTCTACACCAGCGTGTGAGCTCGTCTACTCCTACCTCAAGGATCGTAAACAATTTGTCTCTCACAATGGCTCATGCTCGGACGTATGTACAGTATATGGTGGCGTGCCCCAAGGTTCAGTTCTTGGTCCCATTCTTTTTATGTTCTATATAAATGATTTTGTTAACTGCTTAGATGTTAATGCCTGCACCCCGTTCATATTTGCCGACGACATTCAACTCCTTTTCAATGGTGAGATGCAATTTCTGGATGTCTTTGAAGCTGTCATCAACTTCAATATACGTAATGTGTGTGAATGGATGGAAAGTAACTCTTTCAATATTAATCCCAACAAAACTAAAGCCATGATATTCACAAAAAGAAATAGTTTGAACATCAGCCTAAACATCAATATTCACAACAACAACATAAGTTTTGTCAATGAATTCAATTGTCTAGGTGTTAGATTAGATAATCGCTTATCATTCGACGCTCATATTAACAGACTGAGTTCAAAAATTAACTTTACTTTAAGGCGGTTGTTTAGTCTGAATCTGTACCTACCGTTCCACGTTAAATACAACTTAGTTCACGCAATGCTGTTGTCTAGCTTAACATACTGCATTGAGGTTTTCACCGGTACCCTTGCTTACAACTTAAGAAGAATTAGAATTTTAGTCAATAGATCGGTTAGATTTCTTTACAATCGAGGATCTCGAGATCACATCTCTTCTTTTACAACTCAGTTTCTGGGTTGTTCTTTTTCCAATTTTTTAAAATGGAAATTATTGTCCTCTTTTTTTAAAATTATCAAAAATCAGTGCCCCTCTTTTTTAATTAATAACTTCTCTTTTTCCCGATCTAATAGAAATCCACAAATCTTATTCCCTAGAATCTCTTCAGCATTGTATGAGCGATCGTTCCATATCCGAGTCGCTAGATGCTGGAATTGCTTACCTCCAAGTTTGAAGTCCTTTGCTGGATCTCATGCTGCGTTCAAAATTAAACTATTGGCCTTTCTATGTGATTTGCACTAGTACTAGCCGTGTTATGTTATCACGTGGTGCTATGGGTGTACCAATCTATCTAACTATCTACTTTTCTTGCATAACTTTTTTCATTAAATGAAGGTTAGTGTGGCATGGATCAATCATTTCATCAATCATTTTTTATTTTTCACTTAATAACTTTTTTTGTATATTTTTATTTTAATTTTTTTTTTCAGAGCATTTTCAATTTGTTTATTTTTTTTTTTTTTTTACATATATGTATTTTTTTATTATATATATAATTTTTTAATAATTATAATCAATTAAAATACTTCATTTTAAGTACTATAATGCATATCCATTCCTTAGTTTTTAAGTTTTTTTTTCTTTTTCTCGCTCTACATAATTATATACTTGTAATTTGTTTATTGGCCTTGATGGCTTTTTGAATTACACATGAACAATAAAATAAATAAATAAAATAAATAAATAAAATATTTGAGACAACGCTTGTCTCTTCGCTTCAAAACTAGAATTCAAAAATCCAGCACTTACTGTTGCTGTTGCTTCGTAAATAGTACAGCGAATGAAATGCAAATGTTGATGCTTTTTCAAATTTGTCCACCATAATTTTAAAATTTTTTTTTTTGATTCGACTTAAGGTTTAATACTAGCTTGTGCGCATCAAATCAACTGTAATTTTTTAAAATAAATATGGGGAAAATAAGAATACTTTTCAAATCGTTTTTTTGTAACTGTTCAAATAGAAAACAAAACGTCGCACTGTAGAGTATTTGACTCAAAAACGCGGACATGACTTTTTCTCATGTGTTTTTTTTTTCCGATAACTCTTAAACGGCTGAATAAAAAAAAATCTGAGAAAATACTGTACAGTGGCTCACAACGAAAGTCGGTCAGGTATTTCTTAGCACTTTCGCATTGTTTTCGGAAATGAAAATGTAAGAAGAAACTTGGAGTAAATATTTTTTTTCAAAACGTTATTTATTGGTGAGCAAAATTAAACAAAAACATAGTTAAAAAATTAAAACATAAGGGTAAAACAAAATTAGTAAATCAAACCAACCGCTTTAAAAAAGAGCTCACATTCAAAGTTGGGCAGATAGGGAGTTCAATGCTAAAACTAATAATTTAATATTTTAATTAGTTAAGATTGTGAGCTTTAGATCAAGTGAGTTTTCAAGAAGGCAACAACAACAACAACAACTCTGTATAGAGTCAATCACTTAGCTGACTAGACAGTCTGTTTCGGAAATCGCTATATATTCCTCATCAGTAGTCTTTGGGTGATTAAGCTGTGATCAACTCACTGTTTAAACTAGCATATGAATGTGCAGATCCTCTAATTCATTCTTATGAATTGTATGGCTGCTAATCATATGACAGTTTAATTAATGTCAAATTAATTAAATCATCTAATAATTGAAAATAGCCACCTTTCAGTTAGAACAAACACTAGCTTCTGGCGATGCAAAAACTCGTTTCATTTCTATGGTGCATTTCGACAAACAATCGAACACCAATGAATATTGAAATAAATGAAGAAGCAACTAGAACAGATGGCAACCCTTGATAGAGTTGATGGCGGTGATCTAAAATGGCTTACTGCTTTGAAGTGTCATATGATTAGCAGCCATACTATTCATAAGAATGAATTAGAGGATCTGCACATTCATATGCTAGTTTAAACAGTGAGTTGATCACAGCTTAATCACTCAAAGACTACTGATGAGAAATATGTAGCGATTTCCGAAACAGACTGTCTAGTCAACTAAGTGATTGACTCTATACAGAGTTGTTGTTGTTGTTGTTGCCTTCTTGAAAACTCACTTGATCTAAAGCTCACAATCTTAATTAATTTAATATTTTGTTGCCAATCCTTTTTCTTTTATGACTGCCTGAAGCCTTTTTGAAATGGGTGCAACCAAATTTTTAAAAACTTCAGCTCCCATCTGATTCCACTCTTCACTTAGGATACTTTTTTTTAAAGATTGGATCTTTAGTTGCCCATCTCTGATACTGCACTCAGGGTTCAAGTTCATCTCATAGATGTTCTATAACATTTTAATCTGGGCCTTGTTAGGTTGTTTTTATGACATTTGGACAAATTTTTAGTACACTATTCTTTACCAAGAGCGTCGTATGTTTCAGGTCATTGTATTGGTAAAACTGAAAATTGTTTGCAATTTTTTTTCTCAAAACTCTTCAAAGTGTTGCTGAGAGTACACTCTTTTTCATACTGATTTTTAACATGACCTCTTGTTTTAGTGCAAATAAAAATGGGTCTTCTATTATTTCTCTTAAAAATACCTTTCATCTTTGGAGCTAAGTTTATTTTTAGCTACTGTACGTTTTTATCTCATATTCTCTTATCTTGTATATTCTGCTTGATTATATCGTGCAATATTGATTTACTTTTTAAGGCGATTTGTGAAATTTGTCGCTCGGATTTTCCGTGTCCTTTTTTACAAACACTTTCCTAACAAATTTTAAATTTTTTGACCACTAAAAATTTCATTCAGATTTTTCATAGTCAGCACCACTATTTTTTGTCACTTTGAAAATATTATCGTGTTGAGGCATTCATTCTTAATGCATTCTCAAAATTTGATGTTGGAGAATCAATGTTTACGATTTTTAACGAAATTTTCAAAAACGGACTACACAATTTTTAATTACAAAACATTTTAGTTTTTTATTAATAATGCAATTTTTAGTATTTTTTGCTAAGCTAGGTACATATCGTCGCTGCGCCAACAAAAACAGTTGTAAGTATTTCAGTTACTTTTCAGGAGAGCAAAAAAACTAATTTTTTTCAGAGCATTTCTAGTACTGCGAGCAATAACTGTTTCTTATCACTATGAAAAATGTGAATGAAATTTTTAGTGGTCAATAAATTTAAAATTTTTTACAAAAGTGTTTGTAAAAAAGGACACCACAATAAAAACCAATTAAATATCTTTAAAATATGTCTAAAACATTTTCTTGTAGAACTAACGGTTTAGAAGATATAGTTGTTTGTGTACATGTCCGAATAACAATTTTTGTTTTTCTTTATAATTTTTCACTGTGTATAACTGCAAAAAAAATTGAAAACTACAAAAAAAATATGCAAAAATTTTTCTTTTTTAAAATTCTATCGACGTGAAAAATTTGAAAAAAATGGGAATCGTCAAAATTAGTTTTTGGACAAAAGCGTCCGATTTATCATGGAATGACCGATGTATATTTTTATTTTTTTTTTTTTTTTAAAGATCAAAGAACCAAGGCATGCGCCTTATACAAACAAGGTTTGGACTTTGACCTGAAAGGAAAGAATAGATTATTTAGAGGAATTGATTGGAACCATACGTGAATTATTGATTAGGCGAAACAACCGTGAAAGACAATTTGAATTGCTTTTAACCGAAGCTAGTGTTATGCAAGCATTTCCAGCTTTGGCAAGCATTTCCAGCCCTTAGTTGTTCCTGTCCATTAATTCCACATTTTTGATTTCCATAATTCTTAAATATGCAGGAAAGAATAAAGAAAGTGAAAAGAACTATGCCCGAGCCCGGAGTCGAACCAGGGACCTCTGGGTTGATAGTCTAGCGCACTCTCCACTAGACTACAAAAGCCGACAATGTGGCACGATATGTATATATATCGTAAAAAGTATCAGGTACGATTTTTTGGTTTGCATATTTATGACTCTGGATACCTTCTGAATAGTTCTACGTAACATTTACTTGGACGCATTTTGATTATACTTGCCGCTACTTTAAGACCACTGTGAATAGTTATTCAAAAAATTACTATTGCTAAAACCCAATATTTTATTTTATGTGCATACTTTCCGATCAAAAAATGTTGTTTCGAGAAAAACTGCCTCAAAGTTTTAACAACATACAGCTCGCACTTATAAGGCGCTCTCGACAATGTGTTAAGCTTAGCAAATATTTTAAATTTTGATCTCAATTTTTTTTGTAGTATACTTTTGATAAATTGTACTTTCGAAAAACTTTTAAAAAAATTGATTTGGTAAAACTTGAGCACCACACTTAAAAAGATCCTTAAAAAGAAGAGCCTAAGTCGCCTGAGCTGGTTAAAGTAATAATTTTTGAAGAGTTTTAAATAGGATGTGAGCTATTTTTAGATACATTTTCGAAAATTACAGCTAGTTACTGATTTTCATGGCTTATTATGTATTAAAATTATGATAATAAGCGACGAAAAACAAAAATATATTCAACTAATAGTTTTTGTTTTTTCATGAACGTTAAACAGGAAAAACAATTATAGCTATACATTTTTTGTTTTTACTTTTTTTTTATTTGTTTGCTAAGCCTTAATAGGTTTTATGGCGATTTAAAATAATCTATATTTATAAAAAGCATAAATATATTCCTTTAAAAAAAGTTATGACGAATTTAATCCTTAAATGCCCAGTGTATCTTTTTGGATACAACCAAGAAAATTAAATACTTCGTTTAAAATATCAAAAAATTTAAAAACTGGATACGAAGTTTTACTCAGAAAATTGCACTTAACTTACAAAAATTAAATTATTTGCATAGCTTTATTAGCTTAGAAGATATGGGCCTCCAAAGTCAAAAAATAAATTTTTTGAATTTTTGCGAACAGTTTACTTTTTGACATGAAATATGTCTAAAATTATTAACATTTTTAGAGCCGAAAAAAAGTAATAATTGTGCAAAAATATGTGTTTAGCCGATATGCAATTTTTCATTTAATTAAATTGCATGCGTCAAAAGTTATGCTGCTTTTAATGGTTGTATCCTAAAAGATACGCTGGTCATTCAGCCATGTACCTTGATTTGCTTTGCGCTGACTAGCAGGAGAAGAGTTTTGCTATTTTCATTTGAATTTCGTGCGCCAATCGCAGAAGTCATTTGGTTTTGTTTAATTTTTTGACAAGCTTTAAAGAAAACTATCGTTTCTACTTTCTTGCTTCTTGTTCTTTGCATGATCTTTGTAACGAGGGGAGGTCGTGTTTTCTAAATATTTAAAATTAATTTTTTGTTAATTCTAAATAAGAGTAAAAAATTTTTTACATTAAAATTCTACCTAAAGACAATGACTGGTTTTTTAAAAGTTGGGAGAGTAAAGTTGACTGAAGATGAAGTTTGTGAGTTACTGTGTAATAATGAAGGCTTCGGCAATGACAGTACTGATGATCTCGAAGATGAAGATGAAAATGATCCAAAATCACCACCCTTGTTGGAATCTTGACTTGGAACTGATAATATACACGAGGGAAATCAGGATGAAGAGGACGAAAGTTTTGACCTAAATATGACAATTCAAGAGGATTTTCTTGACATGATAAATGATGATGAATCGATTCTTCCAGAACTACATGAAGAAGCATTTAACAATGACGTCCATAACAGCGCTTGGGATTCATTTCCCTATGAGTTTAGAGATGTTAAGATAGATCCCAAGTCGTCTGAATTCGAAAGACTTATATGGAAGAGTAATAATCTCCAGTTAAATAAGAAGCAAGTACGTTTCAGAGGTGACAGTAGACTACCAGAGAATATTTCGCAACTGGAAACTCCCTTTCAAGTTTGGGCATATTTGTTTCCACAGTCCTTGGAGGAAAAAATTGTTGAAGAAACAATTAGGTACGCCCATGGGGAAAAATCCTTTAAATTTAGTTTATCTGACTTACGCAAATTCATTGGTATATTGTTTTACTCTACTTATTTCAATGTTCCCAACATCAGAGATTGTTGGTCTGAAAACAATAATCGATATGTTCAGGTTATTCAAAAGCAAATGACTAGAAACCGCTTCGAAAAAATTAGGTAGTATATCCATTTCAACGATAAAGATAAGCAGTATGATCGTCAAGATCCAAATCGTGATCGCTTATTTCTCATCAGGCCAATAATTGACACCCTCAATTCAACTTTTAGTTCGGTTCCTAAATTAGAGCGGTTGAGTGTAGATGAACAAATGTGTTCGACTAAAATAGGACACTACATGAAACAATATTTACCAAATAAGCCCAAAAAATGGGGCTTCAAGCTATTTGTTATGTGTGTTACTTCAGGATTTGCATATAAGTTTGAAGTTTACAGCGGAGCACCTGAAATACCACGACAAAACGAGCCAGATCTTCAGACTTTGGCAAATATAGTCGTAAGATTGCTTCGAGAAGTACCACGTTATCAAAACCACATTGTTTACTTTGATAATTATTACACGACCATTCCTTTGCTGGTCTACTTAAGAACTCAGGGAATCTTATCAGTTGGAACAATTCGTCGAAACCGAATTAAAAACTGCAAGCTACCTGAAGAAAAAACTATGATGAAATATGATCGCGGATCTAGTAAAGAATTTACTGCAAATATTCATGGAATAGAAGTTACTTCACTGTCGTGGAAGGATAATCGCGTTAAAAATCTCGTTTCAACATATGTTGGAGCGAAGCCCATGTTCCTTTGACTGTTAATCGGTTTGACAAGAAAGAAAAGTCCTTCAAGACAATTCCTTGTCCACAAATCATAAAAGACTACAACAACCATATGGGTGGTGTTGACAGTATGGATAGCTTCATGGGACGACACAAAATAACAATGAAAAGTCGGAAATGGATCATGAGACTTTTTTACCATTTGTTAGATATGACTTGTGTCAATGCTTGGATTCTGTATGAAAGGATCAACAAGGATAAACATGAATACAAGCATCTTCGGCTTATTGATTTTAAACTTGAAGTCGCGGACATGTTGTTTTCGTTCAATTCAACAAAACCCACCAATGGGCGAGGACGACCTAGAGTTGAACACCTTCTTCAGGAAAAAAGGATGAGGCCCAATAGCAACACCCCACCACCTAAGGATTTAAGGACGGATAACATGGATCACTGGCCAGCGAAGGATAAGAAAGGAAGATGCGAGTTTCCATCTTGCTCCGGACAAACAACGATAGAATGTATAAAATGCAATGTAAGTTTATGCATAATTGAACTGGTTGAATTGGATTGAACTGAATTGAATATTTACGGTTTTATGTTTATGTACTTATGTAAAAAAATCAAATATATATATATGAATTAAAGCTGAACATAATTTTATAATTATTAATTTGTGTTACTTTTGAATTATAAAGGATGAAATAAAACTAAATCTTACAAAAAACTTGTTGAATTATTTTCACACCGAGATAAACTACAATCATGGTATAATTCGGAATGCCCAGTGTATCTTTTTGGATACAACCATAATTTTCTTTAATAACTATTAAACAAAATTTTTTTCGAAAAAAATAAAAACAAGTTCGTGTTCAGGGAATCATTTAACACCATATATATTTTTTTACTGAAATCGGCGTCACTGGGCATTTAAGGGTTAATGATATTCTTTTGAGTCGATTTGAGTCAATTGTACAAAAAAATATAATTGTATCAGCCGCTAAACGACACCTGAGTTGCTACGCGTATGAAGGTTGCAAGGCCAGTTTGTAAAGTTGTGTATGATTGTTACCAAACTCGACTTTTTGCACTTTTACACTTGAACTAATTTTTCAACACTGCTTAAAGTGTTATTTAAAGTGGTACATTTTTATTTTGCAAAAATAAAGTGCATAAAAAATCAAGCTTTAAAAATAGGTAAAGTTCTTTCGGCAAAAGGCTCAAAAAAAAAGAAGTGGGCGGAGAACCTGTCGTAAGACAGGCTTTTAAACTAGTATAACAATAATCTATAAACACAATTAGGGTATTCACAAGGTGTGCTATCATGTCATATTGTCATATTGTCCCAAAATTTTACAACTAAAATTTACAAGATAAATAAACACGAATAAGAAACAGCTGTTTGATTACGACACTTCAATAAACATAGCTTTCAGAGTTGTAATATATTAGTACTTTTTTTGTATGGAAGGCAACAATAAAATGTTTAAACTAGTGTAAAATCTTAGGACAATATGACATTATGAGATGATAGCACACCTTGTGAATACCCTGAATATAAAAACAATAATCTGTTAAAATTTATTTTTGTGTCTACTTTGGACGTAAAAAAATAAAAAAAAAATATTAAATAAAAAAATGTTCTGCAGTTTTTTTTTTGAATTGAATTGAAAAAATTAAATTGATTGTATTTTATTTTCTTATAAAAAATAATTCCCGAAATAAACCTGGAAAATAAGACCAGAGCACCAGGCTATATCCTTAACACAATTTTTAGTTATTATGCAACTATCTTCCGATATATTTACATACATAACTGTAACTGTATTATTTCCAAAACTATAACCTTTACTACAAATCAAGGCGAATACATTATATCGAATTTTACGACGTACGCTCCTTGTCTTTTCCTTTGTCGTACATAATTCCCAATTAATGTACCATTCTTCAAACACATACAACAAAATACATAAATAACAATTAATTTAGCATTTAGCTCGAGTTGGTATCATTTATAAAATTCAATTTATTTTGTTGCTTTTCTTTGCAGGTTAGTGCCTCCGGCAAAGGCGTCCTTATCACCGGCTGTGAAGCACCTATTGCTTGGTATTTTGCTAAAAAGCTCGATGACCTTGGATTCACCGTATACGCTGGTTTTAATACACCTATTGACGATTCGGATGAAGCTAAGATTCTAAAAGAGGAGACTTCCGGTCGCATGAAGGTTTTGCACTTGGATGTCACTTCAGAGAAAACAGTAAGTTGGCAAAATAAACGCATGTGTAAAAGCTCTCGAAAAGCTTTGTGCTAGTTATATCTGGTGGTTGATGTATGGAGTAAGGGCATTGTTTGAAAGCTTACTTGTTTATTTTGTTTTTTTTATGCGTTCTGTTTTAATTTCAAATCGTAATTGCAATTTTTTTTTTGTTAAAGTGATTGAATTTTTTATCACTTACTGTACTTTATAAAGTACAACAATTCATTTTCAGTGGCGGATTTAGGCATTTTAGACCCGACATTAGCGCCGCCTCTAACATATTAAATGTTTTTCTTACAATAGAACAAAACTATAAAAATTGTATTTTTTCTTTTTTTACACACATTACATAGAGATTTATACAACATAATAAAAATAAATAGTTTCATTATATGCTCGTGCGAAATCATTTATTACGTTCTCATAACATAGTTTTTGTACTAGATCTGCTTCAATTTTTAATAAGGCATCATAGTTTCCCGTAAATAGTTTTTAATTCTTTTTAATGTAGAAAATGAGCGTTTTCTAGAACAGTTTTCCCCCTCTTCCTTTGAATCTTCATAAAGCATGGGCATTTTTTTAATGAGTATGAATGACAAATAACGTCCGCAAACAAACGGATGTATGTGTCAACGAAATAAATTTGTTTATAAAAACCAGAAACAAAATTAGCAGTGAAACTAACCCTTTGGACGAAATACAGTCAACTACTACACGAATCGTTCTGTCTTTGAGGAAAAATCGAACAGATGGTACATCACACAGAGTTACCACCAACACCATATGGAATTAGTTTTGACACGAGCGCTTTATGCCATACTCGGTCAAACGCCTTTAAAATATTAAGAGCAACAACCTTGTTCTCTCCGAAAAAGTGACCACATTGGTTCCATTTTTTGGTTAAGAGCTCTATAAGGTCACCAGTAGGCCCTACGGAAACCATATTGACGATCGCTGAGCAATTGGTTGTGCTCTAGATAGTTCATAAGGTAAAATTGTATTACGCTCTCCATAGCTTTGAAAAGCGTAGAGCATATCGTAATGGGTCGGCAGCTGCAGGGTTCATGGCATCGCCATTTTTAGGTACTGGCTGCACATTTGCGACCTTCCCTTCCAACAAGATGGAAATACTCCTGTTATGTAGGAGATGTTTGAAAGGTTGCTCAAAAGCCGAGCCAGAGAATAAGCACATATTTTAAGCACATTTGGTGGTATTCCATCAGGACCAGAAGCTTTGTTTATGTTTAGACTTGAAAAAAGCCTTTTAACTGCTCTCGTTCGAAAGTAAATTTCTTGCATTGCAGAAGATCAACCCTCAACAAAGGGCAGTAGCTGATTGCTATCCGAAAGAGTGAAATTTTGTGCAAGTAATCCAGCCAATAGGTCCGCTTTATTAGCCGAATTGGTAAAGATTTGGTCATCTTTTAAAAAAGTTGAAATAGATGACAATGTCTGATTTTTTACTCTTTTTATAAATGTTCAACAATTTTTGCTCACTTCGGTGGGAAGTCTTTTGTTATTAGAGTTCTGGTGGGAACACCAATTCTGAATGGCTTCCTTTATTAGACATGACTGCAATCCTTAAAGTCTCATTAAATCATTAGTGATCTTTTGGTTTAAGGTTTCTCATCTTATTGGCAATTAAAGACCGCATACCCCATAAAATCTTTCTCGTACCATGACAGTGCGGCATTTTCTTTTATATCAGCAAAACATAATTTCCAATTGAAGTTGTTACAACAATTATTTAAGTCAGTCCAATTTGCATTTCAATAAAACCATGCAGTTCTCTTCGAAAGTTGTATCGAAAGTTGTCAAAAATACTTAAATAAATTCACAGTGATATTTCTTCATTTCGATATACTTCACAAAAACCACGTAAATAAAAAATATTATTTATTTTTGGTGCAGAACTTGTATTTTGTTTATCTTCTTGCAATAATATTTGAAGAAAACTTTTTAAATGAACAAAAAATTTTCGAACACAAAACTTAAAATTACATTTTAAATAAGCTACGATATTATTCTGTCATCTTTTAGATTTTTCTGTCATCATAATAATTCCGCCCTTTAACTACACTCAACAAAACATTTCAAAAATGTTTCAATTCATTACCCCAATTTTGAATTCAATAATATCTTAAGGCGAATTTACACATTTCACTCAAAACGATGATAGTGAACGTTGAACGATGATAGTGAATCAATTTTTAATTTACATTATTCAAAGTGTAAATAAGATATTTGATGGATGATTCGGGGTTGAATGTCAAAATATATTCGTTGGCTGATTAATTTTATTGACGTTTAAAGAAATTAAATAAATAAAAGCTATTCAGCAATTAAATAAAAAAATTTAAACTTTCTGCTTGAAATTATGTTAACACATCAGTTCGGTTTGCTTTCACTTTCATCAAAAGTAGGAAGACCTTCTACTTCTTTCACTGTTCAATGTGGATGACAATCATCTTCATTTTAAAGATGAAACTCAATTTACATTTTACAAATCAGATGATTCATCCAAAGTGAACGATGATAGTGAATCGTGTAAATTCGCCTTTATATTAATTCAGAAAGACCAAAAATGCATTATTTGCATTATGTTTTTCATTGATTTTTTTTTTTGATTACCACCAATGGCATGAACATATTAAAGTAATACTTTCTTTAACCCAAAACGTAATCGATTGCACGAGTGTTCTCCAACATTTTATTCATTGCCTGTAAGCGAAGTTTTTGCTTGTTAGTTTTACTTAAACATTTGTCGCTCAACATTTGGCAGTCCAAAAATTTACAAAACTCGTCAAACTAGTTTATTGATTTATATTGAGTTTCTTTATAAATTAGCCACGAAAATATTTGCCACCCTGTTAATTCGACTGCAACCAAATAGATTCCGTTTCTAACATTTTTTTTCCTAAAATTTTATCAGCTCACAAAAATTTTGTCGCCCCTAAAATGTTGCCGCCCTAGTTCCTAGCCTCATGGGCCTAGGTCTAAATCTAAGTCTGCTCATTTTCCTTTACGTATAATGGATTTTTCACAAAATATTATAAAAAGTTTTCTGATTAGGGCATCCAAACCCGGTCATTTTAATGCCGACTCTAAATTTAGTGTAAGCTTTTTGACAACAAATTCTATAAAAATAATGTCAGAAAAGCTCACACTAAATTTAGATTAGGTATTAAATCGACTATTGGTAAGGCCCAATGTGTTAAACACATGATATTTTCTAAGAAATATGACGTGTAAATACCTAAATGTGACCTTAAAAATTAAAGAAACAAAACTTCCTTAAGCAAGCTGTATCACAAAATTCTTACTAACATATACTAAAGTTGTAATACTAATCAATTTTTTTTTAAATAATTTTATGAACATATCAAAAAATTTAATGATGCTACCTGAGAAAAACCTGTATGTGATTTTAAAAAATTTTAAAATAAAAACCCTTCTTAAACTAGCACAAAAAAAAGAGAACAAAATAGCACAATGTTTTAAGCACATGATAGAAATAATGAAATGTGATTTTAATAATACTAAAACAAAAATCCTTTTTAACTAGCTGCACAAAATATAAAATATAAAAAAATATAAACCTTTCTTGAACTAACTTTATAAAATATTACAAAACACTTAAAAAAACTGAACTTAGCTTTAAAACTATAACTTAAAGAAGCTGCAATTTGACCTTAAAAAATTAAAAAAAAAAACTTCCTTATACAAGCTGTATCAGAAAATTCCTACTTAGAAATACTAAAATTACACTGTAGGGACGTCAAAAAGACACACGAAAACACATAACTTAAACCGAGACACATAAACTTATTTTTTACTCAGTTTTTCCCAATCAGAGATATCCCAAATCACGAGATATTTGCAATTGAAATTTAGTCACAGACTTATTTTTAGCTTTATTTTCCTTATTTTTGGAGACCAAAAATTTTTACCACTCCGATTTAGCTAACACTTTCAGAAATCCACTAATGAAATCAAAACGCTAATTTAAGCAAAAAAAAATTTAGATTTTTACGTTCAACTTTCAAATTTGGACCAAGCGCTTTGGAAGAAAAAGCAAAATTGCTTGACTTTTGAAAAATCATAGATTATATAAGGCTAATTCGATTTTCGCGTTGAAGGTATTTTTGAAAGGACAATAAAAATTAATTGTTAAAAATGATACAAATTTTTTAAATGAAAGTAAAATGAAATGAAGGTGAAATGTAAGTAAAATATCAAAAATCTAAATAGCTCGAGACTTTAGTCTGGTTTAATCTGTCTCGGCGTTTTTTTGTGTCTTTTCAAAAGTTGAAAATGTAACTACAGTGTTATAAAACTACTTTATTTTTTTAAATAACTTCATGAAACTTCTGAATGATTTAATTTTATTAATTTTTATTAAAGAATTGATCTATGTTTTTCAAAAATAAACAATTAATACTATCCAAACGTTATTCGAAACTGAGTTTTTTTTAGTTATTTATAATCTTCTGCAATGTTTTGTGTTGTAAAACATGGCATATCTACTTTGTAACTTCATAAACGTCTTCCAAAAAATTTGTTTTCTAAGGTTTGTCAAGTTTGACTAGTCCCGGTATCCCAGGATTGTGTTTTTCAAATCCCAAAATACCGGGAATGCCGAAGCGTCCCTTAATTGGTTGCCCTACTTCTGATTTTACAATTCTGAGAGTTAAAGTTCCTTTAAGCGTCATGTATCTAGAAAGCTTAATATATATTCAACTTTCCTTTCCACATCTAAAGATTAATTTCAATAAATTTTTGATAGAATGTTCTGAATTCGGTTTCGTTTCTCCGTTATATCAGGTGCGAGTTCGACAAGCTTATACAAGCTTTAGCTTGTGGCTAAAGTATATTTTGTTGAATTTTAATTTGGTTGACACAATTTTTTTATAAGTGCTCAATCGATGGTTTTGTGTATCAAAATTAGCGAAAATCCTTTTGATGCAAACCAACCCGCATAAGAAAAGCTTACTGAAAATGTAAAAATGTTTTGAAATAAAATTTCAAGTATTTAATAATGATAATTTAAGAATCGAAAGCTAATAATTTGTAATAAGATTAAATAATTTAAATAAAAAAGTTCTCTGTGTGATTGGATTAAAAATTAGTGCAAAATTTTTTACTGTGTAGTACGCAGTGCTTACACAGCTTTCTAAGCCAAAGCTCTGTTAGTTATTCCACATTTTAAATTTGCTTTCTTTCCATAGCTTTTGGAAGCTTCTCTGTACGTCTCCGAACATTTGCCGCATGGTGCCCAAGGTTTGTGGGCCTTGATTCATTGTGCCCACTGGATTGCATTGGGTGAGCTTGAATGGATTCCATTCGCCGTTCTGCGCAAGTCTTTGGATTTGAATCTATTGGGTAAGAGATGGCGCCACCAGTTACAAAAAAAAACTCAATCATAATTTTACTCTCATTGCAGGTTCCGCTCGTTTAACTCAACTGATGCTGCCTCTCATACGTCGCGCTAATGGTCGTGTCGTTTTCTTGACTTCCGGTATGCCAGCAATAACCCAATATTCATTTACACTTTATTCTAATATTCCTTTCATTCTGCAGGACTCAACAAGATACCCTCGCCTGTACGTGGTATTCAGTGCGCCACTCAGGCTGCCGTTGAAAGCTTTGCCGGCTGCTTGCGTCAGGAAATGCGTCCACGTGGCGTCGATGTCACCGTTGTGGCTGCTGGCGAGTTCGCGCCAGGCAATGGCTGGTTAAACGAGACAGAGCTGCGTGAACAGGTGGGTGCTAGGGGGTGGAGGCAATGGTGGTAAAATTTGCACATTCCGACATGCTACGACAAGCACAAACACCGGAAATGATTTGCACTTTTTAATATGGCGGTGATAATGGTAAAATAGCACAAAGTAAGCTAGAGACCTTCTTGCTTAGCAACAAGGACAGCAGGGATGCAGAACTGGTTGCTATTATCGTAAAAGTTGTGTTTGTGGCTTGTTTGTTGTTGGTCTCTGTATTAGTAAGAAACTTTTATAGAGCGCACATCTATTAAAATAAAAATGAGTAATGCACATACAAGGGTGTCCGCAGGAGTCCAGGAAGAGGTCAGTTGCTTCCCCCTAGACTTTAATAAAAAAAAAAGTATTATTAGAATTTATACTATACTAGCTGATATACCCGGTGTTACTCGAGAGTCATTTATATAAACATTTTAACATGCACTTCTCGATTAAATGTTTTTTAAATTCGGGAATAATGAAAAACATGTTGAGTTTTATTTGTAAGCTAAAGTTAGAAAGGGAATTGAACGAACCTTAATCCATAAAAGTTTTGGAAAATTTTTGTTGTTGGTGGTTCCATCTCTTGCGGTGAGCTAATTGAATTCAAAGAGAGGTACGAAAAACATATTTTAAAAATTAAAAATAATTTTTATATTTACTTAATCTTAAAGCTAGCAAAATTAACTTTTGAACAATATCAAAATTATGGTGGGACTCAATGCGTCCTTGAGATATGGACATTTTAACATCTCAACAAAGATTTATATTGACAAATATATTGAACTTTATACCAAAAAAAATTAATGCAATACACTGGTGGCCAAATCTAAAGCAACCAGAATAAAATATCGATATTAGACAAAAAAAAAGTGGTATATATTACACAAAGACGGTAATTTTTAAAATTTTTATAAATGCTATTTTATGTATTTCAAATTAATAAAAAAATAAAAATATTAATTCATTACAAAATTTTTTTACAAACGAAAAAACGAAATTGACTCAATTTTTGGGTGGTCATAACTAAAGCAACTTTCACAGTCCAACTTAAAATTATACAATAATGTTAATAATCGATAGCATAACCCTTATTTTTGATAACTTCTGCACACCTACGAGGCGTAGGATCTATAAGTCGTTCAATTTGATCCTTAGAAATATTGTTCCATGCATCCTGGATACGGCTGAAAATGCTGTGTTTATTAGTCTCAGAATCCCTTTTAATCTTGCGATCTACGATGCTCCACAAGTTCTCGATCGGGTTCAGATCAGGAGACTGAGCTGGCCATGCGAGAGTTTTTATGTTTGTGTCACTCAACCAATCTTTAATGAATTTCGACGTATACTTCGGATCGTTATCATGTTGGAAGACCCAAATAATAGGCATATTCTCTTCTGCATAAGGAAGCATTACATTTTCCAACACATTTTTGTAAACGAAACGATCCATTGTTGTTATTATTTGGTGAATTGGTCCAACTCCAGCATACGAAAAGCAGCCCCACACCATGGTAGAACCTCCACCATGTTTAACTGTCCCTTTGCAATACTGTGGTTTGATTCGTTCGTTTTTCGGTCTCCTTACTGTAAAATTTTTGTTATCTGAGCCCTTGATATTGAACTTTGACTCATCTGAGAACAAAATATTTCTCCACTGAGCAGCATCCCAACTGATATGTGCTCTCGCGAAAGCTAGCCTGGCCTTGCGATTTTTTTTGGAAATAAATGGCTCCTTTGATGGCTTTCGAGCGCGTAGACCAGCTTCCACCGCTCGTCTCCGTACAGATCTTGCGCTAATATCCAAAGATAACTGTCTCACCAATTCAGTTGAGGTTACAAAAGGCTTTTTTTTATTTCTCGAACAATTCTTTTGTCAACGCGTTGTGTTGTTTTTCGTGGCCTCCCTCCAGCATGTATTGTCACTACAGAACCAGTTGCAAGAAATCTGCTAATTATTCGAGAAATCACTGATTTTTGTATTGAAAATTTCTGCGAAATATTTTTTTGGGATAAACCGTTTTTATCATCATTTATAATTTGTTCTTTAACCGTATTACAATACTTGTTTCTAGCCATTTCGAAAATTTTTTTTTTAATTGTCTCTAACCCGAAAATATTCACGTGTTATGTCTTGAGAAATTCACAAAAATAATTTTTAACAAACGAATTAAATGCACAAAGTATAACACAAAATAAATAACGGTACTCCAAATAAGAATTGTTGATAACATGGTTTGTACAGTCAAGTTGCTTTAGTTATGACCACCCAAAAATCGAGTCAATTTCGTTTTTTCGTTTGTAAAAAAATTTTGTAATGAATTAATATTTTTATTTTTTTATTAATTTGAAATACATAAAATATCATTTATAAAAATTTTAAAAATTACCGTCTTTGTGTAATATATACCAATTTTTTTTTTGTCTATTATCGATATTTTCTTCTGGTTGATAGATATGGCCACCAGTGTATAATAAAAACAGCGAAGATATTGCCATTAAAAGTAAAAACTTTGATTTTCATATAATTTTTTTCTCATTATTAGCTATCAATATTTTATGTAATATTCGTTGTACTAAAAATGATTGTACTAAAATGTATATTAGCTGCGTTTTTTTCATGGGAGATCAGGATCATATCATCGCATTTGCAAGCAAAGCAAAAGCAACAAATAATCCAGCAAGTGAGCTGGACATTTAAATTGATCCAATTCTATGTTTTTAAGTGTTGAAAGCGCAACTGTAAAAGTAGACAGCACCTAGCAGTTATTGATGGCTAGATGGCGCTGCGACTGAAAAAGCTGGCAGTACTGCATTATTTGACATTTTAAAAGTTTGGTAGCAATAGCATTTTTGCAAAAAAATTCGCAAAACTTATCTGCTAGCTACATAACATCAGATATTCTTCTGTAAGCAGAAAATAGTGCCACCTGTCTGTAATCCCAAACGTGTGGAGTTAAATTTGAAGAAACTTTTGGAAAACCTCATTCGGCTATTTATCGCAAGGTGTATAGTTTGTATCCACAGTTGCAGCGCCATCTATCTGTGAATTTAAAGCACCGATCAAAACCAATGAAATCATTGCGCATATGTTTTATTATATCGCCATATAGCTGAAACTGATTACATGAAAATATTAACATTTACAGCATTCTTATTCACATTCATCTCTTCGATAAAATGGTTAACAGCTGATAGTTGCTTTTTGTTTAGTTTGCTTTGACATTTCATTATGAATCGACTTACACCAGAGCAACGCGTGCAAATTCTTGAAATTTTTACTGCATTATTCTGTATCACGAACATGCACACCAACGATGAGAAAGACACGAGAAGCAATATTTTCTTCCATACAAAATTGTATTGCTTCTCATGTCTTTCTCATCGTTGGTGTGCATGTTCGTGATACAGAATAATGCAGTTAATCAAAATAATGGTTCTGTTCGTCAAACTTATCGTGCACTTCGTCCATTTTATGGCGTACATAATCGTCCTTCAGAGCTGCTAATTCGAAGAATAATAGATCGTTTTCGGACCACATTTATTGTTACTGATAATGTGCATCCCGTGAGACGCCGAACAGTGCGCACTGAAGAATCTGTAGCCGCTGTACAGGAAAGCATTGAAGATGTTCCTAATCAATCAATTCGTCGCCGTTCTCAGCGACTGGGGTTGTGTCCTTTCACTTTATGGAAGATTTTACGAAAAGATCTTGGCTTAAAACCTTTCAAGATTCAACTTGTGTAGGAATTAAAGCCAAACGACCATCGTATGCTCGCCAATTCGGCGAATGGGCTGAAGCACAAATTGAAATTGATTTTGAATTTACATGGAAAATTTTATTTTCCGATGAAGCCCATTTTTGGTTGAATGGATACGTAACTATACAGAATTGTCGTATCCACGAGCTTTTGTCAAAACACCATTACATCCACAGAAAATTACTGTTTGGTGCGCTTTATGGGCTGGCGGAGTCATTGGCCCATGTGTCTTCAAAAACGATAATGGTCAGAATGTTACTGTCAATGGTGAACGATATAGGAACATGATTCGAAGTTTTTTCGTACCTCAATGAGCTGGCATTAATCTTGCTAACATGTGGTTTCAACAGGACGGTGCCACATGCCACACAGCGGGCGCTACAATTGATTTACTCAAGGAAACTTTTGAAGAAAAAATAATTTCACGAAATGGCCCAATTAATTGGCCCCTAAGATCGTGTGATTTAACCCCATTGGATTATTTTCTTTGGGGCTATGTAAAGTTACTTGTCTACGTCGATAAACCACAAACCATTGTACACCTGGAAATCAACATTCGACAAGTTATCGGCGAGATACGGCCGCAAATGCGAAAAGTTTGTGGAAATTGGTGTTTCAGATTGCGCCTTATACGCACCAGCCGTGGTAGTTACATGGCTAAATTCATATTTAAACAATAATGTCATAAAATTTTCTATTCAATCAGGCTCGTTTCATTGATATTAAAAATATATTTCTATGTTTTATTATGATTTAAACTTGTAATACTCTATAAAAAACACTCTTATATAAAACATTTAAAGTACCATTGATAAAGAACTGAGTGACAACAGTGACACAATCGTGAGAAAAAGTAAAGCCATCATAACAAAACAAATTTTAAGACATACCAAGAGATATAAAATATTAAAAACAAAATTTTTTCTTGGAATTTTTTAAATTTTTTTAAGTTTTTGCAATTTCATTTTTTTATTTTTTTTTTTAAGTAATTAAATCTACTGGGAAAAATGTATTAATTACAAGATATGATTATTATGTACTTGAGAGTTATTGCAAATAAAATTTTAGAAATTTTATTTATTTAGAAATTCAACACAAAAATAAAAAGTAACAAATAAATTTTTATCACTAAAAAGTTTTAATAACAAATACTTAATTAAATTTTTATTTTCGAGTTATGAATAAATAATTTTTATTTGTTATTTTTATTCATTATTCAACATTTTTTAAAGAATTGATAAACAAATTTTATTTTTAATAGAGAACAAGTTATTAGTTAAGTTATTACTTAAGTTAGGCTTAAGTTTGAATATAGAATTACTCTTTTTTCAAGCATGTCGTGCGATATTTTAGGAGAACGTGGAAGATTTAGCAAGTTGCATAAGAGAAAAGACGTTACACTAGTGCCAATGATGGCATTGTTGCACTGAATCTTATAAAAGTTTTTCTAGTTGCAGAATATTTAGATAAACTCATCGTTGTGTCAGCGTCCGCAAGTTATTTTAGTACCTTTAATAACCAAATTTGAATTTAAGAACTTGTATATAAAGAAAAAAACTACTTGTTACCGCGAGTTCGAGTCCTTTAGTGGATAAGAAATCGAAAAACTCATCATTTTTACGACTTTCTAAGCTTAAAGATGTGGTTAACAGCTTGTTGACAGTTACGTCGTTTTAAGTGGGAAACAAAATTTGTGGAAAAATTCCAAGTTCCTTAAATTTTAACTAAAAGAGGCTCGCACTTAACACAAGAAGCACTCACGTTGTGGCCATCATCTTTTGACTTTTATTTAAAATTTTACCAATTAAAAATTATTGTCCTACATTCTCATTCACTGTTCCAGACGATATCTTGACTTCATAGTTGACGTTCTACTGATATGGTGGAAGAAGAAAAACTTGATAGATGCCGCTCACTTGATGAAAAACTTGATACATGACCGATATTTGAATTTCACAATATTTCAAAAAAATTTATTCCATTTTTTGTATTTTTATTCAAACACAAATTAAAATAACGAATAACGAATAAGTTTTGAATACATTATTTGAAATTAAAATGAAGAATAAAATAAACTAGTAAGGAATTATCTTCGACTGGGCCGAAGTTAAAATACCCCCACGGCCGAATTAGAGTATATATAAAGCCTTAAGCAAACTGTTAAATATATTTAAAGAGATTTTCTCGTTTTGGTTAAGTCACTTTGTATGAGAGGTAGGCGTGGTTTCCATCCGATTTTTACAAATTTAATGCTCAAAAAAATAAATATTCAATATTTAAGACACTGTGCGAAATTTGAAGTTATTAAATTGATTTTTGTGGAATTTAAAGAGATTTTCCCGTTTTGGTTAAGTCACTTTGTATGGGAGGTAGGCGTGGTTTTCTTCCGATTTTACTCAGATTCGAACTTGACCTCCATTTTTGTATAAAAAGCTTATATTTTGAATTTCGTTTTGATAGCTCAAAAATTACGGCTGCTATCCTGGACACAGACGGACAGACGGCCAAACGGACAGACGGACATGGCTAAATTGACTCAGGAGGTGATGCTGATCAGGAATATATATACTTTTCTATACCGGCCACGCCTCCTTATCGGCGTTACAAACGGAGTGACAAAATTAATATACTCCCATTACATTTTTTAAACGTGGGGGTATAAAAATACTTGATACTGAGTTCCGATTGAAAAAATAAAGAATAAATATTACTTGTTATTTGAATAATTTTTAATTGAATAATGACTTACACTGATATCAATAAATTTAAAACATAGCAAAAATTTAGTTTAGTTTTTTACGAATCAGAAATTTGTGTTTTTTTTTCGGATAATTTTTTGATGTAACAGATTTTATTTCTACTTAACGATTTTAATAAAGAAAATTATGCAGTAATATGCGATGTGGATTATCTGATGTGCGAAGTTATCTGGCAACTCTGTTCTCTTGCTACGACATATTTATTCTGTGTCCGAGCTTAAGTTCCTGTAATTAATTAGAAACTTTTTTTTTTTTTTATTAAATGTTTGACCTTTTTTTTTATATTAGATTATTGGTAGTTAAACGAGCTATAGGTCAGATTTTTTTCTTAATTTATTTAATATAAATTTAAATTCCAATATTTCGTTTTTCGTTGAAAAACATCATCAGGGAAAACACTAAAATATATACAATAATTACAAATTACAATATAATCACATAACATAATATTTAAAATACATGAACTTACAAAAATTAAATAAATATACTGAATTTACATTGATTTTTTAAAAAAACATTTGAGAAACGATATGACAAAAAACATAAGAACATCTAGCATAAGTAAACAACACTTGACGACGGGCTTTGATGACTAATTATTGTTAGTTTTGTCTTATAATGTTTTGTTTATTTGTTTGCTCTTTATTTATTAGGTGTCTGTAGATGTGAGCGCAATTGTCCGTGTCAGTCTTAAAATTCAATCTCAATTGTTTAGGGACGTTAATAATGTGTAGCATTTCAAGCATGTATCGTCTCCTATAATTTTTCTCTTGCTGCAGAACTTTTGTTTTGTCAAAATCAGGAGCGTGTCCAGACTTCGTACAATGGGCTGCTAATGCTGTTTTTTGTTCTAAAGGTTTGTCCAGTGCTTTAAAGTCTGACTTATGTCCTGCTATTCTCGTCCGTAATTTAGTTTTTGTTGTTCCAACATATACCTTTTCGCATAAATTGGATCCGTCACCTTTGCACGGAATTTGATATATCAAATTCGATTTGTCCTGCTTGTCAAGTTTACATTTAGTGTTCGTGTAAAGTGTTTGTAAAGTGTTTGATGTTTTAAAAGCTATTCTAAACTGGTCCTTATTAAAAATGTTGGACTTTTTAAACTTCTCTGAAAAACCGGGAATATATGTCATGCTTTTATAAGTTTTAGGGGGGTCGTTTGTCGTCACTTTTTCGTTTACTGTTCTTTCTTTATGTTTAACAATTTTTTTAATTAAATATTCCGGAAAGCAGTTTTTCTTTAAAATATCTTTAATTTTAATCGCATTGTCCTTATGGAATTTTTTGTCACTTATTTCGAAAACCCGGTTTTAGCTGTATTAATTATTATATTTTTTGGATGTTTTGAGTGAAAATTAATTATTCGTCCTGTTGCCGTTGGTTTTTGATACCAATTTATTTCTATTTTATTGTTTTTTCTCATAAGTAATGTGTCAAGATAAGGTAGTTTATTGTCAGTTTCATTTTTTAAAGTGAACTTTATTCTCCTATGGTATGAATTTAGTGCGTTTAAAGTGTTTTGGATTTGGTCATATCTAACTATCGCAAAAAGGTCGTCTACATATTTGGTAACTAATTTTGGTTTCACTGGGAGATCGTCTAAACATTTATCTAAAAGGTCTTCCATTACTACGTCCGCTACTATTGGTGATGCAGGTGATCCCATGGCCGTGCCTCGTAGTTGTAAATAAATTTTGTTGTCATATTTTAAATATCTAGCGTCTTTTATACAAAGTAATAAAATGTCAGAAAATTGTTTTTTGGTCATATTTGTGTATTTTTCTATTATTGTCCATTTTCTTTCTATTGTTTTTATAGCGAAGTCAACTGGGATACTAGGGAAAAGTGATACTACGTCGAATGATATTAGTCTCTCATCGTCTGAAATGTATATGTTATTAAGTTTGTTCTTTAGGTCCAGTGCGTCTTTTATGTTGTACTTAGATGTTACCGTTAACTTATTCAATATTTTCACTAAATATTTGCTGAGTTCGTGTGTTGGAGAGTTGATGGACGAGCAAATTGGTCTCAATGGCATGTTCGGTTTGTGCAGCTTTGGTAGTCCATATATTCTTGGTGCCGTTGCAGTAGTTGTTGTCATCTTTAATTTTTCATAGTCCGAGATCAAATTATTTTTGAATAGAATGTCGACTAAATTGTTATTTTTCTGTTGCAAAGCCGTTGTTGGGTCCCTTTTAACTGATATATCAAATTCCGTGCAAAGGTGACGGATCCAATTTATGCGAAAAGGTATATGTTGGAACAACAAAAACTAAATTACGGACGAGAATAGCAGGACATAAGTCAGACTTTAAAGCACTGGACAAATCTTTAGAACAAAAAACAGCATTAGCAGCCCATTGTACGAAGTCTGGACACGCTCCTGATTTTGACAAAACAAAAGTTCTGCAGCAAGAGAAAAATTATAGGAGACGATACATGCTTGAAATGCTACACATTATTAACGTCCCTAAACAATTGAGATTGAATTTTAAGACTGACACGGATAATTGCGCTCACATCTACAGACACCTAATAAATAAAGAGCAAACAAATAAACAAAACATTATAAGACAAAACTAACAATAATTAGTCATCAAAGCCCGTCGTCAAGTGTTGTTTACTTATGCTAGATGTTCTTATGTTTTTTGTCATATCGTTTCTCAAATGTTTTTTTAAAAAATCAATGTAAATTCAGTATATTTATTTAATTTTTGTAAGTTCATGTATTTTAAATATTATGTTATGTGATTATATTGTAATTTGTAATTATTGTATATATTTTAGTGTTTTCCCTGATGATGTTTTTCAACGAAAAACGAAATATTGGAATTTAAATTTATATTAAATAAATTAAGAAAAAAATCTGACCTATAGCTCGTTTAACTACCAATAATCTAATTAATTAGAAACCTTTTAAATTAAACCAAATCGTTGTAAAAACTATTAAGTTACGGATTCTTAGCAGCCTTTGCATAAAAGTTACTGCATTGCTGTTAATTTTATCATCTACTTGCTTGGATTTACTTTCTGCGTGCAACATAACCCTACTTTTGCAGCCATTATGGTCACCTGCTGCTTTATTTGCAAGTCAGAGTGGGACACTTATGGAGCTTTTATCTCCTGTATTGGCTGTTCGGAACTCTTCCATGCAAAGTGCGCTGGGCTGCCCTCCAAATTTGGTGATACTCTGTCTGGCTCTATGACTTATGGATTAGAGTGGCGCTGCTCAGGATGTCGCAATGTGTCGGCTAGCACGCTAATCGCTTCACTGTCTACCTTGAAGAAATCAACAGATGTGATTGCTGAGGAAGTAGCGCGCATACTGAATATGGTGGCACTCCACGCTGAACACTGCAGCAAACCATACGCTAACTCTATAGCTGCTACTAGATCTGTCAACTCTACTCAACCGGGTAAGAAGGCCACTAGAGCTAACCCAAAACCTAGAAAGGGTACTCCTGCTCGATCTGATAAAGATGCCAATGCTACCAATGTCAATGATATTGGGACCAGTCCATCTTCTCAGCCTGCGGTAATCGATCAATCTACTAATGCGAACTCATTTGTCTCTTCAGTCGCCGCCGCCTCAGCCATGGTAAACAGATCTACACATGATGTTGGTAGCATTTCAGTACCTGACTTATCGCTTACCTTGCCACCTTCCATTCATCTAATTATTCCTGAGAATTCTGCCAGTACCACTCAGTTATCCTCATCGTCATCTCTAGCTATAACTCATTCTAACCTTCAAACTGAGCTGAGTCAATCATTATCCACGACACACTCTGCTGAATCTTCAGCTACTACCGCCCCGTTCAATGGATTTCCACCTACATCAGCGACCACTGATCTTATTGTGGTGCAAAAGAAAAAGTGGAAAGTAGTATTTTTGTCTCGCTTATTGGGAACCACTACTGCTGACGCAGTCTTCACGTTCATCTCTAATAAACTACAGCAATCAGCATCTTCAATCAAGTGCTATAAACTTAACCCACATTTACAAAAAGTTATCTCATCCTTCAAGATCTACACTCCTGTTGAATTTTTTGATACTCTCATCTCTAAAGCATTCTGGCCTGAAGGGATTGTAGTTCACGAATTCGTTTCTCGTGAGAAAGCTGGTGAAGCCCTTCCAAAAAACTAAGAAATACTGTTCCTTATACTCGTAACTTACATTGTTGCCAAGTTTCGCCATACTCGAGCACCAGCAGTCACTCTTTACAGCCTCAACAAGTAGAAATAGCTGAGCCTACACTCATTAACTACGATAACCTGGAGCTGACACATCTTCAAAGCAACGAGTTTTCTTTGTATTTCCATAATGCTGGTGGACTTCGGACCAAGACTAGTAGTCTTTTCTCTGCAGCCGCAGCTCATGATTATGACGTTATAGCCATAGTCAAAACATGGCTGACTTCTCATTTTCTGTCATCGGAGTTGTTTGATACCAACTACGACGTGTTCCGCAGGGATCGTGAGCTCTCTCCCAATATCACGAGAGGCGGTGGCGTGTTATTTGCTGTCTCTTCGGTATATGCGAGCAGGGAAATTAAACTTCCTCATCCAAGTGTCGAACAACTTTGCGTTGCTGTAAATTTCAACGGAGTCACACCGATCGTTTCGAGTAAGAGCGAGATGGTTTTTATTCTAAGCTACATTCCACCTAATACTTGCATAAACATATTTAATATTCATATTTCTAATATTAACTCTATTATCAATTCATTGAATCCAATTCAAACTCCATGCGTGCTCGGCGATTTCAACAGGGGAAACATTGAGTGGAAATTTAGTTTATATGATAAAATCTTAATGCCTTTTAACATTTGTAATGAAATTGAGTCTTTATTATGTGATTCTCTGTACTCTCTAGATTTGTTTCAAATTAATTCTATAAAAAATGATATTAACAAAATACTTGACTTAATTTTTGTTACTAACGATTTTAAATTCAATGTTTCTCAGTGTGATTTGCCGCTCACTAACGAATCGGTTCATCACAAAGCAATTTTAATGACTTTTAGTTTTTACACCTTTTTAAGTCCATCAACTTCAGATTCAATTTTACAGTTCAACTTTAAAAAGTCAAATTATTCAGGTCTTAATGACTTCTTTAACTCCATTAGTTGGAATATTGTTTTTGGTGATCGAGATCTGCATAATATGTACTATGTTTTCCAAAAGGCTCTTCATGAAGCATTTCATTTATTTGTACCCCTAAAAAATTTTAAATTAAACTCTAATTTGCCGTTGTATAATCGTCGTTTACTTAATCTCAAAAATTTGAGAAACAAGGCTCATAAGAAGTTCAAACAAACAAAATCTGAACATGATAAGGATCTATTTTTTCTCCGTAGAAGAGAGTTCGATTTCCTCTCTAATTTCTTGTATAAGAATTACTTATTCACTGTTGAAAGCAACATCAAATTAAATGCAAAAAATTTTTGGTCGTTTTATAACTTAAAAAGAAATACTAACGGTTTTCCGAAGTCGATGGAATTAGACGGTATAATAGCTAGTAACCAGAAAGAAATTTGTGACTTGTTTGCAGATTTTTTCGGTTCCGTTTTTAACTCGCAGAGCCATTCAATTTTAGCAGAGCAATTTTCCAACTTGCAACAAATTGTGAATATAGGTAACTTGGTACTAACCGAATCAGAAGTTTATGAAACCGTCGCTGGTCTTGACCCTAGCAAGGGTGCAGGTTCCGACTTGATTCCTCCTTTGCTTTTTAAGCTATGCGCCAGTTCGTTATCGAAACCACTTACAATTATATTTAATAAGTCTCTTTCTAGTGGAATCTTCTTGGACAACTGGAAGTTTGCATTTATTTCGCCTATCTTTAAATCCGGTCCTAAATTTCGTATAAACAACTATAGACCTATTGTTAAACAGTCGGTGATTCCAAAGATTTTAGATAAATTAGTAAGTAAAAAACTTTTTGATGAGGTCAAAAATTTTATCATCCCCCAACAGCATGGTTTTTTTGCAGGCAGGTCCACCGCAACCAATCTGACCCTGTTTGCGAATTTTTGTGTAAAGGAGGTCGAAAAAGGGCAACAAGTCGATGTCCTTTACACAGACTTTGTGAAAGCATTTGACACTCTACCTCTCAACTTGCTTCTGTATAAGCTTGAAAAACTTGGTTGCCACTCTAGCTTTCTAAAATGGTTGGAATCATACTTGCATAATAGATTGCTCACAGTTAAAATCAATAACTGTTATTCGAAAACTATATATGCAGTGTCAGGGGTTCCTCAAGGAAGCCACCTTGGGCCTCTGCTATTTTTAATCCACACTAATGATATCAACTATAATCTTCACTCATGTAAAACCTTGTTGTATGCTGATGACTTAAAAATGTTCAAGTCTATAAGTAATGTATCTGATTGCGCTAATTTCCAAAATGATATAAATTCTCTCCTTCGATGGTGCAATATAAATGGGATGAGCCTCAATTTCTCTAAGTGCAAAATTTTTACATGCTTGCGTAAAGTGTGCACTTTAATTAGTGATTATTGTTATGGTAATAATGGTGTTTTTGATCGTGTCGATGTTATTAGAGATCTAGGCATATATTTTGATTCTAAGTTAACTTTCAACCTTCATAGAGAATATATTGTTTCTAAAGCAAATTCTCAATTTGGGTTCTTAAAACGAAACTCCAGAGAATTTAAAGACCTATTAACATTAAAAACACTTTTTCTAAGCTTAGTGAGATCCCATCTGGAATATGTAAGTCTTGTATGGAATCCTTTCTACGATAACCAAATAAACCGCATTGAAAGAATTCAAAAGCAATTTACAAGATTTGCTCTTCGTCGATTGTTCTCTTGGGAAACTATGCCTGACTACACTACGCGTTGCAAACTCTTAAACATAGAAAGTCTTCAACTGAGAAGGCAAGCTCATAGCATTCTGTTCGTTAAGGACATTCTGGATAGCAAAATTGACTGTGATGAGTTGTTGTCGCTCATTCCATTTTACGCTCCTTCAAGATTGCTCCGAGAAAGAAGCCTATTTTACATTAACTTTCACCGTACTAATTACGGTATCAATGAGCCTTTATCCAAATGTCTTTATTTTTGCAATCAAGGAGGTGATCATTTAGATTTCAGTTCTCCTAGAGATGCCTTTAAGCGTGATGTCTTTAAATATGTAAATTCAATTTAATTCACATTGACTTAATTTAAAAAATTTTTTATGAATGAATCTGTTGAATGCTATATATGTAATATCATGTTATCATATATTGTTGTATCGTATATTGCATTGTTATAACATCTGTAAGGGCCAAGCCCAGTAGATGAAATAATATAAATTGTAAATTGTAAAAATTTCTTGTTTCTTCATACACTTTGTTGTTCAGGTTAACTACCTTGAACTGGCACTTGCATTAATTATTTTTAAGAACCCCTATACATAAATGTATTTTAAGATATAATATAAGCAATAATAATTTAAGTTTAATTATGTAATCTGTAAGGGTATTTACCCGGTAGATGAATGAATAAATAAATATAAATAAATAAATATAATTTGTATAGTCATTATACTAAAAGTTATGTCTTGTTTTCAAATGTACGCTAGTAAGCTCGGAATATTAAATTTTATTAATTTTTCAATTCAAATTTCGGGGGCGTGGCATTACCGCAATCAAGATATTGCTAAGTCCTTTTATAATTAAAATAACTGGATTCTAAATTATGATTCTGTACACTTAGTTGTCTAAATTTGCAACCTAAATATTTTTTGACTTTTGTCCGCACCCGCGACACTGCGCGCCCCTTGTGTACATATAAAAATAAATGTAGTTATAATACAACACTGGCTTTTAGCAACATGAAATCACCTGTTGTCAGCCATGTAGCTTAAAAGGATTTATGCCTTGCAACATAATAAACTTTTATTAATTAGAAACTTAAAGTTTCACTTGCTGCTCTGTGCTGTAGATATTAATCTATGATTTCAATTTTTTTTTTGCTACAGGCTAAGGAAATGTGGGCTCAACTCTCCTCTGAACAAAAATTGACCTACGGTGAAGACTACTATGAAGCCGCCCATGACATCAGTTGACAAGTACTCCAAGGAAGTAAGTTTATAAAAAAAATTCAGTTTTTATTGCGAAATACTAATTGACAATATTTGTACAGGCCGCCGATATTCAGCCCACTTTACGCGTTCTAATCGATGCTGTTACTCGCACTTTCCCCATGGCTCGCTACACACCAGTTACAGCCAAGGAAAAAGTACAAATCTTCATGGCCGAACATTTGCCAACATCCTTGTTCGAGATAATTTACGCTTCAAAACAAGAAAACTGAAGTAACTATATCCTAAATGTTGGCGCTAGGGCTTGAAAGAGCTTTTAAAAAAAAAAACTTGCACTTGGCAACACTAGTCTATTATTTAAAGAACTCAGCATTTTATTTGAACATTTACACACATATTTATTATTGATAGAGTAACTTCCAATTTCAACAGTAGCATTTACTTAATATTTGTGACTTTTTGAATATTTTTTCGTAACTGTCGTATTTCTTGTTTGCAATTCTTAATACATAAATTTTTAAAAATATTTTTTAATTTTAAGCTTAACCTTTTTTATGCAGCGTAAGAGAAAACAATTTCAAATAGTTGTAATTTATGTTCAATCCAATAAAAATAAAAATTAATTAAATACAACGGGAGGATTATTATTTCTTTTCTCATGTGAATGCGTTTAAATTTGTAGTATCATACTCGTAAGAGTGGGAGCTTTTTTTTACAATCCTAACAAAAAAATAAGGAATGCAATCAATTCAGTTTTGCAGTCATGACGACGATTTCAACTTCAATGAAATTTTTGATTTTAAATTTTGATTTTTTTAAATTGTTAAAAAATTATTTAAATTTTTTTTTTTTAAACGATTTCTGCAGAAGCTCCAGATGTGAGGAGGAGGTAGAAAACGTTCAGCACATCCTTTGCGATGTCTGGCTCTAGCTAAAAGGAGAATGGCAACTCTGGACCTTCCCCTTTTTAATGGACTTGCCGAAGTCTCATGCCTGGAAATCAAGGCATATCCTTAAATTCATTATCCGCTCGAACTGGTTTGAGGAGGGAAATCTCTACTAGATTTGAAAGAGATCATGTGGTATCACAATGGGCCTGCGCTGGCCTAAGTGTACGAGTCGTCTATCGGCTCAGCCACCATTACCTAACCTAACCTAACTAAATTTTTTTTTTTGTATGCATTCAATAACAAAATTATTTCAGGACTTCTTGTATTGAAGTCATTGCAATCAAAAATTATTTCAAGATGCAATCATAGCCTGAAGTCATTGGCTATAAAGTCACTGATTGCAATACAAACTTATTGCAATCTTTTTCAACTCTGATTCACAGATGAACAAAACATTAAATACAACTATTTCACATTACTTTGTAAGCTTAACTGTCAAAGTTGGCCTGATGAAAGGAAAATCATCACAAATCAATAATAAAAAATTAAAGACGCGAATCCTTCACATTTTACTCCTCATAAATATCTATGATTACAGTTAAAAGTGAATAAAAAATAGAGTTAAATAATCATCTTGACAAATTTTAGAGACATTGAACCAAAACTATCCATGAATTTAAATCATATTTTTTTTAATAAAAATTTTTCTGTTATATATTAAAGAGAAGACGTGATATTAAAGCAGTTCAAAAATTATTTCAACAGAGTTGGCCAAAAAGTGCTTCAGTTGCACTCTCCACTATTATTCCAATATTGAAATTCAAGTATTTAAAGTGAGTGGCAATAAAAAATGGCAACAAGCAAAAGGCAATGCAATCGAACCGTATTCGCCACACAAATAAATGGCAAAACGAATATAAACAACAAGGAGATGGCATGGTGGCAAGCTCTAAGGATCTTCAATACCAAGCACTTTCACGAGTTAGCTAGCTATGCAAATTGAAGATACGTGCTGCTGCTAGTCTGGCTTTCAATTTGTTGCGCTGCACAACATCGATGACTTAATGCGGTTTTCGTGGCATTTCTGGGTTTCTTCCACATAATGCATTTAATGTTTTACAAAAAAAAACAACAGTGGCAATAACATTGCAGTTGACTGACTATCTGCATGTTTGTTCATCAAAAAAGAGAGAGAGAATAAAAACAAATTTTGTGCTAACTTTCATTTTATTTCCATTAATATTTTATTAGTTTTGATAACTTAAGCTGCTTTCAAGAACATACATTTTGTCACTTGACAACTGTGCACGTATCGTGGCAACCCTAGATCTTATAGCAACACTTCATGTATGGTTGGAACTTTCCGCAAGTGCACTTTAAATATTTATTGCATATATAATGTTGTAAGTTCCTTTGGGAATGAGACAACAAGACATCGTCTTTGTGATGTCAGTGTCAGTTGACTTTTTCGTGCAAAAAATTTTACTGCTCTTAAACATAACCCAAAAGTGAGCATTCACAACAACACATTATGTTGAATATTAAAGGAAATATTAGCAATTAGTTAATTGCAAAAAAAAAACAATGCATTGAAAACACTGCTCTACAAAATTAACGTTTTTTTATTAATTTTATTAATTTTATTAATTTACTATAAATTATAAATTATAAATTATAAATTATAAATTATAAATTATAAATTATAAATTATAAATTATAAATTATAAATTATAAATTATAAATTATAAATTATAAATTATAAATTATAAATTATAAATTATAAATTATAAATTATAAATTATAAATTATAAATTATAAATTATAAATTATAAATTATAAATTATAAATTATAAATTATAAATTATAAATTATAAATTATAAATTATAAATTATAAATTATAAATTATAAATATAAATTATAAATTATAAATTATAAATTATAAATAATAAAATTATAAATTATAAATTATAAATTATAAATTATAAATTATAAATTATAAATTATAAATTATAAATTATAAATTATAAATTATAAATTATAAATTATAAATTATAAATTATAAATTATAAATTATAAATTATAAATTATAAATTATAAATTATAAATTATAAATTATAAATTATAAATTATAAATTATAAATTATAAATTATAAATTATAAATTATAAATTATAAATTATAAATTATAAATTATAAATTATAAATTATAAATTATAAATTATAAATTATAAATTATAAATTATAAATTATAAATTATAAATTATAAATTATAAATTATAAATTATAAATTATAAATTATAAATTATAAATTATAAATTATAAATTATAAATTATAAATTATAAATTAAAAATTATAAATTATAAATTATAAATTATAAGTTATAAATTATAAATTATAAATTATAAATTATAAATTATAAATTATAAATTATAAATTATAAATTATAAATTATAAATTATAAATTATAAATTATAAATTATAAATTATAAATTATAAATTATAAATTATAAATTATAAATTATAAATTATAAATTATAAATTATAAATTATAAATTATAAATTATAAATTATAAATTATAAATTATAAATTATAAATTATAAATTATAAATTATAAATTATAAATTATAAATTATAAATTATAAATTATAAATTATAAATTATAAATTATAAATTATAAATTATAAATTATAAATTATAAATTATAAATTATAAATTATAAATTATAAATTATAAATTATAAATTATAAATTATAAATTATAAATTATAAATTATAAATTATAAATTATAAATTATAAATTATAAATTATAAATTATAAATTATAAATTATAAATTATAAATTATAAATTATAAATTATAAATTATAAATTATAAATTATAAATTATAAATTATAAATTATAAATTATAAATTATAAATTATAAATTATAAATTATAAATTATAAATTATAAATTATAAATTATAAATTATAAATTATAAATTATAAATTATAAATTATAAATTATAAATTATAAATTATAAATTATAAATTATAAATTATAAATTATAAATTATAAATTATAAATTATAAATTATAAATTATAAATTATAAATTATAAATTATAAATTATAAATTATAAATTATAAATTATAAATTATAAATTATAAATTATAAATTATAAATTATAAATTATAAATTATAAATTATAAATTATAAATTATAAATTATAAATTATAAATTATAAATTATAAATTATAAATTATAAATTATAAATTATAAATTATAAATTATAAATTATAAATTATAAATTATAAATTATAAATTATAAATTATAAATTATAAATTATAAATTATAAATTATAAATTATAAATTATAAATTATAAATTATAAATTATAAATTATAAATTATAAATTATAAATTATAAATTATAAATTATAAATTATAAATTATAAATTATAAATTATAAATTATAAATTATAAATTATAAATTATAAATTATAAATTATAAATTATAAATTATAAATTATAAATTATAAATTATAAATTATAAATTATAAATTATAAATTATAAATTATAAATTATAAATTATAAATTATAAATTATAAATTATAAATTATAAATTATAAATTATAAATTATAAATTATAAATTATAAATTATAAATTATAAATTATAAATTATAAATTATAAATTATAAATTATAAATTATAAATTATAAATTATAAATTATAAATTATAAATTATAAATTATAAATTATAAATTATAAATTATAAATTATAAATTATAAATTATAAATTATAAATTATAAATTATAAATTATAAATTATAAATTATAAATTATAAATTATAAATTATAAATTATAAATTATAAATTATAAATTATAAATTATAAATTATAAATTATAAATTATAAATTATAAATTATAAATTATAAATTATAAATTATAAATTATAAATTATAAATTATAAATTATAAATTATAAATTATAAATTATAAATTATAAATTATAAATTATAAATTATAAATTATAAATTATAAATTATAAATTATAAATTATAAATTATAAATTATAAATTATAAATTATAAATTATAAATTATAAATTATAAATTATAAATTATAAATTATAAATTATAAATTATAAATTATAAATTATAAATTATAAATTATAAATTATAAATTATAAATTATAAATTATAAATTATAAATTATAAATTATAAATTATAAATTATAAATTATAAATTATAAATTATAAATTATAAATTATAAATTATAAATTATAAATTATAAATTATAAATTATAAATTATAAATTATAAATTATAAATTATAAATTATAAATTATAAATTATAAATTATAAATTATAAATTATAAATTATAAATTATAAATTATAAATTATAAATTATAAATTATAAATTATAAATTATAAATTATAAATTATAAATTATAAATTATAAATTATAAATTATAAATTATAAATTATAAATTATAAATTATAAATTATAAATTATAAATTATAAATTATAAATTATAAATTATAAATTATAAATTATAAATTATAAATTATAAATTATAAATTATAAATTATAAATTATAAATTATAAATTATAAATTATAAATTATAAATTATAAATTATAAATTATAAATTATAAATTATAAATTATAAATTATAAATTATAAATTATAAATTATAAATTATAAATTATAAATTATAAATTATAAATTATAAATTATAAATTATAAATTATAAATTATAAATTATAAATTATAAATTATAAATTATAAATTATAAATTATAAATTATAAATTATAAATTATAAATTATAAATTATAAATTATAAATTATAAATTATAAATTATAAATTATAAATTATAAATTATAAATTATAAATTATAAATTATAAATTATAAATTATAAATTATAAATTATAAATTATAAATTATAAATTATAAATTATAAATTATAAATTATAAATTATAAATTATAAATTATAAATTATAAATTATAAATTATAAATTATAAATTATAAATTATAAATTATAAATTATAAATTATAAATTATAAATTATAAATTATAAATTATAAATTATAAATTATAAATTATAAATTATAAATTATAAATTATAAATTATAAATTATAAATTATAAATTATAAATTATAAATTATAAATTATAAATTATAAATTATAAATTATAAATTATAAATTATAAATTATAAATTATAAATTATAAATTATAAATTATAAATTATAAATTATAAATTATAAATTATAAATTATAAATTATAAATTATAAATTATAAATTATAAATTATAAATTATAAATTATAAATTATAAATTATAAATTATAAATTATAAATTATAAATTATAAATTATAAATTATAAATTATAAATTATAAATTATAAATTATAAATTATAAATTATAAATTATAAATTATAAATTATAAATAATAAATTATAAATTATAAATTATAAATTATAAATTATAAATTATAAATTATAAATTATAAATTATAAATTATAAATTATAAATTATAAATTATAAATTATAAATTATAAATTATAAATTATAAATTATAAATTATAAATTATAAATTATAAATTATAAATTATAAATTATAAATTATAAATTATAAATTATAAATTATAAATTATAAATTATAAATTATAAATTATAAATTATAAATTATAAATTATAAATTATAAATTATAAATTATAAATTATAAATTATAAATTATAAATTATAAATTATAAATTATAAATTATAAATTATAAATTATAAATTATAAATTATAAATTATAAATTATAAATTATAAATTATAAATTATAAATTATAAATTATAAATTATAAATTATAAATTATAAATTATAAATTATAAATTATAAATTATAAATTATAAATTATAAATTATAAATTATAGATTATAATTTTATAAGTTTTTACATTTTACTGAAAAAATTTACATTTGGTGGAACATGTTTTTATTTTATGACAAAAAAAAAATTTTTTAATTTATTTAGATAACTTATTTAATGAAAAAACAATTGTACCAATAGGTATATTTTTAATTTCTTTTTTAAAATGTTTGTGGTTATTAAAAAAAATTAATACTTTTGAATAAAATGAAAACGAATGTGAAATTAATTTAGCTAGTGTCTGACCGAATATTCGGTTTCGGTATTCGGCATATTGAGCCTTTATTTTAACCTTCGGCTTGGGCCGAAAATAGCCGAATATTTGCTGAATGTTTTTGCTTTTTTGTAACGCAAAAATATTTTTATATTATTTTTTATTTTTTATTTTTCAATAGCTTAGTGATTAGAATATCATTCTAAAAATTTAAATAGGTTTTCAATTTTTAACGAATCTTTATGTTGTTTTTGTCAAAATTCGAGTTATTGAATTATTAATCATTGATAAATTTCATACTGGAATTTTTGTAAACAAAAAATTAACGAACATTTTCAGTAAAAATTAAAAAAATTATACCATAATCACAATCATTCTTGTAGGAATGTAGCCACCTCAGTTCGTGTTTAAATCACTAGTCCACGTCGCCCCGTTGTTTGCTGTAGTATATTAATTAAATAAATATTGCTTATAATCTGAAAATTTTATACAATCTTCTTTAAAGTACTATAAATACACCTAAAATGTTTAGAGTACCTATATTGTGCACATTTTTCAAAATACACTAATGAGAATTGCATATTTTTCGGCCTGTTTAACCAGACTGGACCCTTAACGATTGCCGTTTTTTGTACTGAAATAAAAGCAAGGCCTTAATTTTATTATTTTTTTACCTTAAAAAAATTTTGTAAGTATTCGGTCGAACACTAAATTTGGCTCTTTGAAATTTATTATCTACTAGTATAAAAGCCTGTCCTGCGATAGGTCTTCCACACACTTCTTTTTTGGAGCCATTTGCCGAAAGCACTTTTTTTCTCTTTTTAAAGCTTGATTTTTTATTCAATTAATTTTTTAAAAATAGATATGTACTACTTTAAATAACACTTTACGTATTAGCAGTGTTGAAAAGGTAGTTAGATGAAAAGGTACCAATTTATAAAACTCATATTGTCACTGATAAGTATCAAATATGTTTTCTGTGTATACTTTCAGGCTGAACATTTTTTAAAACATTTTGACTTGTAAAAGTACTTTACTGTCGAAAAATAATTACAGTTTGATAAATTCTGTGTGCGGAGCAGCATGCTTGCCTTTTATGTATTAAGATGTGCATACTTTCAGGCTGAACAGTTTGAGAGATATTGGGCACGGAGCAGCATGCTTGCCTTTTATACATTAAGATAGTAACTAATAGAAAAAAATATGACTGAAGCTTTATACTTTTTTATAATAACTGCGTTGAAAAATTAAGTTATACGACAAAATCACGTCATTTTCATCTGAGTAATTTTCGAAAGAAAAAACATATATAAAGTTGTTCTAGAAGTAAAAAATTCAAATGTTTCTATTCACGCAGATTGAATATTTTTAAATTCTCAAATTTGTTTTATAAAAATTTCACTCTTTTTAGATAGTCACTTGTATTATTTAGTTTTTCTCTTATTTTGCAAATCAATACAAAAAACAAAACAATACCAATTCAACAAAAAGCAACTTCAATGTTTTGTATACATCTTTGTTCTAAAATTTAATAAGATCATCTTGAAAGTATCCAATATATCAGAAAGAGAAAAAATAATGGAAACTTAAATAACAAGAAACCCAATAAAGAAATGCATCTAATAAATTCTCGGTTGAAAGGAAATAAATAATGAATTCAATCACATCAGCACAGCATTTCCGGTTCAAAGGACCAAAGATGGTATGACACACAAATGGTGACTTACCTTAACAAAGCAGCACTCAAAAATGCATTTCATTGCTTATCAGTTTAAGATAAGCTATGTGAAAATCACTCAAAAGCTATCTTTAAGCTACGTACATAATTCAAATAACAGACATTTTAAAGACCAAAGCAAACAAAGTGAAATAAATTTTTAAAGGAGAAAGATATTATCTTGCATGTTAGTTGTAGATGCCTGCATATTTTTGTTGATGGAAAGCAGTTGCTGGAAAACAAACAACGTACTTCGGCATTTGCTAACCTTGAATGTGAACATAGAAAATAAAACAGTATTCTGTGATGGGGAAAAAAATAAAATTTATGTAATTTCTAGTATATGTGAATAAAAATAAAATCATTCCAGGCCATTTTTACTCACTTAAATAACGTTTCTGTGAAGAAAATTGTAGTGAAGCTTTTCACTTTATCGTTGGGCATTAAAAATAACATTGCAAAAATTCAATTCAAAAACAATAGCATGTGTGTTTTCAATTGAGGTTATGTATAGTGCCAACTGCAGGTAATGTTTAACAGATATTCATCGATCAATTCAGTTTATATTAAACTATCGACTTTGAACAACGTCTTGGTTAAATATCTTGGATTAAATTTTTGACTTTTTCAAAATTGGAAATTTTTTCCTCTCAAAATGGTAACAGTACAGAATATGAACTGTCAAAATTATTTTATTTTGTTACTATGTTGGCATTACTAGAGGGCAAAAAAGAACTCGATTTATTTTAAGGTCAACTTTTTTTTTTAAGAAAAGAACAGAAAAAAGCAGAATTCTCGGAGAGGGCAGAATAACTGCAGAATTCTTTTTTCAGAAAAGAATGCGCTATGAGTGATGGCAAAAGTAAGAAATGGCAAAAAAAAACGTCAATTTGCAGCTGATATAGTACATAGATTTTCCAGAAGTAGTAAGGTTTTTCTAGGCGGCGATCTTAACTGTAAGCACAAATCTGGGGTTGCATCACAGTTGCCACCTTTGTGGGAAAAATCCCATTTGTGGTTATTTTTAATTGCCGTGGGAAATGGGAATTCCCATGGGATTTTTTAATTGAGTGTGGTTTTTTTAAATTAACGTGGGATTTTTTTGTTTTGTGGGATTTTTTTTTGTTTTGAAGGATTTATTTTTATTTTTCAGTTAAAATATATGTAAATATATATACATAAAAGTGTATACTTTTCATATTTTGTTCATTGTCAAAATCGTCTCAACCCATCTATATGATTTTCGCAACGAATTCGTTAAGATTTCGGTTACTTTGGTTTGGTGGGAAGTTGTTTCAATTTTGAAATAATTACATGCGTTGGGAAAGTATGTTTCAGTGAATTATTTTCTTTTTTATCAATACACAAAATTTTTATATCTTAAAATTGATTTGTGACTTGCCCTTATTACGAGTTGCTTTCGACGTAATCTTTGCTGGTTTTCGAACAACGAGTATCGAACGTCAAACCCTGTCGAAATGTTCGTTGTTCATCGAATTTTCAGTCGAATAGAATTTTACTTTTGATGCAGTGCGTGCTGAGCAATAATTGTTAAAATGATTAGAATTTCGTGATTGTATTTTGCTTTTTAAAGACTAAAAACTAATTTGGAACTCTTTTTGTAAACTTTATACAGGTCTAAGGTGGATTAAACAAATATTTTTTATTGTACTACTAATAAATACTAAAATACTAATTAAAACACAGGCAACGAAATATACTAGTTCTTTTTAATTTTTTTGTTTAATTTTTGACAATTTGTTATGTTTGTATTATTACTGTGGTAATTTTTCGTGGTTTTTTTTTAATACAAATGGGATTTTTCGTGATTTTTTTATTTGCGTGGGATTTTCGTGGTTATTTTAAGTGTCCGAGGGATTCTTTGTGGTTTCTTTTAATTGCGATGGGATTTTTTTTTTCAATTTTATACCATGGGAATTTTTGTGGTTATTAATTTTTGCTATTGTGGGAAAAAGGTTTTTTTCGTGGGAATTTGAGGTGGCAACCGTGGGTTGCATAAAAGAAAACTGCTGTGGTAATTTGCAGTACGAGAAATAAGATTCTTATAGCATTGATAATATTTTTCCTTAATGTATAATAACTAGCAAATACCCGCTTCTTCGCTTGCGATAAAAATATTAAATACCATAGGGGTATTCACACTAACTTGGGTAGTTGGGTAGATTGGCAAATGCCATACATTTTGTTTTTGTAAAGTGCCATTCTACCCAAGTACCCATCTACCAATCTACCAGAGAACAGCTTGAGTGCATTCAAATGGCGTTTCGATTGTCTCGTCAATAAACGAGCACCGAATGTGCTTCTTGCATTTAAATTAATGCGCAAATGCATGTTACCAATCGCTGTTGATACGAATGCCTAGAGTGTGAGCGCTAGCGATTACGAACGTCAGCGACACAAGAATGGCAAACAAGGCAAGATATGAGGAACAATCGCCAAAAGCAAGGAAAATCCATGCTTTTATGCTCATTCGCACAAAGGAAAACTATTAGTTGCAGTGTTGCATTTTTATATTCTACGAATGTTGTTACCAGACACAAAAAATTGCAATATTATAAAATAAGATTTTAATTAGAGTTATTATCGCACAAGTTGGCGAAAAAATATATCAACAATCAACTTCTATGCTAATTTGACTGCGAGGTGGATAGCAGGAGTTGAATACGATTAATGTGAAAATTACTTTTATTAATATAGCCAATTGTATAAAAAATTTTGTTAAAAGCCATAACCTTTGATTGGAAAGAGATATTGGTGTTATTTTTTCATGTAACTTATTTTTGAGACATTAAGTATAAAAACAACATTTTGGTATAAATAAATTTCGTCCATAAAAATCATGGGGCAAAAAAAAAACCAAAACAGTTTGATAATTTTTGCGCAAAACTGGACGATTTTTTGCAAATGAATGCTATGTCATATAAAAGGTAATCAGGAATCTATATATATATAAAATTAAGTGGCAAAACTTCCTGTTCGCATACTCCTCCTAGACGGCTTGCCCAATTTCAATGAAATTTTCAGGGGTGATTGGGTTCTGTGTGGAGGGTGCACATAAGAAATTGCATGTGTGTATCTTTGCACGTTTTGCAAAAACAAAAAAAAATACATTAATTCTGTTTGGCTTTACGTGTTTTTTTCGGATTTTTATCATTCCTAGACGGCTTGCCCGATTTCAATGAAATTTTCAGGGGTGATTGGGGTATGTGTGGAGAGTGCACATAAAATGAAATTTTCAGAAGTGATTGGGGTCTGTGTGGAGGGTGCACATAAGAAATTTAATGTGTGTATCATTGCACGTTTTGCAATTAATTCTGTTTGGCTTTACGTGTTTTTTGGGATTTTTATTATTGTTTTGCCGCAAGATTGACAGTCCTGCCTTTTACTAATAAATAAACAGAAACAGCTGGCGAATGTTTACAATTATTAAAAAACATTGACATCGGAACATTGTGTTTTTTTTTCCAGATTTAATTCAATCGATTTGCTACATTTATTCGAAAAGAATACTTTAGAAAATGCCTCCACTACGCAGACGTAATACGGTTGGCAGGCATACGCGTGATTCACATCGAATGTCAGTACGGAGAAGAAATTAAAGCGAAGAGCAACGCGCTCAAGTGATTGCCCGAGGTAGAGCGGTTTACAGAGAGCGGCGTGCACAGTTCAGAGCTGAATCCGCAGACATAACAAAAATGCTTATGATAATATTATGCGAGCGGTTGACAATAACGCCGGTGGATTCTACTTTCTGGATGCGCCTGGTGGTACAGGGAAAACGTTTCTGATCTCTTTGATTCTTGCTAATATACGGTCACAGCAGAAAATTGCGGTGGCAATTGCTTCGTCAGGCATCGCTGCTACTCTACTTAATGGCGGCCGAACAGCACATTCTGCTTTGAAATCACCGTTGAACATCCAAGTCGTTGAAACACCAACATGCAACATATCGAGGAATTCAGCTGCAATAGTTCTATGGGATGAGTGCCCAATGGCTAACAAAAAGTCATTAGAAGCATTCAATAGAACAATGAAAGATTTACGCCAAAATCAACAACTTTTTGGCGGGGCATTAGTATTATTATCCGGCGATGCCAGTCATTCCTCGATCAACTCCTGCAGACGAAATTAACTCATGTTTAAAATCGTCAGTTTTGTGGAGACATGTTCAAAGGCTGACTCTTACCATCAACATGCGAATCCAATTATTGCAAAATGATCGATCCGCAGTGGCGTTTACGAAGCAGTTGTTGGACATTGGCGAAGGCAAAATACCAATCGATGATACCGGTTTGATCACATTGCAGAACAACTTTTGTACACTTTTACAATCGAAAGAAGAATTGATTGAAAGTGTATTTCCGAATATTGTTCAACAGTATCAACGCAATGATTACTTAAGTGAACGCGCAATATTGACACCGAAAAATGTACACGTCAACGAAATCAATTTTGCCATTCAAGAAAAACTGCCAGGAGAAGCTACAACATATACATCGATTGATAGCGTTTTGAATCAAGATGAAGTAGTCAATTATCCAACTGAATTCTTGAATTCTTTGGATCCCCCCTGTCTGCCACCGCATCGTTTGGTCCTGAAAGTCGGTTCACCTATTATACTTCTAAGAAATCTGAAGCCACCGGCTTTGTGTAATGGCACAAGACTTTCAGTCAAAAAATTGTTTCCAAATTTGATTGAAGCAACCATACTAAATGGCAAGGCAGCAGGTGAAGTTGTACTCTTACCACGCATTCCAATGATTCCAACGGACATGCCGTTTGAATTTAAGCATTTGCAGTTCCCAGTACGTCTTGCCTTTGCGATGACCATAAACAAATCGCAAGGGCAAACGTTTCGAGTGTGCGACGTTAATTTGGAAGAACCGTGCTTCTCCCACGGCCAATTGTATGTCGCATGTTCGAGAGTGGGAACACCAAGGTGCTTATTCATTTACGCGCCAGGTGGAAAAACCAAAAATGTTGTATATCAAAATGTTTTATAAATAAGTAATAGTTTTACAACAATAAATAAAACACAAAGTAAAAACCCTTAAGAGTTTAAATAGATTTAGGTGTAGCAAAGCGCACCGGGTAAGAGCTATTTATAATGAAATGAAAATACAAATTCCTTACATTTAGATTTATTTAAATTAAAATTAAATTAAAAGGAAAAATAAAAAATTGATCCATGACTTTGCAACGGAACCAGACTTGCAGTGAAAATAAAATTTGAAGGCAAAGCAACGTTTGCCCGGGTCAGCTAGTTTTATATAATAGTATAGATGATTCCCCAAATATTTCGGCTGTAGCGATAGCCATCCGTGAGCTGGAATGGTTTAAAATCACCTCTTAAATTCAAGTTTTTTGTAAAAATATTGGCTGATGTGGTAGTTTAAAAAAAATTAAACGGTCAGAAATAATATTTATGAAAAAGTTCTTCCAATCAGCATCAACAAATGTTAAATTTTTGCATTTAGATTAATGAAAATTCTGTTTTTCATGCAATTATTAATTATTTAATTACTTATTAATTATTTTCAATTACATAAAAAAAAACATAATTATTTCAAATGCTATTCTCACTTTCAAGATATAGTTGGGAAGGTTTTGAGTGGCTGCAATTTATTGATTGATTCCTGGTCAGAATTCCGTATATTGATATATATTAAAACTAAAATATAAATTATAAAATAAGCACATACTGAAAAATATTGTAAAAGATTAAAAAACAAAATACAACTTATGAAGATATTTTAATTTTAAAAGTTTTGTATAAATTACATTAATTAAATTTCGAAATTTAGATCAAGTAAGTTATGTATTAATATTTTAAAATAAAATATATCAAAAATATGTATAAAAAAAAGCATTATCTTTTCTCCGATTGCATACATTTCAATTGTTGATGCAGATAGGAAAAGCTTTTTCGCCGTATAATTTCTGGCATTTTAATTTTTAAAACTATTACAACAACCAATATTTTGACAAAAAACTTAATTTTTAGAGGCTATTTCAAACTATTCCATCACTAGAATCGAAATATTTGCGAAATATTCATAAGAATTTTTTGAGAAACTCACACAAACAACTTAACCTTCAGCCTTTAATATTCATCGCTCAAAGAAAAAATATATAATAAAATATAATGAGTTACTTGGCGAATGAAACGAATATTTTATTAAATATTCTTATAAAATATTTAACATAATTTTTTTACAAGATATTTATATTGTATCTTAAATATTATTTTGTTATTTCTTATTATGTATTAAAAAATATTTTTATTATAGAAACAATAAAACAATTTGCATATCATAGAAAAAATATAATAAATATTTTAATAACCAGGGATCGTACTTTGATGACCTAAAAACTGACATAAGTGACATAAAAAACGCAAATATTTACATAAAAAAATAAACAAAAAAAAAAAGCCTTAAAAATAAAACATTACTAAACACGTATTGCTGTAAGAAACTTAAGTTTGTTTTCAGAATAAAGTTTCTATTAGTTTTGGGATGGTGATGTGAAAAAACTGACTAAACTAACGTATACGTGTGATTTCTCAAGTAGGGTGGATAGCACCTAGTAGCAATACATTCAAAATCATTCTAAGCATAGAATTAGTGAATGAAATTAATAAAAACTATTTATAAGTAATAATAAAGGTTTCACTAATTTCGAATTAAAAATTTTTTAAGATTTATACACTTGAGTCCTTATAATTGTGAGTTTCATTTACGGGTGTTTTTATAGGTTAGTAATCAAGGGTTAAGCAAACTCTTTTATATAATAAATTCATTTTTATTTTCAGTTCTACTGTATCTACTATTAAACATAACCGATTTTAATTTAAGTTAAAATGTAACATAATTTTAAATTGTCCATATTCGCTGATTTTGATAAATATCACAGGCACCTATAATTTTGATCAAATCATATTCTACGCCTTTGTTGGACTTTTCTTAACATATTCTGGCACCAAATTCTTATAGAAATTTCGCAGTTCTTACACCCGAAAATAGAGGTATTGAATTAAATGAATCAAAATTAAAGACTGAAGTGTTTTAATCAATTCGACTACACAACATAACCTAAAATTTTAGCCATTCTTTGACAAGTTAACAGTTGTACAAAATTAGTTTTATTAATAAATATCTGCTCGTTTTGAAAAACTCCATACATTAGGGTTGAATACTCATTTTTCTGGGCTTTTTCTATAAAATAGTTTAATAAAACTTTGCAGCACACGTCGCTTCTTTACAACAGTTGTCAGAAGGATCTCTTTCTAACTTGCACAACTTAGCTCAGCTCGTGACTTTAGCTAAACCTGCTTGTCTTGAAGGGATAAGGAATGTTCATTGAAAGCAAAACCTTGTTGTTATTTTCCAACAAACTTTCAATAATAGTTTGTTTACTAATTTAGGTCGCTTTCAAGATTAACTTTCATGCGCTCTTGGTCCAAATTTAAGCTTAGGTTATTTTAAAAATTTACTGTCATAAAACTTGCTACTGGCAATACTGATTGCTCCACAGTAGAGAAAAGAAAACAATAAACTAAAAGGAAACAAACAGCACAAAGAAGAACGCGCTGCTAGAGAAGGTCAGAGAAGTATGGAAACAACAGAAATTCATGCAGCAGCTGACACTCGAGCTTTAAGCGAAGCATCCGAGTGATCTCGTTTTCTGGAGGCTGCCTTTGCATCAATTCGCAATCGTGACAAAGTGTGCTTTGCAGCAATCGTTGTTTACGAACTCGAGCGGTATATATGCATTTTTTTCTTGTGTGCGATTACGGCTGACGACGATTGTTACTCGAGTGGCAAAAACTGACGAATGGTCTCATGCAAATCTCTGCAATCTACTCTAGCTGACCCCCTGACTTGTTTGGGTAGATTGTTTTCTTGCCAAATTGAGTACTTTTTCCATGTGTTACCACCTTTTGAAAAATAGGCAATAATTGATAGGCAAGGGCATCAAATTTACAATATATGTTTTCAAGGCTTATATCTCTAATAATACACAAAATTTATTGCCACACCCCCTATTTCCGCCCACAAGTTAATAAAAACGCTATATTTCAGACGAATTCGGTTGTATTAGACTAAACTTTTGTAATTTAGTTTTTATGGCTAATATCGACAATTCAACAAAAAATGGGCATGGTCACACTATAACTTCGCCTACTTTCCAGAAATAATAATTCCTGAGCTGTGCATATTTTTATAATAAAACTTGGCTTATATTTGCTATGAGACCAAGTGGTGGTCACTAGATATATACACGCCTACTTTTACCGCCGTTCTATAATTATAAAATCGTTTGTGTGGTGTCTCTTAAGATCTCAGGAATGAAAACACCTAAGGCAACAAAATATACAATATCTGTTAATATATCGGTTAATAGAGTTAATATCTGGGTTAATAAAAAAAGGTGAGGCTTTTACCGCCCACATATCAATAAAAATGCTATCTTTCGGACGGTTTTTATCGTATTAGACTAAAATTTGGTAATTTAGTTTCTATGGTTACTGTCTGAAACGGTATTAAAAATGGGTATCCACGCCCTCTTTTGCAGCCCACAAAAAAATAAAAATACTTAATTTAAGACGATTTTGGTCGTATAGGACTTAAATTTGGCAATTTAGTTTTATGGTTTCATTCGGGAACAGTACTAGAAATGGGCGTATTTGCTCTATAGGAATGCCCACTTTTTCATAAATCATTAAAATTGACTAGTGGGCCGATTGCGCTAAAATTTTGGTAGTCAATTTGTTTCGGTCTCGAGATAGCTTAGGAAAATTTTGCCAAACCCTCTTTTATCGCCAAAAAATCCATAAAAATGCTATATTTTAGACGGTTAGGCTAAAATTTAGTAAATTATTGCATATAGTAACTTTCGAAAACTGAACTAAAAATGGGCGTAGTCGCACTACAGTTATGCCAGTTCAGATATGAGCTGTTCAGAGCACAAGTGGCGTAAGTCCATTTTTGGTAGTTTTGAGAAAATTGAGCATTTAGAAAAATTCTTATAATAAATTCCAAGTATAAAAAAACTCAGTTTTGCTTATAAGCTAGGTCAAGAGCATAAATGTAGCTATCCATATCGTACAAAATAAACTAAATAATACACAAAAATGATGCAGAATATTGCATATTAGTTAAAACATGTGGACTTGCGCCACTGAAATATTTTTTAAATTTCTCGTTTCCGCTGTATAAATCTAATAGAAGATATTTATTCAGAATTTTTTGATAAGAAATGGCCGCATTTTTACCTAGAAGTTGGACAAAACCACCCCTTAGCGATTATCTCCATTATTAAGGGAGATATAAAATGAATGGACTTACGCCACTTGTCCTCTGAAAATTTTTTAAAATTCCTCCTTTCCGCTGTAAAAATGTAATGGACAATATTTTTAAGAATTTTTTGATGTGAAATGGCCGCATTTTTACCTAGAAGTTGGACAAAACAACCCCTTAGCGATTATCTCCATTATTAAGGGAGATATAAAATGAATGGACTTACGCCACTTGTCCTCTGAAAATTTTTTAAAATTTCTCCTTTCCGCTGTAAAAATGTAATGGAAAATATTTTTAAGAATTTTTTGATGAGGAATGACATAATTTTTACATAGAAATTGGACAAAACTACCCATTAGCGATTATCTTTATTATTAAGGGAGATATAAAATGAATGGACTTACGCCACTTGTCCTCTGAAATTTTCTTAAAATTCCTCCTTTCTGCTGTAAAAATGTAATGGACAATATTTTTAAGAATTTTTTGATGAGGAATAACAGCATTTTTACATAGAAGTTGGACAAAACTACCCATTAGCGATTATCTTCATTATTAAGGGAGATATAAAATGAATGGACTTACGCCACTTGTCCTCTGAAAATTTTTTAAAATTCCTCTTTTCCTCTGTAAAAATGTAATGGACAATATTTTTAAGAATTTTTTGATGTGAAGAGGCAGCATTTTTACCTACAAGTCGGACAAAACCACACCTTAGCGATTATCTCCAATATTAAGGGAGATATAAAATGAATGGACTTACGCCACTTGTCCTCTGAAAATTTCTTAAAAGTCCTCCTTTCTGCTGTAAAAATGTAATGGACAATATTTTTAAGAATTTTTTGATGAGGAATAACAGCATTTTTACATAGAAGTTGGACGAAACTACCGTTTAGCGATTATCTCCATTATTAAGGGAGATATAAAATGAATGGACTTACGCCACTGGTCCTCTGAAAATTTTTTTAAATTTCTTCTTTCCGCTGTAAAAATGTAATGGACAACATTTTTAAGAATTTTTTGATGAGGAATGACATAATTTTTACATAGAAATTGGTCAAAACTACCCATTAGCGATTATCTTCATTATTAAGGGAGATATAAAATGAATGGACTTACGCCACTTGTCCTCTGAAAATTCTTTAAAATTTTTCCTTTCCGCTGTAAAAATGTAACAGACAATATTTTTAAGAATACTTTGGTAAGGATTGACTAAATTTAGTTTCAGAAGTGCGATTTTAGCATCCGTTTGTGATTTTTTGAATAATTGAGGAGGCCAGAATGCATTTATTCTTATAAAAGTTTCACAGTTGAAATTAAACACAGTTGTTTCTATTTAGTAGGGATGTAATAATATGTAATATTTATTAATATATTCAAAAATTTAATAAAAAATCTTTGCATATATAAGTTATTATCGTTATCGTTATCTTTTTTTTTTATCGGTGTCGTTATTTGGAGCAATGGTAAATTTTCGAAAAGGTATATATCAAAACTCCCTTTATAATGAAAACAATCGCTAAGGGATGGTTTTGTCCCACTTCTATGTAAAAATACTGTCATTCCTCATCAAAAAATTCTTCAAAATATTTTCCATTACATTTTTACAGCGCAAAGGAAGAATTTTAAAGAATTTTCAGAGGACAAGTGGCGTGAGTCCATTCATTTTATATATCCCTTAATAATGAAGATAATCACTAATAGGTAGTTTTGTCCAATTTCTCTGAAAAAATTATGTCATTCCTCATCAAAAAATTCTTAAAAATATTGACCATTACATTTTTACAGCGGAAAGGAGGAATTTTAAAAAATTTTCAGAGGACAAGTGGCGTAAGTCCATTCATTTTATATTTCCCTTAATAATGAAGATAATCGCTAGTGGGTAGTTTTGTCCAATTTCTATGTAAAAATTATGTTATTACTCATCAAAAAATTCTTAAAAATATTGTCCATTACATTTTTACAGCGAAAAGGAGAAATTTTTAAAAATTTTCAGAGGACAAGTGGCGTAAGTTTATATCTTCATTTTATATCTTCCTTAATAATGAAGATAATCGCTAATGGGTAGTTTTGTCCAATTTCTATGTAAAAATGCTTTCATTCCTCATGAAAAAATTCTTAAAAATATTTTCCATTGCATGCTTACAGCGGAAAGGAGAATTTTACAAAATTTTCAGAGGATAAGTGGCGTAAGTCCATTCATTTTATATCTCCCTTAATAATGAAGATAATCGCTAAGGGTAGTTTTGTTCAACTTCTAGGCAAAAATGCTGCCATTCCTCATCAAAAAATTCTTGTAAAATCTCCTTTTAGGTTCCTACAGCGGAAACGAGAAATTTAAAATAATTTTCAGTGGCGCAAATCCAAATGTTTTTACTAATATGCAATATTCTGCATTATTTTGGTATATTATTTAGTTTATATTTTACGATATGGATAGCTCCAATTATGCTCTTGAACAAGCTTATAAGCAAAACTGAGTTCTTCATACTTGGAATTTATCTTAAGAATTTTTCTAAATGTTCGATTTTCTCAAAACTACCAAAAATGGACTTACGCCACTTGTGCTCTGAAAAAATAATGGTATTTTTCAGAACAATAACAAAGTGTTGCATTTTATTCAGAGATTACGTAAGCTAGGAGTTTCTAGCCCGTACTCATAAATAGGGTACATTTTTCTCTTCACTTCTACGTACTTAACTCAATTTCCCTAAAAAATGGACTTACGCCACTTGTGCTCTGAACAGCTCATATACAAAAAATTAAAAAAAAACTTTCCGATTGGCATGAAAATTCTTATGTAGCAATAAGGCAGTATGTGGCAGGACAACGTTTTCCCCTGGATAACTAGTAAATGATAAGGTGCTGCAAAGTTTACATTAAAAATTACTCGTATATAGAATAACTTTTTTACGCCCAATTAATGGCCTAAATATTTCGCACATAAAATGACAAAAAATTATTTGGTGGCTACCCTTATCCAGCTGTCACTCATCTACATAAGCCGGGGAGATCAAACAAACATGCAGCACTGCCCAAAACTATTCTAAAAAGTACTTAATTTAAATTTAGGGTGCTCGCAATAACCAAAAGTACTCAATCTATTCATACCCAACTACCAAGGTGAGTGTGAATACCCCTCATGTAAAAATTTTAAAAATTAAAATTAACATATTTTGTTTAATCTTCAAATACAAAATATAAAAATATTTGTGTTTTTTAAATAATTAAAAAATGGTATAAGTATTAAAAAATGACTTTATTCAATTTGAATTACTTACAGTAATTGTTATGGTGACACGAAGTTGCTTGGCTTTTTCTATATTTTGATTTTTTAATAAGTCCTGTATAACAGGATTATAAAAAATATTGGTAAAACATTTTTTAAATTTGTAATTCAAAAATTTATATTTCAACTTAGATTCTGAATATGAATATATTCTTCTTAAGTTTTGAAAAATTTCCATTATTATGACATCTTGGCTATATCTCAAAAACTATAGATTTTCTCTGTGCAACGCATTTTTTTATGAAATGTCGTTAATTAATAAAAATAACGGTAAACGAACGATTTTTTGAAAACATTTTAAACGTATATCTAATACTTATATTGAAAATTTTCGTTATTATGACATCAAAACTTGTGCAATACCTTGAAAACTACAGATTTTCTCAATATAACGCATTTTAATTAGAATTAGAAAAAACCGACTGAAATTTAATTTTTAATTTTTTCAAAGGTCAATTAAGTAAATTTGGAGAAATGAGAAAAGATTAAGCCTTACTTCATCAATTCAATGTCTTATATTGTTTTCACAAAACCTTTAAAATATTCAATATGTGATCAAGAAATAGGCCAAAAATTATTTTTGTTGCAATTTTTTTGAATTTCCATTTTCCCGACTCTTTCATAGTACATATCATTTATCTCAAAAAATTTCTTAATTTTGACACAAAATTCAATAAATTGTTTCTATCTTTAAAAATCATGGGTACCACTCCCTATTATTTTTTGAAAAAAGTTTATTTTTTCAAAATATTATAATATTTTTTACAATGTTCTACAGCTTAAAAAATAATTTCTGTGAAAAAAAATTTCAAATATTACAAACTACATGATCAAATTTTAATCTTACACTACGTTAACATTGGGTCAAATGACTCATTTCATCCCATTCAGCTAAACGGGAAACGAAGTCATTTCGTTTTCCATGCAATTCAACTCAGTTACAATTCAACTCATTTAAAACAATTGAATGAGATTGGATACGTTCTTAAACTTATTACAAACTATTTCAAACGCATTCAATAGAGAATGTATAAAAAAACTCCGAACACACTAAAAAAAAAAAAAAGAAAAGAAAACGTCATACAACAAATCATTTTATACACGCGTGTCACCATCAATATCAACCAGTAAAAACAAAACAAAGTTCCAGTTGTCAAACGAAATGATATACTTTCGCAAAAAAAAACCAATTTAAGCACTTTTGAATGACTGATTTCAAATGAGTCATTTGGCCCAATTTAAACCTAGTATTTTACGACAAAAGCCGTTTGAAAAATAGCATCTTCATTGATTTTTTGGCGATTAAAGGGGTCGTGGAAACCTATTTTTAGTACAGCTGTTGAAAAAAACCATGCAAATAAAATTACCAAATTTTAGTCTGAACTAAAACCGTCAAAAATATAGCATTTTTAGCTTATTCTAGATGTAAAAAGTAGGAGTGGCAAAATACAAATAGCCTATCACGATTTCGTTGAAATAAATCGTTTGGTACCTATATCGTCTCCATCAGTTCAGTGGTTCTCGCGTGATTGTCAAATATCCGAGCAGTGTCACAACGCTTTTAATAGTATCTATAGTAATAAAACTCATTTTCTGTTTGTTTGTTTGTTTGTTTGGCCTTTATACAAATCTAAACGACTCAACGGATTTTTCTCAAACTAGGTACACATATTAAATGCATCCCAACTTAAAATGTTACATACTTAGTTTTTGCCACGCCCCCTCTGAAATTTTTCAACTAACGGTAATTTTGTTATTATAAAACTTTTTACCATCGGAGATTTTTGTATATTTATTTTTAAAATTTTTTTGTTATTTTAACATCAAAAACTCTCAAATATCTTCAAAATTGGAGAAATTTTCAATACAACGACTTTTTCATAAAACATCGTTACCTAAGAATGAGAAAAAAACGACATGAAAATCAAAGTTTGGTCTTTCGATGCAAATATCTCCACTGTCCATTAATATACTGCATTCAAATTTTTTTTGCTCAAAAGTTCAATAAAATCACTTCACAAAAATAGGTTGAACTGTACCGTTAAGTCAGTGTATATGTATATGTTTTATGATTATGTCAAAAAAGGTCCAAAATATTGACTTTTTACTCAAAAATTGACTCAAAAATTGTTGTTGTTGTAAAAATGAAATCAATTGAAAACAGCAAATCTGACTACCTTTCATATGACATAACATTTATTTGCAAAAATTCTTCCAGCTAAGCGCAAAAATTATTTTACTGTTTTTGTCATCAAAACAACAATGGTACCCCCTTTGGTTTTTTTTCGGGGAATTTTTTTTTCCAAAATGTTGTTTTTATATTTTTTACAAAAAAGCCAAGTCTCAAAAATAATTAATGTGAAAAAATTACACCAATATCTCTTTCCAATCAAAAGTTATGTATGGCTAAAAATTTTTTTTTTTCATACCAGACTATTAATAAAACTTAGTTTTGTGTTAGAATTCTCTATACAGTTTGAACGTTCCCATTTATCTCTAAGAATGCAGTTGTGTGTCTGAAGTAATTACGATTATTTTGGATTAAATAAAATCTTCTTTATAGTGGATCTACTTATTTTTTGCCTCCCCACCTGTTAAATTTGTTTTGTTGTGTTGGCTCTATTTTTTCTCACTATTGTGTCACCGTTGTCACTTAGTTCTTTATCAATGGTACTTTAAATGTTGTAAAAATGACTGTGAATTAGAATCCTGAAAAAGTTAATATTTTCATGTAATCAGTTTCAGCTATATGGCAATATAATAAAACATATGGGCATTTCCATGGTGTCGCACGGGACAGTCGTACGCAGTTAAATTGAAAAAAAAGTAGTAATAACACGGATTTATATTTTGATAATGGTCTTAACTTATAACTCATAGTAAACTCTATAAGTGGTGCTAAGGTTGATTATCGGTAATTTTTCCTTTTCAAAATAATTGCCAAAAACAACGGGGTTCGCACGGGACAAAAACGGAAGTTTTTTTCGAGGACAACAACTCAAGCGCCGAATTCAGCGAAGTCTGAAGGAATATTTCAAAGAGTTTATTTTATGGATATTGTGCATTGGTGTTTCTTTTAAATTGCTTTTATTTTACCCAATAATATTTAACACTTATTTTTTAATTTAATATTAAGCTCGTTCGCACGGGACAGGTCGCACGGAACAGTTTTTTCCATTGCAATTTAATTGGGTAATTAAGTAATTAGGTAGTTAAGTAATTATGTAATTAGGTAATTAAAAACAAATTCAATATATTTTCCTTTAATTGCATCAACCATTTTTTCATTGTCTTCAGCCAATGCCTTCCATTTTTAATAAAACAAAAATGTTTATGAAACATTTACTAAACACTTACGAAAAATAAAAACTACATTTGTGAAACAGTGCAGACGATGTGATCATCATGGTTAATAATTTTATGTAGAAATTGCTTAAATTAATAAAATTAAAATGTTTCTCTTAGATAATATCATAAAATAATAAGTTTTTAATAAGTTTTAATTTTTTGGTCACGGTAGACTTTCCTGTGGAAATACCCATATGCGCATCTGGTCCGCACAATTATTTCATTAGTTTTGATCTGTGCGTTAAATTCACAGATAGTTGGCGCCACATTTGTAAAATGTGTGGGTACAAATTATACATACACCTTGCGGTGAATAGCTGAATAATATTTTTTCAAAAGTTTCTTCAAATTTAACCCCACACGTTTGGGATTACAGACAGGTGGCGCTTTTTTCTGCTTACAGAAGAATATCTGATGTTCTTATGCAGCTAGCAGATAAGTTTTGCGAAATATTTTGCGAAAATGCTTTTGCTACCAAACTTTTAAAAAGTAAATTAATGCAGTACTGCCAGTTTTTTCAGTCGCAGCAACATCAACACTTAAAAACATAGAATTGGATCAATTTAAATGTCCAGCTCACTTGCTGGACTTTTTGTTGTTTTTGCTTTGCTTGCAAATGCGATTATATGATCCTGATCTCCAATGAAAAAACGCAGCTAATAGAAATTTTAGTAGGTACAATCATTTTTAGTACAACGAATTTTCATAAAACATTGATAGCTAATAATGAGAAAAAAATTATATGAAAATCAAAGTTTTTACTTTTAATGCCAATAACTCCGCTGTTTTTAATATATTTCATTAAAAATTTTTTTGTTAAAAAGTTCAATATGTTTTTAAGTACTAATCTTTGTTTAGATGTTAAAATGTCCATATCTCAAGGACGCATTGAGTCCCACCATAATTTTTATTTTGTTGAAAAGGTAATTGTGCTTGCTTTAAGATTGAGTAAATATAAAAATTCTTTTTAATTTTTAAAATATGTTTTTCGTACCCCTTTGAATTTAATTAGCTCACCGCAAGAACCACCAACAACAAAAATTTTCCTAAACTTTTTTGGATTAATGTTCGAAACCTTTCTAACGGTATATAAATAAAATTAAATAAATAAAATTCAACATGTCTTTCAATATTCCCGATTTTAAAAAACATTTAATCGAGAAGTGTATGTTAAAATGTTTATATAAGTGACTCTCGAGTAACACCGGGTATATCAGCTAGTAGATAGATAAAAAGATAGTATAGATGGACAGACTAATACAATCTCAAGTCGAGAAAAGTTAGCTGGCAAGGCTACAAAACATAATTTAGGCTTATAATTAAATTCTGGAACTCTCCTCAAAATATTTGTAAAGAAAATTAATCAACACTGTATGACAGCAAAAATCTCACTGGAAGCAACTACACAACATAGCTCTCGTGTTATATTGTAAGAAGCTCTCGCGACAAAGTGAGGAAACCTTTGTTTGGCTGCTTATTTAATGTAAGCATTAAATAAAATACGTGAATTTTGTAATGCTCAAAGAATAGACTTTTTAAAAAACTTAGTTAGCTTTGACACTGGAAACTATCATAGAAATTCAATAATCAAAGAATTATCAAAATTATCAAATTGTAATATGAGAACAAATATAAATAACTATAAAAAAATAATCAGTTCAGTGGTTACCGAGCTTGTCTGGCTCAAAATTTCGTGAGTCTCCTTTTGTACAATAGTATAGTTATAGATATACTATAACCCGATAATATTTTCCCTTAGAAATCTATTTTCGTTTTAGATAAAAAACATAGTGAATATTACAGCATTTTTCAATTTGTTTTATTAAACACGAATAAAAAGTTTTTAAAAGATTAATAAATTTCTAAAATAATTTTTTAAAATAAGTAGTTTTTGTTTTAATTTGCTCCAATAATTTTAGATAAAAGATTTTACTAATGAATTTCCTGACACCACATCTAGCAATACCTTTTAACTAATGCGCACACATTTTATAATAAATTTTACATTCATTCTCAACTTTTCCGCGGCCGGGAAAAATAAAATTTGAAAAAAATCAAATACAGTTTATGCTCCAGCTTAAAAAAATTTGTATTTTTAACTATTCTACTGCATTTCTACATGTCCGTCTATTTACCTGTATTCCATGTTATCCATCTGTCGGTATGTTTGCTTTTCACAGCCCGTCCACTACACATTTATTTCATTTTGCAATATAAATCAGAGCACAAAAAAAAATCACCTAAGGTCTTATAAGAATTCTGCAAAAAGCTGTTTATTGTGTAAGGTAGATGTCATCAGTTGTTTTGCGGCCATGCTTGAACAAATGTAATTCAGAATTGTGTACAGGTGTTGGAGGCCTCGCAGCTATATTGTGTTTAAGAAATACTTGGTTACGTCATGTGTCCATTTACCACTGGGTTGTTTTCAGTATGCTCTTTACAGCACTCTTTAAAACATACTCAATATGTGAGAGTATAAATGTTCAAGGCTACCCGACACCGCAAAAAAAGCAATGAGAAACACTATAGCAGAGAAAAAGAGATAAAGCTTTATGCTGCTTGTGTGTCTAACAATTTAATGAAGCAATGATTTTTTATGTTTGGTTTTTTGGCTACTACTATAATTTTCAAGTTTAGTAACTTTTAAGAGTGGTTTCTAAAATAAAAGAATGCAAGATTTTAAGTTAAACATGTAGCTTTATATTAGTGAAAGAATTAATAAAATCAACTTAGTAGTTTTTAAGTATAGCGTCGTCGCAGATACGTGAGAATCCTTATAATAGTATAAATAAAAGAATTGTTTAAGAATTATATTAACAATATATCAGAGAAAAGACATTTCTCAAATGAAGCAAATTTTATTTTTTATATTTTAAAATTTTTAAATTTTATATTTTAAATTTTAAATTTCAAATTTTAAATTTAATTAAAAATTTAAAATTTAAAATTTTAAAAGAAATTGCTTAATTCAAGTTACCAATTATCCGAAAACTAGTGTAATTTAAAATTAATATTTAAATTACATGTAATTTAAAATTAATATTTAAATTACATGTAATTTAAAATTTAATATTTAAAATTTTAAATTTTAAATTTTAAATTTTAAATTTTAAATTTTAAATTTTAAATTTTAAATTTTAAATTTTAAATTTTAAATATTAAATTTTAAATTACACTATTTTTCAGATAATTGGTAACTTGAATCAGGCAATTTTTTTTCAATTCCTGAAAAATAAATTTCTCAAATTAAGCAAATTATTCTAATTTTCAGTAAATTCTTTACATAAATTAATCAAATTTTTTAACTCTAAGCTAGTATCAGACTTGAAATGGAAGAAATCTAGAGTTTTAAGCAAATGTTTCTTGAATTAAACTTTTTTTCTTAACATCATGTTTTTAAATATGCTCAATTCTAACAAAATAATGTTTGAATTGAGAAATTTACGCTAGAGTGTAAACTGATAGCCTGTTTGTTTGATTCAGACATAGAATGTTTGATTTTGTTATCTTCATGTAATAATACTTTTTATCACTTGATATCAGACAACTGTACTAACTTTATTTTTTGGCTTGTCCCACTGTGCATGACTCTTCTATGAAAGTGTATGGCTTTGTTCTCAATTATTCACAATTAAACTTTTAATTTATTTATTTTCCACGTGTTTTGGACACAAATTATTTTGCATTTGCTAATGAGAACAAAAAAAACTCTGTTGCAATTAAAAATAGTCCAATCTACAAACTTGAATAGAAGCGTTGCAGAAACTGCCAAAAT